>CM035233.1:34576194-35159004 GCA_020226215.1 Sindora glabra
GTCCCCTTAGCCTCATAGTGCTAACTACGCCTCTTCAAGGTTATAGTTTAATGAGAGGTGTTAGGATTTTTCTATGCTGTATGCGGTTCTATGAATAATGAATTAACTATTATTATTACCCAACAAGCTATTTAAATAGGAGCATAGAAAATCCTAACTAATTTGGGCTTTGTTCCATGTATAATTATAGGCTTATTAATGGGTCTTTATAATTATAACATAGAATTCTCAAATATTAGGTCCAAACAATTTAGTTCATTAATTCCAAATCCACAAAACTCTAAGTGTGTGACGCTATAAGCTCTCATTACATTAGCAATGAATATTAATCATATTGATGATCATAAACAATGAGCAGTGTTTAGCAATACATCATCGTTACCCAAGTAATGAGAAAGTCAGTGATTCAACTGAACTTTTACATGTGATCATTATCTATGCCCTTTTATCCTAGACATCTAGATTGAGCACGAGACATGGACTGTGTCATTCCCGTATGACATAATCTGAAAGTTTCTTAATTCCTAAGTAAGCTGACTAAAGTAAATGCAATTGATACACCATGTCAATTCATCTGAGCATGACTATGCATTTTTCTCAGTTTTACTTAATCAATGGGCCCCCAGATGTCTCTCCTATTATATAGGAGGGATAAATTCCATCTTGATCATACAAATCCCTCCGCATAATATGTGGCATATCCAATAACTAGTTCTCTAACTTGAACTCATGTGTAGACTTAATATCTCATATAAGTCACCACACATGCTAGTATTAACATATCAAAGCAACCCAATCCACAATGATATATGATTAGGGACATTTAAGAATGTAATTATTCTAAGGTTATTATCATAATTAAATATATTATGTTGACAATATATGTATAAATATGATAATTAGAATTACCATTAAAATAACACGATTCAAGTTTACAATCATCTATATAATTGGTTTAGGGCATATACACTAACAACATTGCCATACTTTCTTGCATGGCCATAACACTCACTTAGATCTTAACATAATTCATACTATAATTGTAAAAGTGACAACAATAGCTTAATCATGAGTACTCATCTATCATTAATAATATTACCATGTTCTATTAGACATAAATACCATATTACGCCATAATGGTGCCTTTGTGAACTTACATATGAATAGACATATGGATATGTAATTTGTACCATTAGTAAGAAAATATAAATCATAACATTTAAACAAAATTTTATTAAAATATTAATCCATGGTGAGATATATACACACTTAGTAATGCTAATCCACCCTTGGAAGTTTTGAAGTATCCATAATCATCTTTTCATATTTTTCGTCCTATCATTTGCAAAGATAAATTATAATTATATGAACATTCACTTGTTTCTTATATTTCCCAATAGTAATTAGTAATCTAACTTTGCCACTTAGTTTGTCTTAGATCCTTACTTTCTTTTCAAACTTATCATTGAAATATTAGAAATCCTCATATATAATGAATTTTTCCAAATCAAGTACAAAACTATCAAAATATTACCACTCACATCACTATATAAAATTATACGCCTATCTTTTTATATCTTTAAGTTTCTATAAAGAACTAAAAACCATTGTTATTAAGAACTTTTATCTTAATGATATAATTATGTTCCAAATATATTATTTTGATGTTTTTGATCATAAAATCCTTATTTGATCAATACCATACTAAGAATCCAAATAATATTATAAAATAAGCTTTTCTTGAATCATATTGGAATCCTTCAAAATATAAAACACTTTCCAATTACTTTAAGTAGAGTATTCTAATAATCTATATCATAAAACTCTTATTCTATAGGGCCATCATCATATATACGAATTGACTCACAATATAGGTTTTTTAAATTATACAATACTCTAAAATAATTCTACTTTAATCATTTAAAGTCTTTATAGTGTAAAATCACATCTTTGTAATCTATTATTATTTATCTTAGTTATACAAAAATAGGTTCCCTAAATCAATTCCAAATCATCCAAAATTATAAAATGTAACATCTTTCAAATATTGCAAGTATGATACTTTAGCTCTTTATATCATAGAAATATTATTTTTTAGAAACACTAGTCATAATCTATAATATGTATAAAATGATTTGTCTTGAATGAAGCATCAAATCATCATAAAAATTAAAGTTTTATGACACATATTAACTTACTACTCTCCAACATGGCTTGCCAAAGCTCGACAGTGGCAAAGACTTACTAGATTTCTAGTAAATGACAAGGATCGAATGACCCTATTTTATCTCATGTTAGTCATATTTTTGATAGCCCCCTCTCGGTAACCAGCTACTATAAGATAAGGGACATTGTTATTAGCCAAAACCATGCACAATGGTGCAAGAAAGGTAACCAATAGAGCTATTTTAATCTATTGTTCAATTACTATTTACCATTCCTTCTTTGCATATGAGAACTAGTGCTTAACGAATGTGGCTCACAATGGTAGCAATAATATGTGATGGCTTGCATTGCAAAATGGTGGCAACGCAAGGTTAAGGGATGTTGGAGGAAGAAAGGCAATAAGAGAGAGAAAGTAACAACAATAAGAAGAGAAATGAAAAAATTTGGAGAGAAGGGAAGCTGTAGTCCAAAACTAAAAAAAAAATAAAGGAGAGAGATGGAAACATACAATAAAAAGGGAAAAAAATAAAAAAAAAACTTTTGTGGTTTTACTCCATGTATTGCGATGCATTATAACCCATATTCCATATAAACCTCAATTACTGATTTTCATAAATTGATTTCATTTACAATCTTAACTTAAATTATTTTCATTTTTCCCTTAATATATAAATATATTTGTATTAGCCTAATAAATTTAAAATCTCTAATAACAATTATTTTAAACTTCCATAATTTTCAAAAATAATTCATCAATTGCAAATAAATTATTTGCATAAAACCATGTACCCATATTCATAAAATTTATTTTCAACTTCTAGAAAGTTCTTTGTAAAAATTATTCTAATCTAATCTTGAATCAATGATGATCATATATAAAAATAAATAAAATTTGAATATTATCATAGATATTATTTTCACTATTCTAAAACCTTTAAAGGAAAAAAGAAATTTAAAATCAATACTAATGGAATAGATAAATAAATATCCATAAGCATTGAAAATAATAAAAATTTAAATATTAACTAGAAGTATTACACGTTTAAGGAAAATAACAAGTCATTAAAGCAAGACATGAAACTTTAGTGCCCTCTTAAAGTTGCACTAACAAAATCCAATCATTCAAAGTCTCTAATCTTTATTAAGAAAGTTCATTCCAAGTTTCAATATTTTACAATATTCAAATTCAAATTCTTAAATATTTTCAAGCATAAAGTCTCTATAAAGATTCAAAATTCAATTAGAGATCAAATTACCTTATAACCCTTCTTTAAGGTTAATATTTAACCTTTGATTTAAAATCAAGTCTCTTCAATGCTTTCCTTCAAAGTCAAAATTACAATTTAATTCAAGATTAAGCTTCTAATGACCCTCAACTAAAATCAATTTGAAAAGAAGAATTAGAAAATTTTATTCTTTTTTAAGAATTACAAAATTAGAGATTATATTCTACATCATAAAAAATTAATAAAAATCATTTATTCCATAAGAAATTTGTGTGCACATAATGAAACTAAAACACAATGCCATACCTAAAAGTGATACTAATATCAATATGGAGCTCCAAGTTATATAGGAAGGATACTGAGAATGTATAATACTAGGTAGAAATTCAATAGATTAAGATCAGTAGAATTTAATTCAAGAATGTTAATTAGTGTATAATTAGTAAAGATACCTATTAATTTTAATGGATAAAAAATTATTATAAATATATTAGAGAAATTAGAGTATTTCTAGAAATATTCAAGATCTAAGGTCGATAGAATTTTGGAGTTACCTAAAGATTTTACCTAGAACCACCCTATGAAAACTCAGTGAGTCAAAATTGTGAAATTTTGGCAAAATTAAAATGGCTTGCATGATTACATGTTGTAGCTAATAGAGGAATTATTTGAATTTCAAAGTTAACAATGCAAATAGTTAAGAAATGACTAGTAATTATGCTATAATAATATGGGTGATTGAAAAATAAAGAAAAGCTTAATTCTTCTAGGATTTACCTATTATGCTAGTTAGTATTTTTTTTGAGAAAAATTAAGGTTTAATTTGATTAGTACAAAAAATATTTTAACACTCACTAATGTTGTTTACCTAAGCTTGAAATCACTATAGAATCAAGTAAATGGGAATTTTGTTAAAAAAATGGTTTCAACAATTTTGTTCAATTTTTAAGTATTTTCTAAGCGTAACTACTATAGAATAGCATATCTATGTTAGTTATTTACGAGATTAATATTGATTTTAAACTATCATTTTAGCAAGCGATGTAGTAAATATTCTTAAATGTTGATTGAAGAACTATCATAGAAAAGAAATAACACATTCGTTTCTTAAAAAGTGAGCCATCATTGTTTCTTTTAAGTTACACCACTTAGCAATGATTCACATCTAATGATATCAATTTTATCTTAATAATCATCATTGAAAATTGTAATTAAATGTTACATTATTTTATTAACTGATATGGAATATTCGATTTACCACTTCAGTGATTCACATAATCAAAATAATATTTCATTTTTCACAATAAAAAAGTATTTCCCTAAATTTTTCCATTTTGTACAGCATAACATAACAATTTTTACTATACTATTGTTAACCTAAAATAAATCTAGAACCCCAAAACAACAATACTATAACTTTATAATACATACAAATGTCATATTAAATAGAAATCAATGTACATTTCATCTTAATTATAATATGCAATCCTAAATTCAATATATGCAATTCATAATGGATAGAATAGCCTTATTTTTCTCTTACATTAATTCTATACAATTTGTACATGGGATTAAGGAATAACCAATGATTTGTACAGCTGAATATCATACATTCAAAGCATTTTTAAATTACAAAGGAACAAAGTAAACAAATAAAAATATGAGTATTGCAACAATTATAAAGAAAAGGTTTATCATGGCAAAAGAAAAATTACCTTCTAATTTGTGATGGATATCATTTTGTTTGAGTATGTTTAATTTATTATTCATATAAATCTCTCAAATGAAACTTACATTATCCAAATATTTCAACATATTATATAAATTAAGAATTAGAAAATTATGTATGTAAGCATAACTAAAAAAAAGAGATTAAGTTGCAAGAATAACATAAAAAAGTAAGAAAGTTATTATATTTAGTTTTGTGCTTTTCTAATAAATGCACAACCCCACATATTTATTAATTAGTTAATAGATCTTTAATACTACAAAATAATTGTTAAATATAAAAAAAAACTTAAAAGAATTATCTTAAGGTTAAAATGTGAGCATAACATAATAAAGAGATAATCATTTTACGATTGGAAATGTTTCACAATGAAATTTGTAAATGGTATCATGGTTTCACCTATTGATGTGTATCCTAGGAACTAATCATATAGATGATAATACACAATGTATTATGTTTTATTTCAAGCAATGTAATTATTATATTTTTATTTTCATTTTATTATTACTCTATGCAATTATAACTTAAATATAATAATTGTTCTTGGAATAATTTTGCTATTCCTAAAATGTCCCTAGTCAAGTATTACTGTGAAAAGGATAATAATAATACATCGAGACTAGCATGTATAATGACTGATGATTATAAATCATGAATATGTGATATCAAGTCAATACATGAGTACATTATTAGTGAATAATGTACTGGACTGACCCACTGTAAGAATACTGCATGGATAGATGTGTCATCAGTTATTCTCATATGGTCATAATTGCATATAGTCTTTTGACCTGAAGTTACTACGGTTCCCTATATGAGGGGTTACTCACTTTGATGTCATCTTATGTCACCTTTAATCACGATGACGAGTAGGGCGTTGATTGGGTGTGTCACAAATTATGTAGGAGGGAGGTGAGTGATGTAGATGGGATTTTGTTACTTTTATATAAAAGAGATATATCTTTAGGTCCCTTGATTAAGTGAGACTTAGAAAATGCATAGCCATGCTCAAATGGATCAATATGTGATATTGACCATTTATTTTGAAGTCTACTCAGCATCAAGAAATATAAATTGAACATTTACGAGGATGACACACTCCATGCCTCCAGTTCAATTTGAATATTTTATAAAAGGGATTATAATGCAAAGTATTGATCATGTATTAGGTGGATGTTGAATCACAGACATTCTTATTTTTGCCCTTGCCTTTGCCTTTGCCTTTGCCCTTCTAAACCATCATTATGGTATTGGATTTAGTCTTTTGCAAATTTTGTTCAGTAGTTCTTAACATGCTTAATAGTTCTGGCAGTAGTTTGTTAATTTCATTCATATTGTAATTCATGATAAATAAACCATAACTCTATGGCAACAATTGTAAAATTAAGTCAATGGCTAACTCTTGACCTAGTGGAGCACCAATCTCTCAAGGTTCTCAACATATCTAATCATTTTAAGTACATGTGGCCCAACAGGGTTTCTTTCTGCCAGTTTGCATTGAAACAATGCTTTTGTCACCTCAAACCTTTCATGCTGAGCTTGGCCTTCATAAAGCTTCTAAGATACTCAAGCATGTTATAAGCTTCCATAAAACCTAAAAATCACTCAAAAAAATGCCCAATCAAAATCCTAGAAAAAGAAACGCATCTTAGCAGATTCGTAGAAGGTGAGAAGTCATTGTTAATTCCATATGGATACCGTAAAGACGTTATACCATTGGTCAGCATTTTGATTCATCCGCTCTCACAAGGATTTGATCAAAAAGAACACAAGCACATAAAAGGTAAAACCCTAATCAGTAATTATGCTCTTTCACATGGATCCTAGGTAGTATTCGGATTAATTTTTAAATTTCTGTTGCGTATGTTAATCCAAAACCTTATATCACCCATTTTATTTTCATCTCACTCCTTGTGATTTGAAACTATTTTAATATTAAATGTTCATTTCTAATAAAAAATTAATGCATATAGTAAAATGAAATCATTTAATTATAAAGGTTTAAATATTGGTTTTTAATAACAATTGATATTATAAACCAAAATATTTTGTTCAAAAAATATATTTCAAGTAAAAAACTTTATAATTTTATAGGTCGATAGTGTTAGTGTATATGCCTTAAAACTAATTATATAGATTATTGTAAATTTAAATCGTGTTATTTTAATAGTAATTTCAATTATCAATTTATACATATATTATCAGCATAATATATTTAATTATGATAATAACCTTAGAATAATTGCATTCTTAAAATGTCCCTAGTCATATATCATTATGGATTAGGTTGCTTTGATATGTTAAGACTAGCATGTGTAGTGACTTATATGAGATATTAAGTTCACACATGAGTAGAAGTTAGAGAACTTGTATACTAGACTGACCTACCCTAAGAACACTATATAGATCATTATATGAGTGTCATGAGTGATTCTTAGTGATTATCATTAATATAGTCCTTAATATAGTCTTTTTGACCTAAGATCATTAAGGTTCCCTACATGTGAGTTTCATATTTTGATACTACTTTATGTCACTCATGGTTAAGTGAATGCAAGGGTAGTTATTGGATATGTCACATATCATGCAGAGGAATTTGAGTGATCAAGATAGAATTTATTCCTCCTATAAAATAGGAGTGACATCTGCGAGCCCTTTGATTAAATAAAGTTGAGAAAACGCATGGTCATGCTTAGATGAATTGACATGGGATGTTAATTATATTTGCTTCAGTCAACTTACTTAGGAATTAAAAAACCTTGGAATTGGGCTACATGGGAATGACATGGTCCATATCTCGTGCTCAATCTAGATGTTTAACACAAAAGGATATAGATGATGATCACATGTAAAGGTTTAGTCAAACTACTGACTTTCTCATTACTTAGGTAACAATGATGTGTTACTAGACACTACTTATTATTTATGATCATTAATATGATTAATTATCATTGATAATGTAATGAGCCTGTAGAGTCACATACTTAGAGCCCGGTGGATTTGGAATTAATAGACCAAATTATTTGGGCCTAATATTTGTGAATTCCATGTTATAATTATAAGACCCAATAGTAAGCTTATAATTATATATGAAAAAAAAACTCAAATTAGTTAGGATTTTCTATACACCTATTTAAAAGGCTTATTGGGTAATAATACATTATTATTCACGCATCCCCAAAGCATAAAAAAAATCCTAGCACCCCTCCTTGATCATAACCCTTGAAAAGGCATGGCTAGTACTATGAGGCTAAGGAGACAAATTCCCAACTAGTGTTTGTGTGGACATTCATTGGTGATCTACCAGTTCATGTGGATACCTTAAAATCTTCAGCTAAAAGGAAGTCGAAAAGGTGATCAACGAATAAGATCTTATATTATCAAAAGGTATAGATTAAATCCTACATTCTAATATAATGTTTTACATGGATCCATTCGCTAGGATCGGTTAACTCTGCTGCATCTGTTTGGCTCCCGATCCTAACAGATAGCATTAATATTATTTTTGTATTGCATTGAATAATCAAGTTTTTCTTATGCAATTATGTATATACTAATAGCAATAAAAATAAACATAAAAAGATTTTGAATGAATAATTTAACACATATCAGCAAATATAATAACAAGAAATGCAAAAACTTCATAAATTAAAATATTTTTCTTACATAGTTATTCATATGTGAGTTGAAATTTCTCATCAATTTTATCATTTTATGTATTTTCTTAGCTTTTGAGTTCAATGATGTAGATAGTTACAAATTGATAATAAATTATAATAAAAAATTAAGAATCTTGCATTATACTCAAGCATACCAATACAAAATAAAAGATGTTGTTTCTTCTCATAATATTTTATTATCACTTTGCAACCTATCAAAGTTTAACACTATAATTTTGTATCTATTAACCTTGAGGCTTGATTGATCATTTACTTTAAGCATTTAAGTGTTTTTGTATTTTAATGTTGCTTCCTCTATGTGTACTAAATCCTAACATAGTACATAGAATAATTAACATATCAATTCTCATACTAAATATAGGAATAGTCTAATGCTTATAATAAGTGAAGCAAACAAGCAACATAAGGATAGTTATCTTGATAATTGCTTTAAATGGGCAATGAGAGCCCTATTTATATGATAAGAGCAAATAGATGATGAACTATCATGAGATGTAAACTATTGATAAACTATCACTACATGTAAATTGTTGATGAATCATCACAATGTCCAAATGAACCATCATGTTGATTGAAATGAATTATCAAACTTTAGACATTTTTTTTAATAAAAACTTGATGATAAGAGACCAATGTCTTACATTGCTATCTCGTAAGATGCTAACCTTAGTAAATGCTTATTGTCATCATTTATTAGAGTTAGATAGTGGTTACTATATCTTTATAAATTGATTTGGTCAAATAAATGACATATTATCATCCAATTATAACTATGCTAGTTTTATAATAAATAATTGATGTGGTTTGATTATTTTTAATTTTTTTCAACTTCTACATCCTTATGTTTATCTAAAAATAGATACAATAACAAGACATTGTTCTAGTGATATTATCAACATTAACTAGTAAACATCATACAATAATTTTACAGTTAATCATTTGATCTCATAACTTTTAAGAAAAGTATTGGTAAATGTTTGTATGGTATCTATAAAGTAGTCTTCTCCCTTAACTTTCATATCTTCAGCAAATTGGAACATAGTATGCCTTATATGAATAATTTAAAACTTGCAAATAAAATTTTCCTACTAGTGAACACTTATATACTTACTCTGTCTTAATATTGGCAGCTTTATATAAATGATATAACACTTGCAAATAATTATGTTTA
Organism: Sindora glabra; assembly: GCA_020226215.1. Taxonomy (NCBI): domain Eukaryota; kingdom Viridiplantae; phylum Streptophyta; class Magnoliopsida; order Fabales; family Fabaceae; genus Sindora; species Sindora glabra. The sequence continues at coordinate 34,586,167 of CM035233.1, forward strand.
AAATCTATAACTAGTAACATTGATCTTGTATTATCCTTTTAAGACACATGAATAAAATGAAATGAAAGAGAAACTATAGAGTGAAGTCTAAAATGAAAAAAATATTAGAAAAGAAAATAATATTTAGATATAATTTATAGGTAGCACAGGACATTCTATGTCGATTACTAATTGAAAAACTGACATTTTGAATAAATAATATCATTTAACTATAAAATTTTAATCATTTATTATATTGGTAGATATTTATTAGAGGCTTATTGCATGTTAGATGTCAATTATGATTAAAAGGAAAAAAAACACCATTGTGTAGGAATCTAATTTCCACAAACAATAATGATTGTATTAAATATCTAATGTCCTTTCTCCTATGTATTTTAATGAACTTGTACGCCATATTAAGTTTTAGAAAATTACTTCAATTACTAGAAAACAAAGTAACCATTCTACAAACTACTTAAGAGATGGATCAAGTGTGAGAAGGCCTGAAAGTTGCATAAATAGGATGAAAGATTTACTCTATTTCAAAAGATAATAATTTTCATAAGTTTGAAGGAAAAAAGGTTAGCTTTAACATTAATAAAGATTATTTAATCAATTTTATTAATTATCATAAATTCATGATAAGTTAAATGTTCTTTTAGCATATTTTTATACAACAATACAAATATTAACCCATTGAATGTGAATATACAAAAGGATGAGGAAAAATACATTAATATAAAAAATTTATTTTGCAAATTTATTTATTTTATATATCATTACATCAATAAATGTATATGATAATATTACAAAAGATTAAAAAAATGAGACTTTCTTCTTCCACTATCATCACCAAATTTAGTGCTAGTTCTCATAGCCATGTATCAAATTTAAATATTGGTAAATCAATGATTTAAGCAATACATTTTTCTCTATTACCAATGCTAACTTGTGTTTGATAAGAAGAAGTATAGCTCTCACTACATCTCACTTGACATATTTATAAATGATAATAGGTAAAGTAGTAATAATTAGATTCAATGATATCTCCAAAGATGTTAGATGAGATGGAAGGGTGATTATGTTCCTCCTCCTTAACATAAGCTAGAGTCAAATAATGAAGGTTAAGGCATTATTGATATGCTTTTAAAAGGAGAGTGAACAAGAAATGTATAATCAATTAATTAAAATATAGACATTGATTATTAAATTAAAACCAATGTCTTAGACTTGCTTCATTATAATTAAGTGTAGGTTCATTGCCTAAAAACACTTTTTAAATGCTTTTATGTGTCCGTTAATAACAAAATTAACATATAATATTATCTTTTTCCTGCATGATCTTTAATCTTTTAAGTGCTTTTAGGATAATGATTTCCTAAATTAACCATGGTAACCATTTTGATAGATGAAATTTGTAAAATTATCCATGATTGTATTGATCAATATGAAATTGCAATAGAAAAAAAATAGGGAGGTTAGTGATGATTTTTTAACTTTCCATTTCTATATCCATATATATATATAGAAATAGATAGACAAGAAATGACATCTCTTATATCAATGACACCAAAGAAAAGGATATTAAATGAATGGAACTAGTATATGAATGGAATATAATGAAATAGATCTAGTTTGAGGTTCCTTATAAAATAAGGCATGGAATGGAGCCCACACAAAGAAGTTCCACAAGGTATGAAGGAAACTTTGAGCTCATATTAATGAAGGGTTAAGAATGGGAGTTAAACTAAATAAAATCTAGTTTCTTATTGTTCCTCAATAGCTCAATAATAGAGTGATTGACTGTTAATTGACTAGTTATAGGTTTGAATCCTACTCGAGGAGATTTGATTCATTTGAAATTATTTAATTCAAAATGAAAGGGCTCTCTTTAATTGTTAAAAGTTGCATTTCTTATATCTTTGTTTATTATATTCTATCTTATTATATCCCATTCTATTCTTCAATATCTAAGAATTCCATCAATACCTCAGTTTAGGTCCAGAATACTCCTTTGTTCTATAATATGAGGCTATTTAAACAAATAATTAAGAATTTTTAGATGTACTCGTACTAGTAAGTGTATTAAAGATGCAGTTATCAATTCTCCCAAGAGGCCATAATTACCATAAGTAAACATGTTAAAGATGAGGAATGCAACTATGCTACTAATACTTACTTTGTTATTCTGCCTAAGCTTGGTTGAAGAAGAATTATAAGGCTTAAAATAAAAAAAATGCAAATTAGGCCATTTCAAAAAATTCACCATTTACAAAAAAATGATTTCTTTATTACTTAATATATCTATTAATATTATTTATCACTTTTAAATAGAAATATAAAGTAAATAAAAAAGAGAAGTAAGGTAAGGCCATTCCATTTTTATTAATATTATTTATTACTTTTAAATAGAAACATAAAGTAAATAAAAAGAGAAGTAAGATAAGGCCATTCCATTTTGACAAAATACCCACACCTTAATTTCATAACTTTGGGTCTTCTATCTCGATCATAATTTTCTTACCCTCAGAGGGAAGGGTCCTTTCTTTTTTGGCTGATTATGGGTGAGGAGGGATTCAAGCCCTCGATATCATGGTTTATAGCTATGTGCTCTAATCCTCTGAGCTATAGGCCTTAACTCATCTTCATTAGATCTATTCCCTAGAGTACCCTAAAAAGGGAACCTTTGCACTCCTTAGCTATTTCAGCTTAAGATGATGTGAAAATGCCTTTCTCTCTATAAGAATGGTGTATTCCAAGGTGTGAAGTGAGAAAGAAAATATTTTATAACTAAAGTTTTGATTAAAATGACCTTTTCTTTTTTCATTCTTAATTAGTTTTTCATTATAAAAAAGTTACAAGAATAAGAGGTGTTAAGTTTTTTATCATCCTAATACTGATCTATTTTTTTACAAGACCTCTTTTACAATATCATTATTATAATAGAGTTTAACCACCAAGTTCGGGATGGATTGGTGTGGTTCCTCTATGCCTAGGACACTAGAATATATAACCACGAATGAAAAAAAGGCATAAAAGAAAAGCATATTGACTATTAATTATGAGGCCTTAATTTTTTATTAGAAGAAACATTAAAGGCCTTTGCCCTTCCATCCCTTAGATAGATAGAGAGAGAGGGCAGAGCTTTTGATTTTTTATGTTATCAAAAAGTTAAATAATAAAAATAGATGGTTAGTACCTAATCAAATTGATTGGGTCATGTAGGAACAAGGTTCAAGTCTACCAGTTTGGTAAAATGCCTTAACTACATACATCATTGCACTTCCACTAGATATTTATTGTTAATAATAAATGACTTGTCTCACCATGACCTTCTTTTGAATTCTTAAAACTTTTGTTGCTCATCCTTGCAGGGTAAAGAATCCATCATTATCTTGATTGTGTTATTAGAGTCTTCGGAGAAATTGAAATAAGAGAGCACTCATCTTGGGGTGGGCTTATTACTTAGATGCTTTTAGCAATTATCAACTTGACAATTGGCCACCTAGTGTTTTCTGTGGGCAAGATAATTGGCACACCACATATGTGTCCTTTTTAGTCCCTCATACTAAGGAAAGGTCCTTTCAATACTCTAATGCCTATTACAAATATAGTCTGAATTATTTTATAATGTTTTAAACTTACCTTACCAAGCCTCTCTTCGAGATAGTACTTAAATTGTTACATCTTTTATATGGATTAGAACTTACCTGACGAGAAATTTCATTACTTTAAGACTATTATAGTTATGATCGCCATTCACCAAGGCTTCAATCACTAACTTTTCTATCATCAATTCACCAACTTCCTTAACCCTTCGACACTGGGTACACATTAGCCCTTAGACATGGTCTTAAATGGATAAGCTCATACTAACCTAACAATTTAGGATCCAATTAAGATCTTCCTTAGGAGATATCAGGAAGGAATTGGAATGGAATAATATCAATTCATATAGATACAAAAGAAAGGGTTTTCTATTGATTTAACTGTTATACCTATAGGATAAGAATGGTAGAGGAATTGGATCGAAAAAAAGAGGGATTCTAGTTGTAAGATATCTAAGGAAACCATTGTTGGAATTGAGATCTTATCTAAAAAGAAAGATATCAAATATCTAGAGTTTCTTTTTGTATATTATATGGATGATTTGATTTGCAAAGACCATGATTGGGAATCATTTAATCATCTTTCTCTGAGGAAGAAGCAAAATAAAATGAACTAGATAGCTATTTGAAATCTTAGTGAAAGACTAGATTTTTTATCTCATGTTTGCTTTTTGTGAAAAAATACCAATTGAAATGAAGGATTTCTTTAAATAACAAAGAGCTAGGTAAACTATTCAATTATTTTTTATTATTTGGGACCATATTCACTTCTTTGGGCTTTTATTGAATTGACAAATAGGTTTAGTACTTGTCTCAAGGAAAAACCCTAAAGTTCCTTCTATTTTTTAGGTTTGGAAAATGCAAATTTTCAAGAAAAGGAATCTTATGATATGCTAGGAATCTCTTATGATAATAATCTTAAGTTTCCATTTAAATTTAAAAAAATGTCACTAATTGACTATAAACATCTATTTTTTTAACTACTATCTTATTTGTCCAAATAATTTTAAAAGTGCCTTCACATTATATAGATTTCATTGTATCTTATGACTAATGTAGAATAGCAATTTTGTAGTCATATGTGTTCTTAAAATGATTTTTTTTAGTAAATTAGAGATGATATTTGTGTTTAGAAACACATGTTTAATTGGGAAACCAAGTAAGCTAGAACATGTCATTAATTAGAAGCTTTGCTAAGTATATGATGCATTAAATGAAGGAATGTTAGTACATATAACATTTAATGCAAGGAATAACACTTTATTAGAGTGAGAATGGAGTGAGATTTTGTAGATTTTACTAAATCCTAGGAGGCTACATGCCTAAGGCAAGCTTGGAGCCCAAGTTAATAATGTAATCTTACTTAAGGGTGATGATGTATAAGGCTTATCTTTGACCTTACATTTTACTATAGATAGGAATGGTTTCTTTGTCATTTTTGCATAACCAAAATAAAGAGAGAAAGAGAAAGAGAGAGAAGAGAGATAGTTAGTAAGAGTTTTTCTTTATCTTTCTCATATTTTTCTAAGATAATTCTTGAAGTACTCTTAAGTGAGCTCTTGAGTTTCTTGAGTAGAAGCTCTCTAGATCTTAGGGAAAAAAAGCAAAAAAGATTATCTTTTTAGTAGTTTCTTTTGTAAAGTTCTATACTAACTTCATGTTATTTTTGTAAAATGAAACTTGAATTTATAGGAGTGAAAAGAAAAGGAATAAGCTCTCAAAGTGTGAATGGAAATCTACATGTTTTCTCTTAAGTTTTCTTCGAAAAGGTATTTTATATGTGAGAAATATATATGCTTACTTGATGGTGTGTTGGAACCATGACTTTTCATGGTGGATCTTTTTTTCTTAAACTTAAAAAGATATTTGATTTCCATACTTCAAAAGGAAAGTATTTTGAAAAAGGCTGATGTTAAAACATACTACATTTTGAAAACTATTTTCATGATTTGGAAGGACAAAGTTTTAGAAAGATTTTCTTAGAAAGGAAAAAAGATAACAAGAATGTTTAAAAAGGATTTGCAAAGAAAGTAAAAAGGATATTTGTAAATGATTTGAAAAAGGACCATAACATTTTAGATCATCAATGGTCATCTTTTAAAATATGATTTTATATAAAGATAGAAGCAAAAATTTTGTTGAAAATATCACATAGTGCTCATAAGTTCCATTATGTAACCTAAGGTAAAGTTTTGATTTCTATGATTAGTGTATATGTTTCTAAATTGTAGTAGCGGTATTAAATGATGGTTACATTAAAGTTTTTAAGCAAAAATATTTTTAAAAACCCTCTAGGAAGCTTTTGGTTTCTTAATGTTTCTTTAAGGAAAATTTTGTTTTTATGAGAAAAACTTATTACACTTTGTTTTAAACTCTTTTAGGGATGTTATTAAATATTTATATCCAAATTTTTAAGGAAAATATGTTGAATTTATGGTTTGAAGCCCATAAAAATATGCTAGAAAATAACATAAAAAACTGTTTTTAAGCTAATTTTCGTATCTTACAAAGTGGTTTATTAGTAAAGTGTTTTAGTTATCTGTGTAAAATATTTTAATTAAAAAAAGAATAAAATATTACACTTAGTGTCACTATTTTAAGGCTGGAAATTTGCAAAAGTTTTCCTTAGAAGTTTGTATTTCAATGTAAAGGTTGCATATTGAAACTTAGTAAAGATTTATGCTTAAATGCATGTGAATTTGATGTTAAAATAAGGAGAAATGTTGCATTTCGCACTACTATACCATGTGCTTTTATTCTTAAATTTGTAAGGAAAAAATAATTTTCTTACTTGTTAAAATAATATAAAAAGCATGGGCTTGAATATGCTTAGGTTTAAGAATGATGGAACTTGGAAAAATCCAAGTTAAAGCTTCATAGGTTCTTGTTAGAACTATGAGCTAAAACCTTGCTTTTGAATGGAATTACTGCTTGCTTTCTATGTAGAATGATAGAATTATGCTTAAATGTGAAAAATAGAAGAAACATGATCAATGTTGCCTAGTTTTGAGCTAAAAATTATGGGCATGATTATGATTTAGTGCATGAATTATGTTATGAATTATCTTATAAATGATGCATGCACTAATGGAAAAATGATATGATATGATAATGAAAGATTTTGGCACTATGATACATGATCCATCATATGAATGTGAAAGCATGAATGCTTTAATGCTCACTTGAAATTGACAAGTTAATTGTGAATACTATTTTGCTAGATTACATTATTATGATTATGATATTGTTTGTGTGATAATCATGGCATGGATGGTGTTTTAACCTTACATTGATATGTGATATGTAAAAATACAGCTTAACTACCTTATGTGAAAATATGGCTTAAATGCTATATGTGATATTGCATGGATTGAATGCCCTATGTGACAATGTAATGAAAATATATGAATATGTGATATGAAACTTGTACTATAGAGATGATGAAAGATTAGACTGGTGCCCTATATTTTGACTCACATGGAATGATGTATGGTAAGTAAGTAAAGGACAAGGTTAGGATGAGTGGTAATAAGATTGGTTTTAGAGTAACAAGGAGGTAACTTTACATATCTCCTACCATTTCTTATTGTGTGATCATATTATTAGGCTTATGATTATGAATATGTGCTCAATCTCAATTTACTTATAACTGCAACATACAAAATATTAAATGTGTGAAATATTTGAGAAGATTTTCTAGTAAGAGCAATATTTTAATATGTTTTGTATATGTCTAATTTTCTAGCTAAAACCTGTTAGAAAATTAGTATGATAGTCATTTATTGAATAATTAATTACCCACTATACTTATGGATTTTTTTTCAAATACTCCACCTTCTAGTAGTGTCCATTAAAATTGTTAATATCTAGTGGCACATAAATAAAACTACTTATGAATGATTTAGACTAGAGTATCACTTTAGCATGGGTATAGGTCACATTGGTGTACAATTGTTAGCATAAGGCATGTGTAGTGAGATTTGAACCGAGTGTCCCAAGCTCAGTTCAAGAGTTCCTTAATACACTTGAATTAGATAATACATATCCTGTAGCATCTCAATCTTTCATATCAGTTTTTAATGATTTTATTATAGATTACTATGTTGATAGGCATCGGTTCTTGACTAATTTTGTAACTGACCTGATAGCAATTACAACACTAACAACAATAGATGCACTAGCAGCATTTTTTAATGATCCACCATCATGCATACCAACATTTGATGACCTTAGCACTCACAACTTTGATATTGATTCTATTAATAATTAATCTAGTTAATAACTGTCATATTTATTTGTTTTTAAAAATTATCTGTATAATTATATTTTGACTATCCTTACATAACATGTATAAATATCTTATGACTCTAACTTTATAATTGGGTGACTAATTAACCTAGGTACTTTTATAGAAACAATGTATTTATAATTATGTACAAATACATGATGCATATGTATAGTTATTATGCAAACTTAAGTATGTGTTAAATGCATATCTTTAAGTATTATTTGCTTACTATTTTGATGGTTTTACTAAAAGGATGATTTTGTGATGCATAGAAATGGCCCACTATTTTTCAAAGGAAAAAGGAGAAAGAAAATGATTTTTAATATTCAAGGTATTTTATATAAAGGTATTTGAATTACAAAAATGTTTTATATGCCTTCAAGTTTTGAAAACCTTCAATATGATGAAATTCTCTTTGAAATGTTTTGTTAAATGATTTATAAAATGATTTTTGGAAGAAAAAGGTTACTTGATTTTAAGGAAAGAAATCATAATTTTGAATTTCTCAAGAAAGTATATTATCTTTAGAGTATTTTATAAACTAAATAGTATCTTTTGATTTTTTAAGTTTTTTCACTCGTTCCTATTCTATTGTATATATTTCTTAATCTGAGTTGTTATTTTAAACTATATTTTTTTTAAAAATAAAATAGAAAGAAAAAGGTCTAAATATGTTTTCAGATAAGTTTTATAAATATGTTTTCAGAGTCTGAAAACTATATTTCCAATATTTTTAAATAAAATAATTCTATTTGTTTTCAGATAAAACATATAGATATTTTTAAATAAAATAAAAAATAATTCTTTTTACTAAAGGAATAATTCTATTTGTTTTTAGATATTTTAAAATAATTTTATAAATATAGATATTTTAAAATAAACTATATTTCCAATAATTCTATTTGTTTTCAGATAAAACATATAGATATTTTTAAATAAAATAAAATAATTCTATTTGTTTTCAGATAAAACATATAGACCTTTTTCCTGAAAACATACAAAGACTCTAAAAACATATTTATAAAACATATAGGTCTAAATATTTTTAAATAAAATAAAAAGACTCTGAAAACTATATTTCCAATAAAATGACATTTAGATAAGTTTTATAAATATGTTTTTAGAGTCTTTTTACTAAAGGAAAAAGGTCTTCAATAATTCTATTTGTTGAATATAAACTACTAAATTACTTTCTATCAAAAGTAATTTTTCAAAGGTTTTATCTATTTGATAAATGGAGGTTCTATTTATAAAATTAAATATTTTCTACTAAAGGAAGTATTTTTGACATCTTATTGGTCAAATGTCTATTTTCCAAATAGAGGTTTGGAAACTGGCATGTACAAACATATGAAAAAAAGCAAAATTTTCAAACTTGAGATTTTTACATATTGTATATTTTCATTAAATAATAACTTTATAAAATGATTTTGTTTGAAAGTGATTTGTAAAGATGTTTAGTAGATGTGCTTACACTTGTCATAATGATCAGGAAATGGGTTGTGATAGAATGATATGGAGGTTTAGAAATCATTGGAGAATTAATGAAAGTGGAGGTGTAGTTATCACCAAAGAACTTGGGTTTCAAATGGAGAGTAAGAATAAAATAGAGTATGAAATGAAAAGTTACTCTTGCAAAAATGTTAGACATCAATTTTTTAATAAATAATCAATGTTATAACTAAACCACATTGGTCATACATAAAATCAACATCTAAAGTTATATTCATATTTATAAAAAACACCATTGCATCCTATTACTTTGAATATCTATCTTTTTCAAAAAAAAAATTAATATGAGTGAATTAACATGTCATTTCTTTTTATAAAGAACTAACATGCTAAGTTTTCTTATACTGTACAAAACCTAACGATTTGTATGCCTTCAAACATCAATTCTATGTCTAAACTATCATTTTAATTTTCCATTTATTTTCAAGAGGTCATCTTAGAAAAAAAAATGTTGGTAATATGTTTAAGTAGTTGTCCTAAGTTTCTATTTATTTGTAAAAGTATTGCTACATAAATATATACCTTAGTTTTGGATTTAACCGACATATATGAGGCAATGTCATTTCTACATTTTGTGGCAGCCAGTCAATATTAAATATTGATAATAATCCATTCAAAACTTCTCATGTTGAAAGTGTCGGACTGCTTCTACAAATTTTGACCATAAACAAAATTCTCATATACAAAAAGAAAATAACTTATTACTACAGCAAAAAAGACCTTTAGCGATGATAATTGTTGTCTGTAAATAGCTCTTAGTCGTCGGTATATGCAAAAGTCATCGTTGAAAATGTCGTTAGTATAGTTTTGTAGCTAAAAACACCAACACTGACGACATTTAGCCGTCGCTAAAAGTAAAACCTTTAGCGACGACTTAGTCGTCATAGAAAATAAATTCAAAATTCAAAAAATTTTAAAATTTTATTTTCAATGGCAACTTTGTTATTGCTATAAGTCAAATTGTCATCACTAAAACTCGACTTTTAGCGACGATAATGTCGTCATTATATATGATTTTTAGCGACAACAAGTGTCATCACTATAAACTTGAGCTTTAGCGACGACTATGTTATCGCTAAAAATCTGAGATTCAGCGATGATATTATGTTTCAGCAACGACATGTTGTCGCTAAAAGTCTAATTTAGCGATGTCTTTTTAATCTATAGCGACAACAATGTTGCCGTTAAAAGTTTTTTGAATTTTTTTAAAAAAATTTAAATTAAAATTGCCATTGTAATTAAGTGTATTTCAAATAATATATTATATTTAATAACATAATTTAAAATATTCTTTATTTGAATTTATTTGGATTATATTTATATTTTTTAAATTTAATTTAATGTAAATTATACAATTATAATACATCAATAATACTAATAATAATATCTAACAATTTGATCCGACATAAAAAAATAAATACTTATAAAATAATTATAAAAATAGTGTTCATATGGATAAGTTAAATATATACAATCCAAGTAAATGTGTACATATGAAAAATATAAATATACATATACATAAAATACTACGGAGAAGGGAGGTGAAAATATGTTGATGCATCACCATCATCATCATCCTGACAACGAGGACGATAAAACAACGGTGACGATTGAGAAGGACCAAGTGGTTGAGCTGCAGGTGCAATCACAAATCTACTTAGCCTAGGCGGTATAGCAGCAGCAAATAACGACGGTGGTAGGATAATACCCTGTTGTCTAAGAATAGAACTCATCTGGGTAAAGTAAGTATGAATCTGCTACTTCAGCTGCTCACGCATCTACTGCTAATGTGTAATCTACTGCTGCTGATGATCCAACTGTTGCAGCTGCTCCTGAATCAATTGCTAGCTCTACTGATACTACTCTCGAGTCTGTTGTAGCTCCTCCTACAACTTACCGACCTGAGACACGGACTGCAAGCTCACCCTAGTGCTAGAAGTGCCAGCCGACTGATAGGACTAAGCAGCTAGCACACGCCTAACAACCCTTCTGTGCCCTCGATGAGTGCCAAGTACCTCATTAGCGTTGACAGTCTCATCAATTTGTACAAGAGTCACAAGCAAGTTAGTAGATGATAAACTAGACTGTGCATGCTGAGTCACGAGCTCAGTCATCCTTGCCTTAAATTACCAAAATAAAATTAGGATAATAATTCTTATGATATATATTTGTAAAATTATATTTAAAATATAAAATTCAACTAACTCACATATTGTCCTTGAAGGGTTGGATGTACCTACTTCCCTGACCTATACGTATATTAGTCCCTAAAATTCTCAAAAATCAACTGCAGCTCACCAGTATCTCTATTTCTCTATTCATTTTTTGTAAAAGAAAAAAAAGATGAAAATAAATAAATAAATAATGAACAAAAAGCTATCTAGCAAAATGTACATTTAAAAAAATAAACAAAGAAGTTAATTTACTTTATCAAATCGATGTGCAGCAATAGACTTTGAACCATGTCGATCATTCACGACCTTTTGCGCTTTATTATTTGCATTCCTGTCAAACAACTCCTACAAATTAAAAAAAAATAGTATTAAATTTTTTTATTTACAATTAAGACAAGTGAGATAATGACCTAATCCCATTAAACGTCATACTTACCCTATAGGTGTCACTGTCAAAAAAGTCCACACACCTCTGTCATATCTACGGCGAAATAGATCGGGGCACATAACATCTAGTACGGTCCAAATCATAATCTTGGTCCTGGTCACCCCTATGCTCTAAGAAGTGCCTATTCAACCTGTACTTCCAATCTCTGTATAGGTCTATAGTAGACCACATTAGACCAGAAATCGCTCTACCTTGGTCACCCTTGGAAATGCCCTAGAACTTAAAGTAGGACTGCAATAGAAGACATTTAACAAATTTGTGAGTAATATATTTAGGAATTTCAATCTTAATAGGATTAATTCAACAAATAGAGGAGGTAGATACTTACAAAAACCTCCTATACAATTCTATCTCGGATCTCCTGAGGTACAGTCTGCTATAACTTATAACAAGGTGGGAGGTGGGCTCGAATCATGCTATCAATATCACGAGGGAGATGGCTAGCATTCTCACCAATCACATACCATGTACTAGTTGTATTGAACTATATAGGACCCTCTTTCTAGTAGTTGCCACTTCAATAGATATGGAAAAATATCAATATCATAAACAAGATGTTTAATTAGTCTCAAGTATGCAAAACTAAGGATAGATACCTGATCCTTCGCACTATGATGGAATGTGGGTGGGTTGCTGTAGGGGACCGCCTACAGCATCACCTCCATGGTGTCGTGCCTCGACATCCACTATAACTAAAATAATACACATTATTCTTGTAGTTAATGGAGAATCCATAATCAGATAAAGCAAATTATAGGGTATAACTTTTTCCAATCATGTAGATTATTTAAACAATCATGCTTACACATTTACGAGTTATTGTTCGAATATCTTAATTTATCCCTAGTCTGAATCAGTGTTGGTGAACCTAATAGACTTATGGTCATCGGTTTCTCCTTCATCATCAGATTGTAACAACCCCTCCTCCATAAATCATCAATCATGTTGTTAGAGAAACCATTGTCATGATCGAATGAGGCGTCTTCTCCATAAGCGCTAGATCCAACATCCATGGAAGGTAGAATGATTGAAGGATCATTTTGCCGATTACTTAGATCTACTGGATGGAAATCTCTAAGATCAACTGTGAGGTTAAAATTAGATGAGTTACTATCCTGCAGAAATAATAATTCCTGTGTACTGTTTCTATCACTAGGTAGATCCCATATATCACGATGCACCAAATTATGGACAACCCTCCAATTTGGTCCATTAAGGAGATCCTCAGTGTAAAACACTTGTTTTGATTAGGTAGCAAGTATGTACGAATCATCTTTATACCATTGCTCGTTAATGGAGATGCTTGTGATATTTTTGTCAAATAAAGTTTCTTCTTTGTAGGATCAATGTCGTACCACTTGCATTTAAATAAAGTCATACTGCAATTATTTAAATAAGTTAACTCAATGATTTCTTCCAGTACACCATAGAACATATTACCATCAGTCCCCATAATAGAAATTCTGCTATTTTGTGTTTTACACTTCGCATCCCAAGTCTCGGCTACAAAGCATACTCCATTCATAATACATGCAGAGTATATCATGATAGTAAAATTGGAACTAGAGGCTAATGATAGTAGCTCTTTAGTGGCCTCTGGAGAACCGTTCCTATGTAAATGGTACATCTAAGCAAATTGTAATTTTTTTAAGAATTAAATTGAAAGATTAGTAAGGGTAATGAGCAATATTTGGGATATTAGTTTAATGCATTTAGGAAGAAAAAAACCCTTACCTTCGAGTAAAACCATGAGGGGAATTTAGTTTTTTTGTAAATTATCAATGTCTTCAGCACCGCTTTGTTCGAGTTCTAGTTAGTGCTCATTACAGAACGTAAGAATCTTAGTCTATTATAATTATTTAGGAGGAAAACACAATTGACCATATATACTTATTGAAGATACTTTTCAATCTCAAAACAATTATTCAATATGCACCATACTGTAACATCTCGATCCTTCCTATTGAATTGAGAAATAATCTTCTTCCCTATTGGTCGATATTAGGATCGAAACACTGACAATGCCCTTCTTATTTAACTAGATGTTACATCTTGATTTCTATTAAGTCAGTTGAATCTAGTTTCCACTCTTTCCAAGTGCATAGAGAAGAATGTTAAAGCCTTATCAACGATATACCCTTCTGTAATTGAACCCTCCGGTCGAGCATGATTTCGGACATAATCCTTCAAATTTTTTATATATCTCTCGTATGGGTACATCCATAAAAAATGAACAGGTCGCCTTCTAATGCTTCATCTAGCAAATGCATCATTAAGTAAACCATTATGTTGAAGAATGCTGGAGGCTATATCCTCTGAAGCTTGCATAAAATAATGATAATGTCTTGTTTGGCTTACAGAATATCCTTCCTATTGAGAGTTCTGACACATATTTGATTGAAGAAGTTGTATAACTTAAAAAGTAGGTATGATAGTTCCTTTAGTTAAAAAGCTCGAACTCCTGGTCCTAACAATCTTTGCATAATAACATGACAGTCATGTGATTTCAGACACTTTAACTTCATGTCACAATCTGTTACATTCTTCCAGAGACTCCCAACAAACCTATTTGAAAATTTTACATTCTTTATATAGTGGAAAAATTGTCTTCATTCTTCCTGGTTAAGCATGTATGCAGCATGTGGCTTGAATAGTTAACCCCTCTGCTCATATAAATGTAAGTTGGTTCTTATCTTTATGTCTACCAAATCTCGTCTTGTGTTGTCTATATCCTTTCTTTTGTACTCAATATCCAATAATGTACCTAGAATACTATTACACACATTCTTCTTAACATGCATCACATCAATGTTATGTCTTAAGTTCATTGTTGGCCAATACAAGAGATAAAAAAATATACTTCTCTTACTCCAGTTAAGTTCATTGGCACCCATCTTTCACTTTATACCACCAAATTGAGCATGTTTTCCAAGAAGTCTCTGTGCCACCTTTCTTAGTTGATCCATGAAAATGTTATTAGTAAAAGGACGAGGAGGGGCTCTCCTCTCTAACCTCCCATTAAATTCTTTCCTACTTCTCCATGTGTGACTTCTTGGTAGCCAATGACAATGACCAACATAAGCTATTTTTCCTCTAAGTCGAATTGATAGAGTATTTAGATTTCATGTAGGACATGCTTTATATCCTTGTCCGCTCTAACTAGAGAGGTTACTTTGAGTAGGAAAATCACTTATAGTCTATAGTATAACTGCCTGCATGTTAAACATCATATTTGTGTTTGCATCTCAAGTTTCTACTCCTATTTCCTAAAAATGCCTTAACTTTTCTACAACCGGTTGTAAGAAAACATCAATATCCTTGCCGGGTGATTGCGGTCCTCGGATTAATAGGGTCAACATGAAAAATAATTGATTCATGCATATCCATGGTGGCAAGTTATAAGTGATCATCACCACTAGCCACATGCAGTAGGACAGGTTCCTATCACCAAAAGGATTAAATCTATCGATACTTAAACCCAACCTGACATTTCGTGGGTCAACAGAGAAATTAGGATACCTCTTATCGAACTCCTACCAGGCTTTTCTATCAACAGGATGTCACATTACTCCCTCCTCTTTTGACTTTCCAATGTGATGCCATATCATATTCTTTATAGTGTGTCTCGACCCATACAATCGCTTTAATCAAGGAGTTAATGAAAAATACTGAACCACTTTTTAAGGCACCTTCTTTCTTTTCATATTTCTATCTACCCATCGGTTCTCCCTATAGATTGGACAATTATCCTCTGAAACATTTTCTTTTCAAAAAAGTGTGCAATCATGTTTGCACACATGGCTTGATTCATACCCCGATCCTAACTTATTAAGCCATTTCCTGGCATTGTAGTACGATTCGAGTAATTTATTATCATTCGAAAGTGCCTTTTTTAACAACTTCAAAAGAGCATCAAATGACTTATTTGTCCACTTATACAGAACCTTCAAATGCATGAGTTTCACTAGAAAGTTCAAGGCCAAAAATGATTTACATCCTAGGTACAACTTTGTTTCTACTTGCTCGAATAGATTATCATAACTACTATAATTTGCTCCAATATTTCCGTCAGGTGCACTCTTACTCCTTTCCACATCAGTGTGAACTACTTCTTCAAGTACATGAAGGCTGATGAAACCATGTAAACTATCCACTAGCTCATCTCTATTGTCGAGAGATGCCCCTCAAGTTCTCTTAAAAGTTGAAACATCTGCTTCACTGTGGTGTACCCAATTTATGTATAATGGATGGAATCCATTATCTATAATATGTGCTTCTAACATTGGTAATGTTTGGAATAATAAATTCACACACCTTTTGCATGGGCATCTCACTAAATCCTTTTCATCATCAAAGTTTTTAGCTCTTTGAATAAATGTCACCACACCATTCCAATACTCATCCAACAAGTGATTTGACAGATGAATCTAACTTTTATCTATAAATATTGTATCACTAAACAAGAATAAAATAACTTTAAGTGGAATAAAGTATTGTGATTAATATTTGAGATGTACTCTAAATACACCATATCATTCCAAATTTGAAGGGTAGGGTCCTATCCCATTCGAGATATTTTTCTAGTTATGATTTTTTTTTAATTTATCCATGCTTATCATTTGCTTTATGTAGAAATTTTGGTAGCATCTCCCCGTGGTTCTCCAAGTGTGTAAACTATACGTTCGTATAGTTTATACCCGGAGAACAGTTAGGATGCTAAGATATCCCTACAATATTAAACAAAATCCAGATAAATTGTTAACAATAACTACAGGACATATCTCAAACTGTCCAATCTCTCAGGACAATTCAAGGGTTAGTTAATAATTTTAAATAGAACTGCATTTGCATTTACATTATGAGCTTAGACCCGTTCAAGGGTTGGTTGACCAACCCTTGAACGGGTCTAAGCTCATAATGTAAATGCAAATGCAGTTCTATTTAAAATTATTGTAAAAATAACATAAAATAATTAAAAATAAAGATACAACATTTTATGAGAATCGTTATTTAAGTGTCAGTATTGTTATTTAAGTATCTTATTATTTAGATTATTAATTTTTTTATATATCCACGACACTTGTTATGTTTCACAATAAATTTGTGGGAATTCAAACATCAAACCAACTCTACTATATTTATAAGGTGCACAGTTGAACATCCACTGAGTCATGTGCATTTTATGAGTACTTGTAAATCATCAGACGAGGAAAATTTTTAAATTTCTATTACTGTATAGTTGTTATGATGATTTTGCCAGTAAGTCCTTTCATTAGAAATATTGTATATAACAATGCACAAGTGTAATATGTCACATGTTATTATAACTAAATAATAACATTTATCATTATAATATTGAAAGAAAGTAAATTTTTACTCATAGAATACGAAACCATTGTTTGTCAATATTTCTTTTAATCTAACACTAAACAAATTAAATAATTTTAAACATTGTAATATTTTATAACAAAATAATTTTTTTACCTAAATTTATTCAAATACTAAAAAGCTTCAAAATAAATAATACCGAATTAATATCCAAGATATTATAGCTTTAGAATAAAAAATATTTCATCTTACATTTATTGTTAATTTAATAAGATATTCATCAATGTAATGTTATTGTAATTTTAGTTGTTAGAATTATGTACATAACATGTACATTTCTAACATAATTAAGAAATGTTTCATAACTTTCAAAAACTATATTCCTTAATTTGAAAATTAATTTTTAATTCAAGAAAAAAATCAGATTACATAGCAGTTGAAATTCTAAATGAAAAATTAACTCACTTAATGACACATTTGACATTGAAAATAACAAAATACAATTCAAAAAATATACAAATATTATTTATTTTGGTTGTGTTCAGGGTCTAATTCAAAAAATAATTTTAGCAAATAAATTTTGAAATTTGGTCAATTATAAATTTTACTATTTTTAAATGTAAAAAGTAAATTTAATGTATCTATAAAGGGGGTGATTTTCATGTGGCTTCAAGTTTAATTGAGTTTTTTTTTCTATGTAATGTAAATAGTATAATTTGGATAGTTAGGTTTGATTGTCATGAGGTCCAAAGTACCATTGAATTTTTCTTATTATGTAGGGTACGTAGTATAATTTGGATTTTCAAGTTTCAATTTCAATATCAAGTTTAATTATAATTAAGAAAGAGATTATAAGGTTATAATCTCTTATTTTATAAGCTATCTTCACGTACCTATCCTAATACCCTATGTTATATTACTTCAACAAAACTAACAATTTTTAAATTTTCTAAATTACATCATAAATTTTAGATTTTATAGATGAAATATCATAATATCTCTATCTTACATTAGTCTAACTGAATAATCTACACATATACCATACAATATAGAATTATAATTTAAGGGATGCATAATAACAATAAAATTTATATTTATAAATTTTATGCTAAGATAAATTTACGTAAATAAATTGAATATTTATAACATGCAAAGCTAAATAGAATATTATAAATTTTATAATAATAAATAACATTTTATAATAAGAATAATATAAATTTTAATTCACATACTTCAATGGCAAAAATCTACTGATCAAATATGCTCTGAATACTTCCCACGAATAATGATAACTAACAAATTAAAATATGAAATATCATATAAAAAATAAATATACTAAATTATAAAAATAAATATACAGACTAACATACAAATAAAAATAAATATACTAAATTACTGAAAGATTATAAAAGAAACTTACTTCGATTCTAGAGCTTCTCCTTTGTAAACACGCGAATGAGAAGGAAGGAGGTGCAGGTTATATATAAGCATCCTCTTCAACGATGACAAAAAAATTTGGTCGTCGATGAAGGGTCATCGCTGAAAGTCAACTTTCACCGATGACAATGTTGTCACTAAAGGCCTAACCAAATTTTGAGACAAGCCTTCAACGACGACATTTGTCGTCAGTGAAAGTTTATGCTTTCAACGACGACAAATGTCGTCGGTGAAGGCCTGCACTAAATTTTGAGGGAGACCTTCAGCGACGATAGATTCACCCTTTTACCGAAGAGCTAATGATCCCGCCCAAATTTTCAAGGCTCTTTAGCAACGACATTTGTCTTCGCTAATGCCCTTTTTAATCCTGCCAAAATTTATATATACTTCACTGATGACAATGTCATTGGAAATACCTTTAGCGACGACTGAATTTTTGTCATTGCTGAAAGTGTTGCCGTTATTGCTTCTTTTTTTTATAGTGTGAGGCAAAATATATCAGCAATTACAACATTCTTAACTTCTAGACAAAATGTTAAGAAGATAATTGGTCAAATGTACTTACTATTGATGGAGAGCATTGAAAAAGCAATCAAATATAATAAAAAATCACCAATTATGGAGGAGATTAAGGGTGACAATTTATATTATTTGAATTGATCTATTTATTAAATACGTTAAAAAATATTAATCCGTTCAATTCGTTTAATAATTTTAATTAATAAAATTTATATTATAAAATTATTTTAAATTTAATTACTTATTTTTTTATAAAAATATTTTTAATTATTAATAAAATATTATTTAAAACTTTATTATTATTTTAATAAAATTAAATTTTATATTTTTATTATATATATTTATAATTTAATTATTAATTTTTTTCTTAAATAATATTTTTAAAAATTTAATATGAATTCTTAAATAAATTAATATATCAGTCCAAAGTTAAATAAATGTATCACATTTATGTTAAATTATCGAAATTATCATTTTAGAGATGGTAGAAGAAGGTTAAAGAGCAAAGAAAAGAAAAGAGAGAAAATGGGGGTTGCCGCAATATTAGAGCAAATAAATAGTCAAATTTCTCATGGCCTTTCCCGCAAAACATACCATGGAAAAGTTTAATGAAACGATGCTCTTCGCATTTGGCACAGCAATTCTCAAGAACGAAGGCTTCTGAATGCTCACAGCGCTCTCCCGTGGAAAAGGGTCAACTATCATGGGAAAAATGAGGTGACATTTTACTTTCTATAATTTTCCACGCCGGTTTCCCACATAGATTTCCCCACGGCGTTGAGACAGTAGAGACATTTTCTAGTAGAGCAAAGCACAATATCATGCACTGTAACGCGAAGACCACAAATATCTTACTAGACGAGAAATGGGTGGCCAAGGTTTCTGATTTCGCATTGTCCAAGATTGGCCCCTGTAATCTTCACCAATTTTGTATTTGGATTTTCTTTCTTTTTAAATCTTGACATTATTACTCTTCAAGTCTTCCTCTGGCATATTAATTATTGGTGAGAAAAGCCAAACTAAGGAGGCAATTTAAATTTCCCGACTTTTATTAATTGAATACAATTACTTTTTGCACGTAGACTTCGTATATAGACTTGGACCCCGTGGAGGATTCTTAGCAACTACCATGAAAAAGCAACCACAAGTGACCAGTGAATATCTGACAAGCGCGTTAATTTCCACTTTTTGCGAAAAATTATTATATGCTCCAACGTACCATGCGTATTTAATTATTATAATGAATAAATGAAAGATAATTTTTAATTTTATTCTTTATTTATCAATTTTTTTGAATTATACATAATAAAATCTGATTTTCCACCTTTTAAAATATTCAAGTTGTAAAAACTGATAATAATTTTTTCATTTATCCATTATCATAACGTATAACTCGAGCATATAAAAATTTCCGTAATTTTACTCCACCAAATACTTTTTTGCTTCCATCAAAAGATAGCACCCAACAAAGAAAAACTCTCTTGTTTTACAACTATGGCATTAGGGTTCATTTCCCAATTTTCCTTCTACCTCTTTCTGTCCTTGCTTTACCTCATTATATCAGTTAATGCATACAATCCAGTTGATCATTTCAGCATCGACTGTGGCTCCTCAGGCAACTCATCTGGCGCCTTTGGCGGCCGGACATGGATCAGAGACATAAACTCGAACTTTCTACTCGAAGACAAGCCATCGGTAGCCACTTAATTCACACGAATATATGCTTCAGAGAATCCCACCCCTTACGCCACAGCTGGTGTCTCTCAATCGGAGTTCACATATTCATTCCCTGTCACCGCCGGCCAAAAGTCATCCGCCTCTTCTTCTACCCATCTTCATACGAAGGTTTCGATCCATTTAACGCAGTTTTCTCCGTGAAATCCGGTGGCGTTACTCCTTTAAAAGATTTCAACGCTTCTCTGACGGCTGATGCCTATCGGAGTGACACAATCTTCAGGGAATACAGCTTGAATGTTAATGATGGCGAGAGCCTGGACTTAACCTTCACTCCAAGCATAGCCCATCCAAATTCTTAAACTTTGGTCAATGGAATTGAAATCTTGTCCATGCCCACTAATCTATATTACACTAAATCCGACTCCTTAGGCTTCGAGTTTCTTGGCTCAACTATCTCATGCATCACATACAGCATCGGAAATGGCACCGCCCCCGAAACAATGTATCGTCTAAACGTAGGGGGAAGAGCAATTCCCCCGAAGGAATACACCGGTATCCTCTGGATCTGGGAAAAAGAAGACGGTTATGTAGAACAATGCGGTGCTCTGCCTGTTGATTATGTTGATGAGTTCGATCAAGTTCCAAATTACACAGCTCCGGTTCAAGTGTACAAAACTGCACGGTCTATGGGAAGGAATACAACTTTCAACCTGGGCTATAACCTTACTTGGGAATTTACGGTTGATTCCGGCTCCCACTACATGCTCAGGCTCCATTTTTGCGAACTTGATCCAGGAATTCTGCATGTCGGCGACAGAGTATTTTATATCTTCATAGCCGAACAGTTGGCTGAACATCATGCGGATATTCTTCTCTGGAGCGAGGAATGGGGGGCACCAATATATAAAGACTATGCTGTATTTGTTTTCGGAAAGGAAAGGAAGGCAAATCTCACAGTCAAATTGCATCCTCATCAAGATGCCAGCATTAGTGACGCAATTCTAATGGGGCTCGAAATCTTCAAAGTCAGTGATGGTGAGAACAGTCTTGCCGGACCCGACCCGGACCCACCTCTACCATCTTCGACTCCAACCAAATCTTACTCTATCCTTCAAAACAAAAAGAAAACCAAAACCATAATTAGCATTGCCACTGGTGTGGTTTCAGGTGTCGTCTTGCTTTCCATTGTCGCTTTCTTTGTTGTTAGAAGTGCAATGAAAGCCACCGATTCCAAGTGGGCTCCATTTCCTTCCAAAACTGCTTCATCTTTACCAACTCATTTGTGTATACTTTTCCAACAGCCGAGATAAGAGTCGCCAGGGTTTGGCAAAGTATACATCGGATATATTGACAACGGTAAGACGCCGGCGGCCATCAAACGGCTAAAATCAAGATCCCAACGGGGAGCTTTGGAGTTCATGACGGAGATCGAGATGCTCTCGCAGCTCCGCCACCTTCATTTGGTCTCTCTGATTGGGTATTGCAATGATGGGAACGAGATGATCCATGTGTATGATTTCATGGCTCGAGGGACTCTCAGGGAACATCTCTACAATGTTGATAACCAACCTCTTTCATGGAAACAGCGGCTTCATATTTGCATTGGAGTTGCTAGGGGATTGCAATATCTTCACATGGGTGCAAAGCCCAGTATCATACATCGTGATGTGAAGACCCCAAATATCTTACTAGATGAGAAATGAGGGACCAAGTTTTCTGATTTTGGTTTGTCAAAGATTGGACCTAGCGGCATTTCTAAGTAACCTATATTCACTATTTTTTTTAAGGGTTTTGCTTGGTTACGTTTTCCCACCTTTTTTTAAGGGTTTCGCTTGGTTACGTTTTCCCCAAAAAAAAAAACTCAAATAGCATGCGTACTTCTACAAGTTTTGTGAAAAAATTATATATATACACACATATACATATATATATTGAAATTTTTCATTAAAAGTTATAGCCTGATATAAAGAAATGAGAAAATTTTTGAAAAAGTAAGTTGATGCAAATTTGAATGATGAAGTTATTATATACTGGTTGCACATAAAATTCATATACTTCTAATTTTTTTATAAAAAAAATTACAACATATAAAAGATTACAAATTTTATGTTAATACTTAATATTACCTAAAAAATTTACAGTTTTTTAATATTCATAGAATGATAACCTCTTTTTAATCAGTTTTCATTCACAGTAAATTTAACAGATTTATTCGAATTGATGTTATTTTATTATATGCTGACACCATCTTTTAAATTCAATTAAATTTGCTCGTAAATAATTTGAGGGTAAAATTTTAAAAGTATTCCTTTTTCTCTCTAGGTCCCACATTACGACAACGGTGAAGGGTAGCTTTGAACACTTGGACCCGGAATACTACATGCGTCAACGATTGACTCAAAAGTCCGATGTATATGCTTTTGGTGTGGTTTTGCTAGAAGTATTGTGTGGAAGGCCACTTTTGGTTCGTACGATGGAGGCCCCACAAGCAAACCTAGTAGATTGGGCCAGAAAATGCCACAGTGAAAGAGACATCGATGACTTGGTTGATCCATATTTGAAGGGAACTATTGCGCCAGAAAGCTTGAAGACGTACAGTGAGAAGGCAATTAGTTGTGTGCTGGATGATGGTGCCCAGCGGCCATCAATGAATGAAATAGTATGGAGTCTGGAGTTTGCTTGCAGCTACAAGAGAGCATAGAGGATGCAACTTTGGGTGAGACACAGGATGAGAGGATCTGTGAAGAGAGTGAGCTCTTGAGTGGAAAATTTATTGAGGATCAGTGTGCTTGTGCTCAATGATTGATGGGGATTAATAGGGTAGGATCGGGCTTTGATATAAGCAACCAAGTGAAGTCAATCTTAGTCAAATGTTTTAAAATTCAGATCCAAGAATAAAATAAAAAAATCAGCACATTGTCGATAACAAATGGAATTAACTAAAAGGTTCAATCAAGTTCATTCAAATATAAGTTACGAGTGATTCAAAATTGATTCATTCCATTGCTTTTAATATATTGAGATTTATATTTATTTTAATTCATTTATTTTAAAATTAGAGAAAAGGAAATTCAACAGTAAAAATACATAACTTCTTAAAATGTAAAATTCCCCCTAATGTTACTCATTTATAAAAACATTACTTAAAACTAAAATAGAGTTATGAAAGGTGAACTCATGTTCTTTGAGAAAAAAACAATGGCCCAATTGTTATGTTGTCTCTAAAAATATTAGAATTTTCCTTTTATTTTGATATATTAGACAAAGATAAAATACTAAAATAAATAAAATGCTTTACCAGGATTGGAAAATAAGAGTTTAGAGAAATTAAGTGAGGAAAAGTGAGTAAAATAGGGAGGGTGGAGTTTTGAATTCTTAGTAATGAATATGTAAACATGAAGGATATTTAAGGGATATTTTCAAGTTTGTCCTTGCTACTATTCCTCCATTATGGGCACAATTCATGCCATCATCTTTCCCCATTACCATACTCAAAAACACTCTCCCACCCCTTAACTTTGTCTACACTCTCTTCACCCCTTCAACTCCTGCCCCATTCTCTCTCAAGATCAAGCAATTAAAGGATCTATCTTCATCAAAATCTTTGTCCAATCAAGATAATGGCTTCATCATCTATAGGCCCTCCCTTTTCTTTTCTTGGTTGAGCAAGTATTAGGAGTTTTGATCCAAATTAGAAAAAGTAAGCTCTAACCCAAGAATCTTTCAATCTTCGTGTGATTAGAGATAAGAAAATTTGAATTTGCCTTCTAATCTTATTCTCAATACAAGATAAGTAAATATCTCTAGCTAAATTTCATTAAAAATTGAGGTTATGAGGTGTTAGGTTTAGGATTTTGGGATTTTCATATGCTTTATATGATTTAAGTGTTTATATGATGATTTGACAATGTTTGATTGAAATCATAAAGGGAATTGATGTATTTAATGAGTTATGAATCCACATATATGTGAAATTTGAGTTTGATGGAGACATTAATGCCTTAAAGAAGCATTAATGGCAACATAAATAGTGTTTTGAGCGAGGTATTATGCATATTTCCAAGAAAAATGGGCAACCATTTTATACAAATAGACAGTCGTTATCCTATAAATCCAAATAATAAACATCCAATAAAGAATAGCCAACCATTCTTGGACTAATAACTGGTCGCTCTACCATTTAACCCTTGTTCTACAATTATCACGGTTAAATGTGAATAATAAATTCTCAAATGTATGAGGTATTCCTTAATTGAAAGTGAATTATATAATCATGTAGAGAGGCATGGTATTGTTGATGAAAATGGGAACATCATTTGAAATGTGATATGAACTAATGTGATTGTGGATGTTGTGATAAGGAAAATGACTTATAAAGGGTATAAGGTTGATTAAGAGACACAAGAAGGTTTATTTTATTTTCTTGTATAGCTAATTCATGTTCTATAAATGAATGCTTTTATTCCTACTAGTATGTATTTCTTAATCTTGATAAGGATTCAATTGATATTATGATAGACTTCCAAGAAAGGTAATTTTAGTGGTAAGCTCGAATGTCTTATATATTGAGATTATAGGAATATTTACTTATTAAGTTTCAAACTTATTCTTTTATGTTTAATTGTGCAAACACTCAGGAGTTGAAGGTCTTTGGCACAGGTTGAACAACATTGAAGCATTTTGTTAGAAAAGTATTCTATAGGCCTTATTTTGCATAGGACATGTGTAGAAAGTGCAATGAACTATATTCTTTTGAAAAGGTTAGATTAACTTATTCTTATAAAAGAAGAACATATGCAAATCTAACTTCTTACCTATTTGACAAATCTACTTAATGTATTATGCCAATAGCATTTGACTCTTTAATCCCTATCTTAATTAAATAACAAATGTGTGGGTAAAGTACAAAAAGGAGATAGGCTAGTGGCAAATGGCTTATGGTTATCATGCTAATCATGATCTTATGATCTAAGATCGATTGTGACATCAATATTGTTAACTTAACCATTTTCATGATATACAAAAATTTTATGTTACTTATATATTTGATAAGTGAAAAAAAAGTAATACATTTTGATCACAATCTTATTAATTATCGTATCACGATCTTATGATTTATGATCGATTATGACATCAGTATTGCTAAGTTAACTATTTTGATCATATACAAAAATTTTATATTACTTATGTATTTTGTAAGTGAAAAAAAAAAGTAAACAAAATGTTTTACAAGAAAATAGTTTCTATCGGAACACACTATTCGCATCATTTAAAAAATATACTAATCACTTTTTAGGAATCATGGTTCGAAAATGCAACTGCAATTGTGGCACCAAATTTATTGGGATTAGCAAAAAAATGTGATTCTTGTATTGCAAAATTGCAGATGCAAATGATTACATTCTGCAAGTTAATAACTTTAAGAATATTGTAATAAATTTTAATTAAGATGGTAACAATTAATGAACTGGGAGCATAACAATTAATATCAATATTCCGCAGCGTACTTTGGGTACAAAAGGAATCAAGGGGACGGCTTGGAGTAGGGGCCTGAGTTTAGCGGCCCAACCATGGCAGACGGTAGTTGAACTTATCAATATTACTATTAATTTTCTTTTTGCTTTGAGAACTTATCAATATTTACTCATTCGTCATCGCTTGAACTGGCCTACCAATAAAGACGTTTGCGCTTTGTTTGGAAGAAAAAATTGTGAAAATTTTTAAATTTAATCTGTCCTCTTATTTTAATAAAGAAAATACACAAAAAAATAAAATTAAAAGTTAAAATTTATCGTTATAATTTTCCAATCATTAGAAAAAATTTCCCATTTTCTCTCATTTAAATTTTAAAAGTTACTCTCTTTTTCTCTTATTTTTTTCCCTATTCATCAAACGGAAGGTTAACGCTCAATAATGGAGTCATTTGATCCAACCGTTTCGTCTAGGACAAAATTATTTTGAATTCCAAATTTTCTGGTGATTTTCTATTTAATAATTAACTATTAATTATGATGTGCCCTACCGTCTTTGACAATGAAACAACATCTCTATCTCTTAAATTTGTTCAAAAAGTCAGAACAAGCTGTTTTTCCGGTCAATGTCTTTGCAGGCCATTTTGATCGAGATATTCAACTGTCATATTAAGACTTTCCTGTATCAATTACCAGTTCCAGACCATGAGGCATGTCTTTGTGTCAAATAGGAATTAGCAACAAATGAAATCACCTTCCAAATTTCGAATTCTTCTTGAAACAGAAGATAAGGTATACATATGACAAGCAGTGAAGAAATGAAAATTGAGAATTCAAATCCAAAATTCAATATTAAGGAATAAAAGCTGGAATCAGCCATTTCACAAATTCCAAACGCATAATAACTATTATTAAGGAAGAAGAGCTGGAATCCACCATTTCAGATCGAATTATTCTTACAGTTAAATAGACAAACAGATCCAGAAAAAATATACAGATAGATTAATTATAACAACGAAATTAAGAGGAGGCTTAAGATCGCAATCGTAGAATTGATTATTCTCAGCAATCGCGGGTATAGGTATCACATTTTCCTTTGGTACCTGGATTTTTCGGCGGCAAGCAGCTCCGATATTGCTTTTTGCTGGGACAATCAACGGCGGCCCGATTATCATTGCCTGTATTCCCAGTGACAGCTTTGTAATTAGTAGCAAGTATTCTGCCAAAATGATAAGACACGGACAACTCTGCCTGGAGGTCGACGTCGCCGACGAGGCAGTCGCCGCCGCAAACGGAGGACAAGGTGGCGTTGATCTTCTCAGATGACGAACTGCTGATGAGATCCGCGTAGAGGAGTACGATCATTGACATGATCAGGAATGCCTGTGATGTTTCCGTCCTCATCTTGGGCTTCTCTCTGGCCAGTTAGCTATCTGCTTCTCCTAGCGACTGATAACTGATTGTCAGGGTAGAATTGAAAAAAATAAAAGAACAAGTTGCTCATTATTAAAGCCATTCACTGGCCCCACTTAGTTGGAAAAAATAAATAAATGGAACCCGACCAAGAAAAACGATAATGCGGATTCACAGAGGGGTACCCTTTTGCTGGGATTTATCAACACTCTACTGAGAAATATTCCTCTGCCACAAAAAATGAAAAATATTCTTCCCGATCAGTGATATATCGTTACAAAAGATTAATTTTATTTTATATCGATTGAAATTATATATATATAAATTAATTTTATTGATAAATTTTAAATAATCAAATTAAATATTTTTATGCTAAGAAAAATTTAAAATTCAATATAAATCATTAAATTTCAATCATTAAAAAAAAACATGGAGGGTATTTGGTAAAGAATTTTATAATATGATTCTAGCTAATTTAATAATACTTAATTGTTTAACTAATTGAATCAACTAATTTGCTTATTTAATAAATAGTTTATTCAATTAGTTAATTGATCTTTAACTAATTAATTTAAAAAAGTTAGTAAATTCAACGTTTTCAATTAGTTAAGTAATAATGAGCGTATAAAATATAAAATTATCCTTAAATAATATACTTATTTTTATTTATATTCTTACTAAAAAATTAAATAAGTTTATTAAAAAATAATTATTAATTTCTATAAGATATTTACAAAATATAATAATTTATTTTTAAGAAATATAATAAATTTTTAATTATATTTTAGATTTATCATATTTTTAAGTAAGTATAACTCAAAAAATTACTTAAAAATAAATTATTATATTTCTTAAACATAAATCATATGATAAATTTAAAATATTATTAAAATAAAAATATTTAAATAAATTATAAAATATATATGTATCCTTATATATCATTTTACATATAAATAACTAATAGAAAATAGTTAATTTTATCAAACATCTTCATCTAAACAACAAATATTATTAGTTGATTAAATAAGTTAATACAATTACTTATTAGTTAATAATTAATTGAATCAAATAACAGTTAATTAAATTAACTAATTGTCAAACAAAGTCATGATACAAAATAACACGCTCCACAAAAGTTTCACCTAGAATGGAACAAAAATAAAATAAGATCCACAATTTTTAAAACTCACTTTGTCTTAAAAATGCACAAATAATTAGAAGTCACAATTAAGCGTGGTATGAATAGACTAATCTCATATTATCCTGCCTGTGAATCCTATCATTTGGCATAAGTGTATTATGTCCTCATTTGCAGGACAATTTAAGCATTGCCTTTATAATTCATAGGACACCGGTGTTGAGCAAGAAAATTCGTAAGAATAAAAAATATTTTAAAAATCTTCATAAAAAATTTAAAAATTATGTATTTAAGGTTCAAATATAAGCAACATTTAATAATTTAATATAATATAATAATATAAATTTAAAAATATATAAAATTTGGTTAACAATCTGAAATTACAAATAAAATAATGAAGATACATGATGATTAAAATTCTATTTTTATTTAGATATAATAATTAAATTAAAAATAAAAATCAAATCATTAAAAAATATTTTTATAATTAAACTAATAAAAAGATCACATATATAATATATACATGCATCAATCATGAACAAAAATACAAGTTGAGAAACTCTGAGAAACTAATCAAGCTAATACTTTCCATTTTCAAAATCTATCCCGGGTTAAAAATCTGTCCTACACTTTGATTCGTGAGACGAAGAAGTAATTTTTGCTTTTCTGGTCGAGCTCAAAGAAGTGATTTTAATTTTAGGTGTGAACTTTGACATCCTAGTATTTTTATTAGATCACATATGTCCCAATAATCCAATGGTTAAAATTCGCTTAATATAATAAAAAAAATGAGTCCTACATAAAACAACTTATCTCTATTAATTTTCTTTTTAACCATTGAACTTCTGTGTTTTAAAATCGTTACCCAAAATTAATTTACAATTATAAAAATTAATATTAATTTTATCTAATAAAAATAAAATTAATTGTAATAAAAATTATATTTTCTAATTAATATATAAAAATAAAACATTTTTGTATCATGATATCAATTTATAGTATTTGATATAAAAAAATGTATATTTATTCAAATATGTAAAATAAATTTGCATTCATAAATGACACGAATAAAAAAAATGTTAAGTTTAAATAATAAAAATTAAAAATAAAAAACAATGAAATTGAGCTGTTTTGTTCTGAAGGTTATTGCTCATATCTTATAAGGCTTGAAAAGTAGTACTCTGTATCATATAGTTGAATAAATATAATATGTAATTGCATATTAAGATGAGGAGTTGTAGTCATAATTTTTTTTAAAAAAAAATCGGTACATTTATAATGGGTAGATTTGAAGAAGTCCAACATGCTATTTAAATCCTTCACCATTTATTTGCTAATTATATGTTTAAATTATCAAAAACTGTATAGTAACATTATTATATAATTGTTTTGCACGAATTTGTTTGAAAAAATATATATTTTTGTTAAGTTGTTTTGCTCTAAAATGTATAATAACATTAATTACACAACTTATTTTAGATAACTTTAAATGTAGAAGTTGTGATTTATGTGTAGCATTATTGAAAGAAACCTAGACAATCATCACAGAAAGAGATGTATATTTAATTATTGATTCACAAAAAATTAAGTCATGCATATGCTAATTTTATTTTTTTAAAAAAATAAGTAAATAATGAAAATTTTAATATAAAAAAGTCAAAATTGAATTTTTTAAGTAAATTATTATTTTGTAGATTCTTTTGAAATCTCAACACAAAATTGTTTCTCCAAATGAAGAATAATAAAAGTTGTGTCACTTTTACTTCCACCTTTCATCAAATTCAGTGGGGGGCGGGGTAGCATTCACTCACTAAGTGTTATTAAATTTTGCTTCATATGATCATAACATTATATATTTTAGTCAATAGAATTACTTTATTCAAATGTTTCTTAAATTGAAAAAAAAAAAAGGGTTTTGAAAAATTGAGTTTATGGATAGAGGTGATACAAACTGAAAATTAGATCATAGATAATTTTTTTAAATAGATAATTTTATTTTTGAGAAAAGATAGTTTCAATTTTTATTTTCAATATATATACAATATAATAAAAAAAATATATAACATTTAATTAAAATTAATTTTGTGAAGAAATTTTAATGGCAATCAAAATTGTTCTTCATGTAGAAGTTTTTCAATGATAGATATAAAATCTAGATAAAAAGAATAATATTTGTATAATTTAAATATAAAATATAAATACAAATTCTTTATTTATTCAAGCAAATTATGTTAGAAGATTAATGAAATTTACATGCAGTTCATGTTTATAATAATCATAAAATAATATTTATAGTATTAACTTATTTATTATCTCATAAATGGTTAAATTTTCGCCTGGGGCATAGGCATCCGATTATCTTTTGTCTATTATAAACTATATAGTTAGTATACTTTTAAATTATTCTGTGACTGTTATAAACTTGAACTGCATGTATATTTCATTAATCTTCTAACAAAATTTAAACGAATTAGAAAATAATTTATATTTATACTATATATTTAAATCATATGAATATTATTCTCGTTATTTATATTTTATATTTATTATTAAAAAACTTTTACATGAAGAAAATTTTGATTTCCATTAAAATTTCTGCACAAAATCAATTTTAATTAAATGTTATATATTTTTTCTATTTTATTTTATATATAAATATATTAAAAATAAAAATTGAAATTATATTTTCTCAAAAGTAAAATTATCTAGTTTAAAAAAATATTTATAATTTGATTCTGAGTTTGTATCATCTCCATCCATAAACTCAATATTTCAAAACCTTTTTCTAATTTAAGAAATATTTCAAGAAAATAATTTTATTGACTAAAATATATAATATTATGGTGATATGAAACAAAATTTAGTATCACTCAGTGAGTGAATGCTATTCCCCCCTTCAATCTGAATGGAAGGTTCGTAAAAGTGATCAAGTTTTTATTCCTCTTGATTTGGAGAAATAATTTTGTATTGAGGTTTCAAAGGAATTTACAAAATAATAATTTACTTACAAAAGAATTTAATTTTGAAATTTTTATATTAAATAATTCATTTTTTTACCTATTTTTTAAAAAATAAAGTAGCGTATATATGAGTTAATTTTCTGTGAATCAATAATTAGATATATACATCCCTAACTCTTTTTTAATGGTGTATAACAAATGTTAGTTTACATTTTAGAGCGAATCAACTTAACAAAAATATATATTTGTTTAAACAAATTCATACAAAACAATTATGTAACAAATGTTATTATACAATTATTTATAAATTAAGCCGCTAATTAGTAAAGAAGTAGTGAAAGAATTAAATAATATGCTAGAACCTCTTCAAATCTACCCATATAAATGTACAAACTTTTTTTTTAGAGAAAATTACTCTGACCTTCCCTGAAATATTGAAAACTTACATAGACCTCCCCTCTATTTTCAAAATCTACACAAATCTCACTTCTGTTTTCAAAATAAATAAATAAAAATACACAGACCTCTCTCAAAGTTTTGGAAACTTACACAAACCTCCCCTCCAGTGTTTGTGTAAGTTTTGAAAATAGAAGGGAGGTCTGTGTAAGTTTTCAATACTATAGGGGAGGTTAGAGTAATTTTTTATTCTTTTTTATCTTATGAATACAAGCCGTCATCCTAATATACAATTACATATTATATTTATAGAGATAAATTAATTTATGTCAAACCTGTTTCTTTTATTATATTAAATTAATCTTAATCATTGGATTATTAGGGCAAATGTACCTCATAAAAATATTAGGGCGTAGAAGTATGCACCTTAATTTTAATACATACGCGGTAAAATTTTGTTTTCAAAACTTACTTTGTGAATTTTGCTTCTATGCTCTATGGGTATTATATAAATTTTTGTCCTGTGAAGTAAGATATGAAATAAATTTTTAATTTTTTACAAATTTAGAATGAGACAACATTATCTTGCATTATTTGATGGAATTTTATATTTATAAAATTATCTTTTTATATTTATAATTTGATAATACGCTTATATATAGTATATTTAATTAATTCTATTAATAATTTAATTATTAGAAACATGTTAAAAGATTAAAAAAATTATTCTTTCATTTTTTAATTTAGTTATTATATTCGACGTTAAGAAAAGTGTAAAAAACCCTGCACAATAATTAGAGTCAACTGCATTAAAGTAAAAATGAAGTTCTAAGTTATTGAAATTTGTCAATTATGGATTTAATCAAAGAAAGAACTAAATAAATGATTAATGCTTCTACAAAACATAATAACTGTGAATTTAACTTCTATTTATAACAAATTTATTATGTATCTTTTTTTTTTTAAATTTGTGATTGCTTGAATAAACTATGTGTGCTTTTAAACATATGATATATATATTCTAATGATTATGCGTAAATTAGGGGTATTTTCAATTCTTTTCAATTTTTATTTATTTTTTTGGGTTTTTTCTACGAGACACCAGGTTACTACAAATTCGAAGATGGGACGCCAAATTAATGCTGGGAGATGGCATAGAGGGCAGAATTGCTAGAAATGGGATAAGACTAGTTTGGATCAGTGTTTTAAAATCCAACCCGACCATTAATTTAATAAGACGAGTGAGTTAAGGTCGAATTGATTCAATCGGTCGAACTGGATGGTCAAATCAATTATTATATTTTTATACATTACAAACTATATATAATATATATGTATATAGTATATTGCTACATTTTTAGAATACAACAAATAAACATTAATTTTATTACAATATCAATAATCATCCAACACCATTTTAATCAAATAAAAGGCAAATGATAAATATTTTGTCCCTAGTTTACATTACATTCCCAAGTCATAATTTTGTTAACTTAATAATAACTAAAAATGATAAAAATATTCACTTACCTATTCTTTTTCAAATGTGGGGGGGGGGACTTCATTAAACCAAGCCATGGTATCATTATCATCAAAGTTATTTCTATTGAAACTACGATTTTCATCTTGTAGAATTGAGCCCAAATCCACCAATAGAGCCTTTATATTTGGTTCTTGAATATCATCTTCAATGATATCAACAAACCAAAAAGGAAATTATTAAAACTTTAAAAAGATTAGAATAAGTTTCTTCATTTTTTATAAGTCTAAGAGAAAAAAAATGTACTGTAAAACAAGTTCCATATATAAAAGAAAGAAAGCTAATTTTCTTGATTAGTAGATGAAGTCTATGGAAGTGCTTCATCATTGTAGAGCATTCTTTCTATTTCCTCATGATCAAGCAATAGTGAATCATCTTCTTCTACTATCTAAAATTGAGTTTTGTCTATGCTTTCATAGTCAATAGGATCAAATGATTTATTCTTGTTTTAAAGCCCTGTAAATTTAAAGTATATAATAAGTAAATTATGAATATTGTACTTTCACATACACAAAATAATATTAACAAAACTAAATAATATTACCTATCTTTCAAATGCAAATTGTAATGCATAAACACAAGATCATTCAACTTTTGATGCTCCAATCTATTTCTCTTCTTGGTGTGTATTCTTTCAAAGACACTCCAATTTCTTTCACAACCCGAAGAAGATATTGTTTAGCTTAAGAAAGTGATAGCCAACTTTTGCATATTGGGAGCACTATGCCTAAAATTCTTCCACCATTAATCTATCATAATTCACAAGTGACAATAAAAATAAAAAATTAAATCAATCATTCTATTCATGATGCAAATAACATAACATAAAAAATAATTCATATTGACTAAATTTTTTACTAGGCAACATATTTTTTGAAGTTTCAAGAGCCATTTAACTAGTAAAAACTTCATGTATTTCACGATAAAGCATGCTTTCTTTTAAAAATTAAATTTTATTTATCTTGATTTTTGCTTCTAAAACATCAAAAAATCCTTGTTGTACCTTAGGTTTGATGCAAAATTTTTTTTTATCACAAGCAAAAACTGGATTCAATGAATATGCAGCAGCATAAACCTTTTGACGAAGTTGTGTATCCCACCTATGTTTGATAATCCTTATATATGGCTTGTACAATGTCTTCTTATTCAATAAAATATTCTTAATAGCTCTCCTAACCCCATACATGGCATCATACACATAACCTAATGAAGGCCTTTTATCTACATCAACAATCCTCAATACTTGTATAAGTGGAGCCACAATTTGGCATACAATGGCACAATCATTCCAAAATTTATCATTTAAAATAATAGCAACAACATACTTACCTTTTTTTATCTTTGGAATATCTAGAATCATTGTATGCCTTACTAATCACCAATGCTATAAGATCATGCTTGTGTTCTTGAATTCTTTTTAAAGCAATAAAAAAATGTAGCAAAATGAGTTGGATTTAGATGTATGATTTTTGTCCATCTTTCTCTTTTCCCTAAACAAGCTAACAAAAATGTATGATTATAGATAAACTTAGTTATCATTGATGCATATTTTACTAAACTTACTACAAGTTCCATCTTTCCAATGTTTGCTAAAATCAAGTTTAAGCAATGTGTAGTATAAGGTGACCAATAAATTGAAGGATGTTTTTCATTTAACAATCTTCTAGTAGCTTTATAATTAGCAACATTATTAGTTACCACATGGATAACATTACTTACCCTAGCAAACTTGACCATCTCTTCAAATAACTTACAAAGTGTTGCTGCATCCTTGATAACATCTAAAGCATCTACTGATTTAATAAAATTAATGCCAGTTGGACAATAAACAAGAAAATTAATAAGTTGTCTATTTTTCTGATCTTGCCAACCATTAGCCATTATATGCAACTAGTATCTTCCTAAGTACTTCTACAAGCATCAATTAACAATTGAACTTCTTTTTTTATGTTACACAATAAATTTGTTCTCATTGCATGATACATTGGAGCCTCATAAGTAGGACTTATTGCTTCTACAACATTAAACATTTTTTGGAAGTAAACTCAATTTATAGCATTTAATGGGATGTAATTATCATAAAAGAACCTAGTAATTGCCAAATCTACTCTATGAATGGGTTCTTTAACTGCTGATGCACTTTTGATTGGTGGTTGAGTTCTAGGAGTGGTTCTTTATGAAAATATTTTATCAATACTCCCACTTGCTTTTCTTTTGCCTTTGTTTTGAAATTGTGTGCCATGTATTTCTTCTATTTCTAGTGTATCTACATCAAATGGTGTAGTACTTTGAGTATATGGATCTTCCTCCTATTGATCTTAGGTAAACTCCTTTTTCTTCTTTCCTTCAATTTCTTTCAAATACTTTACAATTTGATATCAAATATCATAAGGAACTTTTGAACATGCTTGGACTTCACCCTTTCTTTTGGCAAGATGTAGTTTCATTCTTTTTATCCCTCCACCTTTGATTTTTTTAGTACAATACAAATATTTTCTCCCATTAAATCTACACCTTCCGTACAATGGTTCCATGCAGGATTTGTTTTTGCTCTAATAGATTATGTTGAAGATGCTGTTGTTGATTGACTAGCTGAGGAAGATGACATGTTTTGCACTTAAACAAAAAAGAATGGTAATTGGGTAATATTTCTTAAGAACTTGGTCACATTAAAAGATGTAATGTGAATTATAATCTAATCATCAACGCAGCCTTGCACTACATTCATTATTACATCACATATACAAAGCTTGTTAAGCTTGTTTTCTCTGGCATTCATCATAAGAAAACTACAAAACAAGGATAACAAGGAGGTGGTTGATTTAAATGTTTAGTTATTCATTATTTAAATAAGGCTTAAAATAAAACTACAAAACAAGCTAATAGTTTTTTCTTATTTATTTTAACTCAACATTATACTAAAAAAGTTAGGGAGGTATTATTACTCATTGATAATATTTAGCTATTATTTGACTAGTATTAAGCAACAAAATAACATAGTGCTTTCACTTCAATTGCTCACCAACAATATGGTGGTTCATTGCTTTTTCACTTAGGTTGCACTCCAATATGTATGTCACAAAATAGAGCAACAAAACAAAGTAAAAATAGAAAAATAGTGCATAAGACAAAATAGAAAAATAACAAAATAATGCTAAAATTGCTCCTTTAGTTCACTAATTCACCAATGACAAAATAGAGCAGAATTAGAACAGAGGCAACAAAGCAAGTAATGAATGAGAAATTACTGAAATTAGGTTTTTGAATAAGTTCCCAATTCTCAAATTTTGATTTGCAAGTTGTTTTGCTACTTGAAATTACTGGACAATGTTGTCCCATTACTTGCTGCTTACTACGATGTTGTCTAGTTATGGCTACTATAGTGCTGCCTGGTGCTTGCTAATGCTACATTATTTTGATGGTTGAATGGATTATCATTGGTTAGGCCATTATTAGGCAATTAAGTGGTAGGCCTTACTTTAGGCTGGAAGCAGTTTAGGTCTTGGGACGCTATCCAATTCAACCAAGAAAAAAGAAAAACAGAATGGGTTGATGATTTAAATGTGTGACTTGTTGAACTAGTTTTTTAGCGAGTCAATTCGAGTATTAAGCCAGAATGGTTCTATAGGTCATTCCAAATCATTTTCAAGCTTGGGTTTGGTGTAACCAGTTAAACCAGTCAAGTCGATTCAAGTTTAAAAAGATTGGTTTGGATTCAAGTTTTTTAAAGTATAAATTATATTTTAAAAAGTAAAGTAAAATATAATAACTTTTATAAAAATAAAAAAAATTAAAAATAAATAAATATAATTAATTTTCAAATTTATAATTAATTAATTCCTTAAGATTTTTAGAGAAAATTGGAATATATCACTTTATCTTGAGATAAAAAAAAGCTTAATCTAACTTCACCCAATTAGCATCCTCTACATCATGCATTAAATTCGATTATGATATATGTTAAAAATATTAAATAACAATATAAGTAAGAGTTTAAATTTGATACATTATTAATGTAATATTTTTTATATAATCAATAAATAAAAAGATGATATATTTTTGAAAAATTAATATTAATTAAAAAATTTTATTGGTAGTCAAAGACTTTTAATAAATTTTTAATAACATTAGAATATATAAGTAAATGATAGTATAAAATTAATTTAGATAATTTACATCGATAATGAATTAAATTTAAATTTTAAAAATAATTACTCCTTGAATTTAAATTTTTTAATCATGCATCATAATATAAGACATCGCTTAATTGATGAAAAGTTATTCAGGAAGTGCAATTTCTCATCAAGTATAATATAGGTGAATTGTTTCGTTAACTATAGAAATAAGAGTAGTTAAAATTTCTACTTCCTATAGATTATATGAAGTTATATATTTACAATTAAAGAACTATTTGTGTTATTTATAGATAAATTTATATAACTACACTTACTCAATCGAAATAACAATCAATCTACTTTTTTATCCTCAAATATATATAGTAATATAATATTAATTATAATAAATATATAAATAAATATAGTTCTAAAAATATTTATGTTTATTATATATAATTATATTTAACATTCTATTTTATTTTTATTAAATATTCTTTCCTTTAGTATTTTAATATTCAATCGAACATTAAAATTGTATGACTTTTTTTACGTTTTATTCAATATCATGATAGGCATTTTATGACAAGTATTTTAATAAATTTCTATACGTACACAATATATGTTATGTGAGGCCGCTTAATTAAGAGGAAAGATATCTTAGTTTCTTATATAAGTATTACAAGTTAAAAAAATCATCTTAATTAAAATTTATTAATAATTTTAATTTTTTGCATTACAATTTTGAATGACATAGGAGTTATTTTTATAATTCATCAAGATTGAATCAAACAAAAAATAGAAAGTTAAATTCTAAGAATTATTAATTTTTTATTATTAACCAAATAAATTTAAATATTTATTAAAAATTTTAGATGGGAATTTATTTTATTAGAAATAGATATTTACTTTTTGTGCAAATCAAATAATTCTTAAACATACAATGTGCACATCAAAATTTTTCTCTTCACATTTCTAACAATAAAAAAAGAGAGTATGGTGGTCTACGAGTCATTTTGCCTATATAAAAATAAATAAATTCTTGTAGAAAGTTGACTTTTTCAAAAGTAATTTTTTTTGTTAACTAATTGATAAATGTTCAAAGTTATTAAGGAATTGACACGTTTTAGAAACTAACTTTTCATATTTTATTTACTTCAACACTGAAATACTATTAAAATAACTACTATAACTTAAAAAATTGTAATACCAAAAACTAAACATATTAATAAATTTTAATGAAGAGTACTTTTTAAATTTGAAATTTATTATAAAAATTAAAATTAATTTATGTGGATAATTAAGATACGTCTTTCTCTCAACCAAGTAAATTCATGCAAAATAAATTGTGAAGGTGCAAAAGTTCAATTGAATGATTCTAATAAAATACTATTATTGTTATTGAATATTATAAAATTGGAATAATCAGTTGAATATTAAATAATAGATATTAAATATTAAATAAAATAATTTTAATAAAAATAAAATAATATAAAATAATACAATAAATATATATAATAAATATAATTTTATTTTGAATTATATTTCCTTTTAAACATTTAATATAAATAATAATATATTTAATAATATAATAATAAAATAGAAACATGGGGATTTCTAATAAATAGTATATATATATATTTATATATTCACAAATATCACTAACTTTCACATATAGATATAAAAATTAGAAACCTTTATTTTTTTCATTTAAAAAAATCATGATATTAGTTTAATAGTAATAAAACAATAAATAGTATTTAAGTAATTTTAATAAAAGATATTTCTCTCTCATCTCTATAGTAAATATACTTATTAATTAAAATAATTATTTTAAAGGTAAATTGGCACTAATATCTTTTATTATTTTATTATAATTAGAATTGAAACATAATTTTTCATTTAAATAAAAGAGTAAAAATTATTAATGATTAAATTTGGATATAAAGATTAGCACTCTCCTCTGCATGTGATAAGAAACATGAATTTTTTTAATCCAAATAAGAGTGGAGATTATTAATACCAACATTTATTCAAATAAAAAAGTGAAAGTTGTTAACCTTTATATATAAATATAAAAGTTAGTAATCCCTGTGCACGTGTGTATGTGTGTAAATATAAAATAATAAAGTGGTTGTTAATTAAATTGTAGAGGGTTAGTTTTACATTTTTGCCAATAAATAATACGAGTTCTTCTTATTAAATAAGCAGCATATGCAAGCAACTTCTTAAGATTTAGGAAGCTTGATGTACTTTTTCCATTCTAGCAAGTGGCCATAGTTTATATATTCACTATTAATTAATTTTTTAATAATTTATATTTATTTCAATTTTTATTAATAATAGATACATAAATTATGTGTTTGCCAACTAATTAAGAATTTTTGTGATAAATTAAGCAAATCATATTACTTCCCCGGAATATTTCACAACCAATGGAATATTCTGGCCATCAAACCGACCTCCAGATTGTTTCAAGACTCTTGCCGTTCTTGTAATTCGATTTCATTGTAAAGATTTTGACAGGTGTTGAAGTTCAAATAAATTAACTATTTGCATATAAGAAGAGTATAAGTGACATTTATGATATACTTAAAAAATGCAAAAAGTGATTTCTTACTCTTTTATTTTTAGACAAATCATCAAGCTTAACCTATTTGATTAAGATGAGTGAGGGTTTAGAAGAAGTTGACAAAGACATCGAGGGAAAATAAATGAATTCAAGAAAGAATCAAACAAGTTAATATGTCAATTTCAGAAGGGACCTCAGTGGAAAATGATGTAAAGCAATTATTGAATATATATGGTCTTGGTTTCAAGCCTTTCCTTGTGCAGCCACACAATACAGGTAAAAATATATTTAGTTGTGTTAAAAACATGTTTTTTTTTAAATATACTTTTTTAATTTATTCTTCAAAAATTATAAATATTTAAAATAAAATAAAAATTACAAGCATTTTAAATATATAATATTTTTAATACAATAAAATATTCTTTTATATTTTTGTTTTTCATTAATAATGGAATCGAGCGTATTGACCCATGGTTTCAATAGGAAGACTTTTCTATCGATCTAGTGCCGGACAAGGGTGGGATCTACGTGAGTGGACAAGAAAGCCTCCTTTATTTGTAGATTCCCACTTGGTCATGTATATCCACGATAGTCTACCCCACTAATAGGGCCCTCTCCTCCCTTGCAGGCTCACAGCTAAGCTGTAGTTACCACGTAGCCATCAACACATGCAATTCAAGTGACGGAACCCCGAAATTTTCTCATAAAAACTTGAACATTCATGATTCTTTTTCTACGAAAGTTTCTTTCATGGCCATCCAGGTACTATCCCCTTATTTGATCAGAAAGGAATTAAGAAAATGGGATAATTTTTTTCAATTTTGAATTGATTAAAAAATAATAATCACAATTTTAATATCTAATGTTTCTTTTCTCTTTATCCAAATAATAGAAGTGAGAAAAATTTATAAATTTATTTCTTTTCCAATTTCTTTCTCCTCTACCAAACAAAGCCCACAAGCATTAAGCGAAATTTTCGTTTCCATACATGCATGTGCTCTCTAGATACATTAAAATCTCTTGTTTGACAAAAAAAAATTATATAGAGAATGCTTTTTTTTAAAATATTAAATGAATATGGTGAAAATTTTAAATACTCTAATTATAATATATTTCATACTTGATAAATTAAAAATAAATGTCAAATTTATTATTTATTTATCAATTTTGTAGATTCTGCATGTATTAAAGATTGTTTTACTCACTTTTCCAATAAAATCATATTAGGGTTATTCACTTCAACCCACTATTATTTATTATCATTAGTCTATGTCCACTACCACTTACAACACTACTAACCACCTATCATTCTCATCCATTGCAGTTGACCATGCCCACCACCATTTATAGTTGTTAATTATCATTTATCCTCACATACTATTATTGGTTATCACTTACACTACTTATTGTTGACCTTTGGTAAATTGTCTACTACAACTTACCTTGCTAACCACTATTCACCCAGTGTTTATTATTGTTGATAATCATATGTCGCCATTCATCATTGTCAACAATAATGTTGATGTTTTATTTGAAAAAAAAATAATATATTATCATCTTAAAAAAATAGAACAACAATTGTGTCTTTTGAAAATGTTAAGTCTATTGAATTGAAAAGTTATGACTTTTGTACATAAAACTTTATATCTTTTCAAATTTAAATAATTATGTTTCTTGAATGGAAACTTTATGTTTTTGAAATTCAAGAGTTATACTTATTAGATGAAATCTTTTAACCTTTGTAAATACCTTATAGTTTTAGACTTTTCATGCTTTCTAGATATATTAAAGTCTTTTGTTTGACAAAAAAAATTATATAAAGAATGCATATTTTGGAAATATTAAATGAATGTGGTGAAAATTTTAAATATTCTAATTATAATATTTTCCATACCTAATAAATAAAAAATAAATGTTAAATTTATTTTTCATTTATCAATTTTGTAAGATCTACATGTGTTAAAGATTATTTTACTCACTTTTCCACTAAACTTATATTGTGATTATCTACCCAACCTCCCATTACCTATCATCACATGTCTTTGTCTACCACACCTGCTACACTATTAACCATCTATCACTTTCACTCACTATAATTGACCATCCCACCATCATTCACAATAATTAATTACTACTTTTTCCCATCTATTGTCATTGATTATCACTTACTATTACTTATTGTTGTTGACCTTTTTGGTGCATTACCTACTACCACTTACCATGTTAACTACTACATGCCCAACACTTATTGTTGTCAACCATTAATTGTTGACAACCATGTTAGTGTTTTGTTTGAAAAGAATAATAAATTAATAATTATGTCTTTTAAAAATGTAAAGTTACGTCTTTTGAATAGAAAAGTTATGATTTTTGCATATAAAACTTTATGTCTTTTCAAATTTAAATAATTATGTTTCTCATATGGGAACTCTATGTTTTTGAAATTCAAGAGTTATGATTATTAGATAAAATATTTTAACCTACATACATATACTTCAAAGTTTTAGACATTTCATTAAGACAATTTTTTATATTTATTATCAAAATTTCTCGTCATCTATTTCCTTATATTTTCTCTCAAACACTTACACCCATTAAAGTATTATTTTATAGAGAAATATAGGGAAAAAGACTTCAATTTTCTTTCTATGATTTTTTTTAAATTTATATTATATCATAAGAGGTTAATTTGCATATTATTTTCCTAAAGGAAACATGATTTAAGTAGGGGTAGATATTTCCTTAAGGAAAGTGTTGTTCTTATGGCTCAAAAATTCTAATTTCTACATCATTCTATTAACAATCTTATGGAAATATCTTTGTAACTTGGTAAAATTGGATTGATTTAATGGAAACAACTTCTCTTAGTAGCAAAATAAGATATGTTTCTTTTCTTTACCTTGAAGATTTCCAATATTTGGAATCTAAATATGAAAGTTATAGAAGATCCACAACTAAATGTTGATGAAAGTCAATCCACTGCAAAAGAAATTGAAAAACTTCAAAAGCTAGGAGAAAAAAAAAGGAAGAAGAAAGAATGCCCTGTTGTGCACATATCTTGGATATTCTTTCAAATTGGCTATGTGATCTTTTCATAAGAATAAAGAGCAAAAAAAATCTAGAATGCATTCAAATTCAAACAAGGCTAAAGAAAAAGGTATAAGTAAAGATTTAATTATCAAATATTTAGAATGTAAGGTTACACCCCTAGTATTTTAGAATTTTATTCCATTTATTTATTTAATAATTATGTAACATGTTGACAAATATAATATTTATATATGAGTTTAAGATAAGTGA
The DNA here is from genome assembly GCA_020226215.1 of Sindora glabra. Lineage (NCBI taxonomy): Eukaryota > Viridiplantae > Streptophyta > Magnoliopsida > Fabales > Fabaceae > Sindora > Sindora glabra. Next base: position 34,630,042 of record CM035233.1, read on the forward strand.
TTATTTATGAAAAATTAAATTTTATTATTGAAAAAATGGAATTACATTAAATATAAGTTTTTGTGAAATTAGATTTGAATTGGGGTGTTTAGAGGAACTTTAGGATGGATATTTGCTAAATTATCCTTAAATAAGCCCTACATTACTAAAATACCCCTATTCCCTTATAAGTCACCAATTGGCTTGTGTTTCATAATTTTCTCCTTCTCAATTGACCTCCTCCTCTTCCTCACTTCCCTTAAATTTCTATCATTTCAACTACTTAACTCTTGCAAGGGATTTGGTTAAGAAATTTTAAGAATTTTCTTTTACACTTGTTTTAGTAAGGTAAGTTTTTCTAAAATTTAGCTTTAAAAAGGGAAAATTGACTAAAGTTAAAAAAAGTTAGGGATTTGAATCATCTTCTAATCTATAAGTAATTTGATTGATGATAGGGCAATTTGAGCTTTCTACCTTTTTCTCCTAACCTCCTCTATACTATAAGCAAAGTAGATAATCCACTTAACTAGTTAAATGATAAGCTTGAGGTATTAATTTGTTAGTTAGTTTATATGAATATTAAATAGTAATTTTTGATAGAATATGGTTGTTTTAGCTAGATCCTATCATCTTGAGTTAAAAAACTATGAAGAATGTTGTTTCAATGATGATTGTTAGGCTAAGAGTGTTGTATAGAATTAGAAAATTTGAAAATTGGCACTAATTCTACAAATCAAGTGATTTCTAAAAACTCTAGAACCTGTATTCAAGTATAGTACTTGAGTACTTCTTGGAGAAGTGAACTCAAAGGCTAGTACTTAAGTATCCTACTTGAATGCAAGAAGAGCTTATAGTTTTTGCCTTCATGTGCCTAAGTATAATACTGAAATAATTGATTAAAGTTTAAAAAAGTTAGCAATTTGAGTCATCTTCTAATCTATAAGTAATTTGATTGATGATAGGGCAATTAGACATTCCCACCTTCTTCTCTTAACTTCCTTCATATTATAAGCAAAGTAAATAATCCATTTAACTAGTTAAATGATAAGCCTGAGCTACTAGTTTATTAGTTAGTTAATTTAAATATTAAATAATAATTTTTTGCTTAAGTTGAAAAAATCTGGAGAATATTGTTTTAATGATGATTTTTAGATTGGAAATATTATATATAGTTAGAAAAGTAGAAAATTAGCACTAGTTCTGTAAATTAAATGATTTCAATTCCAAAACCCATACCAAGCATGGTGCTCGAGTACTACTTTCAGAAGTGAACTTGAAAGCTAGTCGTTAAGTATCCTACTTGAATACAAGGAGATGTTGTAGTCTTTGCTTTTAAGTATTTAAGTATGATACTTAAATACCATCCTTCCTATTTTGGGATCTTGTATTTGAGTACCATACTTGAATACAAAAGTCCTTAATCATCCCTGCTTTTTAGTATTTAGATATGGTACTTAAGTATAAACTCTATTATAAGAACTCATATTTGAGTATCATACTTAAATACCTAGATAATGTAAAGGTTTTTAATCGACCCTGCCTCTTAGTACTTAGGTATGGTTCTTAAGTGTAAACCTATTCATAGGAACTCATATTCGAGTATTATACTTAAATACCTAGATAGACTTTATTGAGCTGAATTATGAAATGATATATTGAGGTAATGTTAACATGATACATATAGGCTTATTTATTTAATGGTTAAATTAGTTAATTTAAGAGTTTATATAATAATACTAGTTTCCTATTGTTAAATTGTTTATAATGAAAATAATGATGATATATTGAATAATGATTAATGATGATATGAAGATAAGATGTTGAAATTGAATGAGTAATACTAGATTTGATTACATGTTTGTGAATAGATAAGATGTTTGGAGGGAAAGGTTGGGTTTATAAATAGGTAAGGATAATTGGGAGGTACAAGGTGGCTTATTTGTTATTTCTTGTATTTAAACTGTTTATGGTTAATAAAATTATGATTATAACATTGATAATGTGAATACAAATATGGCATGAAATGAGTTATATTATAATTATGAAATTATGGAATATGAAATTACTTAATTAAATGAATTATCTGCTTACTAAGACGTAGACTCACTATTTTCATTTTATATATTTTACAAATTCTTAAGCTTCATCTCCTTAACCACCACCACCTATTCAGGAATCGGATTCTCCTTCATACAATGATAAAGTAGTCGTAGTCTAGATATGACATGTTTAAAAATGAAAGTTAGGTTATGTAATTATTTTATACATGCAAATGATTTATATGTTTACAAAATTAAAATTATTAAAATTAATTAGATTTTTAGCAGTTATATGATGATACTAAAATAGGTTAGATAAACTTGTGGATACTAGGAATAGGATCCATGCCAATCATAGTCAAGTGAGTCATGACAAAGTTAATATTAGAGTATGGTTTAAGAATTAATTAGTAAAAGAGGGTCCTAGGATAGGAAATTTAGGAAGTTATTATAGCCACTTACTTAGGTGTTAATCATAACTATACCAATGGTATGTGCATGCCTAGGGACACATATCATAAATACCATTTTGACAAACCTTAAAATTGTTTAATGGTAGTGATAGAGTTTTTTTATAAAGTAATTGTTTATAAATATACTTGTGAGTAAACTAAATGTTTGAAGCTTCTTTAAATTAAGCAATTATCAAATTTAGTTATTATTAAACCAGTGATTTGGGTGATAAGGAATTATTCAAAGGGTCATAAACTCATAGTGGTAGACATAAGGGAAATGATGATTAGAATATCCTTCTGTAGGTTTTTGTTTTCCACTAACAATTATTATCAGATGTAGCATAAATTCTTTACTAAGAAAAAGAGTGAGAACCGCATAAGAATAAGAAGGATCAAGTCTCTAATCAAAGAAAAGAAAAAAAACTAAGCCTTCTTAGTGAAAAACTCACTAATAAACTTTCAATCATTCATGAATTCAACAAGTTAAAGCTTTACATTTCACTAGCATAAATCTAAATGCAAATCTACACCAATTTCTTACTTAAATTGAAAGATATGGAAAAATGCTTTCTTGTTCTAATCAGATGCTCATTGAACATGTTGGTTATTAGTTAGAGGATATTACCCACTTTTGGTTCAATAGTAGTATAGAAAACAAAGAGTCCACCATGCTATCCTTAACCTGGTTAGCCTTTTAGAAACTTTTTATAGATCAATTCTTGCTTCCTAGTATTAGTGAAGCTAAAATTCAAGAGTTTGAATATTTGAAATTAGGTCCAGTGTCCATTAGTAAATATGTTACTTAGTTCATTCATTTATTTTGTTATGCAAAATATCTAACTCCTTATGAAAAAGTCAATGTTCAGAGATTTGCTTATATTTTTTGTGATCACTTTTCAAGGTTACATATTGTTGATTAAGCATTGGAAGTGAATATAGAATTAAAGATTAGGAGGAAGGAAAAGGTTAATTTATAAGAAAACATAGTAGATCTGAGGGACATAGCCATCTAGTAAGTATGGAAGGAATGCCTCTATCCAATATTTCTTGTAGTGAAAGAAGCCAATCTATTCCAAACCTCCATCTTAGAAGCATTTTTAGTAGACCTCCTAGAAAAAAGGTCAAGGAAATCCATTATCTCATTATAATGCTCTTATTAGATTTAGTAGAGGACAATCTCATCGTAGAAGCAATTTTTAAAGGGAATTGCCTTGATATGTTCAATGTGGATACAAGCATACAAGACCTTCTAATAAAATGAACATTATCTATTTGTAGTGTAACTAGCTAGGCCATTAAAAAGAGATTATGCAGGAAATGCACTAAATTATAGTGTAAATTACCATGTTCCTTAACAAAATCTATTTGCAACTTAGCTAAATGACTCATAGACCACAATTAACTTAAAGGCTTAGCAATAGTGGCAATATTATAGGGAGAAGCATACCAGGAGATTAACCTAAAGTGTTGACCTTGACTTATTAGGAGACTTAAGCCTTTAATGTTATTGTTATAAGTATTCTTTTCATTACAAACTTGTCAGCTTATGTTTTGATTGATTTGGGAGTTACATATTCCTTTATTTCTAAGAAATTTTCTTCTTTGAAAAATAAATTTCTTGATAAACTTCTAAATTCCTTGTTAGTAACAACACCACTAAATAGAACTTTAAGTTTGTAAATGCTTGCCCTATTCATGTCCATGATCAAATCATGCTTGTAGATTTGATTCTTTTGGAAATGGTAGATTATAATATCATTCTAGGAATGGATTGATTATGAAAATGTCATGCTTAAATGGATTGTTTTAACAAAATAGTCACTTTTATCGTAAGAAGGGCCCTTTTGTTATATTTTAAAGAGGAAAGAACTTTGAAATTATTGGAATCATCCCTAATATCAAAGGTTAAAAGCTTATTAGAAGTAGTGTTTAGCATACCTTACAATTATCTAAGAAGAACTACCCAATTTGCATCCTAACCATAACATTGAATTTAATATTGAAATTACTCTTGGTACTGATTATATTTCTATTCCACCTCATCAAATGGCTTTAGCTAAATTAAAGGAACTTAAAATGTAGTTGTAAGAATTAATTGATAAAAGCTTCATTCATCTCAGTACTTCTCTAAAGGGAGCACTAGTCTTGTTTGTTAAAAAAAATAGATGGAACTTTATATCTATATATCAATTACCAATAGTTAAATAAAGTAATATTTGAAAACAAATATCCTTAACCTTAATTTAATGACATGTTTAATCAATTACAAGGTGCAAAGTATTTTTCTAAGATTAATCTACATTCTAGATATCATTAATTGAAAATATGAAAAGAAGATATTCATAAAATAACCTTTAAAATTTCATATAGGCATTACAAAATCCTTATCATGTTTTTTAGTCTTAATAATGCCTCTATAGTGTTCATTGACCTCATAAATAGAATCTTCAAACCTTTCCTTAATAAATTCATAATTATTTTCATCAATGATATCCTTATTTATTCCAAGAATGAAGAAAAACATGCTTAAGATTTTCAAATTGTCTTACAAACTTTTTAAGAAAACTTACTTTTTATTAAATTCTCCAAATATGAAATTTGATTAACTAATGTGAAGTTTATAAGGCATATGAGATCCCAAAATGGTATTAAAGTTGATCTAAAAAAAGGAAAAAAATTAAAGTAATCTAAACTTAGCTAAAACCACTAACTATACCAAAAATTCAAAATTTCCTTGGAATGGCTAGCTACTATCATTGGTTTGTGAAAAGCTTTTTAAAGATAGCATCTCTATTAACTATACTTATTTAGAAAAGGGTAGTTTTCAAATAGTTTAATAAATGTGAAGATAGCTTTCAATAATTGAATTCTCACTTAACTTTGCCTTCGATTCCAGCTCTTCCTTCAAACTTAAGGAGATTCATAATTTATTATAATGCTTTTTGAATGGGTTTGGGTTGCATGTTAATACAAAATGGAAAAGTCATTGCTTATGCATTTCAATAATTGAAAAGGCATGAAATGAATTATCTAACTTGTGATCTTGAAATGGTAGCAATTTCATTTGCATTAAATTTTTGGTGCCACTATCTATATAATGAAATTGTGAAATATACACCAATCACAAAAGTCTAAAATATATCTTTGATATGTAAGATATGAACTTGAGGTAGTATAGATGGATGGAGCTAGTGAAAGATTATGATTGCATTATCCATTATCATCTATGCAAAGTGAATGTCATAGTTAATGCTTTAACAAGAAATCATTAAGAATTCTAGCCAGCATTCGAGTTGAAGACCAAATAAAGATAGTTGCTTAAGTGGTATTTTAATCTACATTAATGAAAAGAATAAAAAATTCTTAAAAGCAAGATCCTTAACATCTAGTTTTAACAGAAGAAATAATGTTAGATCAAAATGCAAATTTAATGATTGATGAATAAGAGGTAATTAGATTTCAAGGTAGAATTTAGATTCCTAGTTACAAGAGAAACAAATTACTTTATTAAGCTTACAATTCATCCTGTGCCATACATCCAAGTGTTACAAAAAGGCATCATGACTTATAACAGAATTTCTAGTGGAAAGGTATGAAAATGTATCATGACTTGTAGCAAAATTTCTTGTGGAAAGGTATAAAAAATGTACTTAATTTCATGTTGAAATGTCTTACATGTCAACAAGCCAAAGTCAAACATAAAAAACCAATTGGTTTACATTAGCCTCTTCTTATTCATGAATGGAAGTGGGAAAGTATGAATATGGACTTGTTAGTTGGTCTTCTTTGATCTTAGAAAGGATTTGATTCCATATAGGTCATAGTAGATAAATTGACCAAGACAACCCTTTTTCTTCTAATTAAAACTAGCTATTGTGCAATTTAATATACTCAATTGTATCATGATAAAATAGTTCATTTATATGGAATTCCTCTCACTATCATTTTTAGTCAAGACATCCAATTCATTATTCTTTTCTAAAAATCCTTTTAACAAGCTTTAAGGATGCAATTGCACTTTAGTGCTACCTTTTGTCCCTAAATAGATGGCTAATTAGAACATATATTTAGGCTTTAAAAGACATATTGCATGCTTCCAATCTTAACTTTGAAGGCAATTAGGAGAAATGTTTACCATTAATTGAATTTACATATAGCAATAATTATCAATCTTTAATCAAGATGGCTCTATACAAAACTTTGTATAGAAGAAGATGAAGATCCTTAGTAGGATGGTTTGAACTAGGAGTGATCTTATTTTTTATGCTCTAGAGAAAGTGAAAATCATTCAAGAAAGATTAAAAACTATGCAAAATTTTCAAAAATCATATATAGATAGAAGAAGAAAATAGTTGGAATTTTAGGAATGAGATATGCTATTCATGAAGGTTTCATTTATGAAAGGTGTGATGCAATTTGGCAAATCAAGGTTACTTGATATGCTATTAAGTTTGATGCATTTGATTTATTCCGCTGTGCTCGTATGACTTCCAATCCCAACAGTGGTATCAGAGCTACTTGTAAAAATGTTAAATTAGGATTTTGTTTGCTAATTGTGTGATTATGATGCTTGATGAATTGTTCTGTATATCACGCTTCAATGATTCCTAATTAGGATTAGGGTAAATTTGATTTTGTGCATTTTGGTTCAAGCAAACTTAATATGATTAATTCTAATTCTATTTTGAATTTGAACCTAATTTTGAATTCTAATTTAAATTTGAATGTGTTTTGTGATTAATTTTTGTTTCCGGTTTGAATTCGAATCTATTTCTGGATTTTTTATTGAAACTTGAATATGTTTCTAGGTTTCTTTTTAAATTTAAATTTGTTGTAATAATTCTGGATTTTGATTCGAATTTGAAACTGATTTCTGGGTTCTGTTTTAAACAAAATCAAAAGAATTAATTGCATGAATCTATTTTAATGTATGAAAGATATTTTCTGATTAAAACACAGATTCTATCATGAATCAGAATTAATCAAATTAACTTTTTGAATCTTTTTCGTATATGTGATATACCTTGTGCTTAATGGCTAAATCTGATTTTTCATGAAATTGATTGTTGAATCTGTTTTGTATAAAATCTGTGAATTAATTGGATCTATTTTAATATGATTAAAATTTATCCATTATGATTCTGTCATAAATCATATTTGTAAACCTGTGATTTGAGTGTCAATAATTGTTGAATTGATTGACTAAAGGGGAATGTCAATTGTAAACCCCTGGCAGGGGCGTTGCCCCTTGACCCCGCCCGCTAACTGGCTAGCGAGACTGCCGTAAATTCTCTGCGTAGTATGACATTAAGTAATTAGTTAATTAATTCGAAATTAATTAATTTAAATTTTGATATTGAAAATATATTTGGATATATGTTTCACCTATCATGTTGTTTTGTTTCTTGATGTATGGTGCATGATTATGGCGTTTAGTATTGTTGCAATTTTAAAATACGGCCTGCGTGTCGTGCCTCTCTATTACTTCTAGTTGTACATTCTCTTCTCATCTTACTCCCATCGAATATAACTCAAGATTTCTTTATTATTATGTAATAATTTTATTAGAGCACCTGAAGAGGAAACAATGGAAGTGGAGATCAAACCATGAAGAAAAAAGAAAATTCTTGAGAAGAAATTTTTCTTTCTTAGTTTTATTTGATATTCTTGAGCTCTAGAATATCACTTAGGTTGGGCCATAATCATGTTACGCTTAATTTATGTTTTATGTATAAGATGCATATAATGAATGTATGAGATACCTATGCTAGAGGTATATGATGCATGCTTAATAAAACTAAGTATATAATGGTGAGATCAAATAAATTAAAATCCCTCAAACAGAATATTAAGTCAACAAAGATGCCTTCTAATAATAGCACTCATCAAGATCTTGATCGATTATAGGTGGGTTTGCCAAAGCAAAGTACCTAAAGTCTATCTTGGTAAGATGGGATGGGATAATAATAATATCCAAATTGCTAATTATTGGGTCTTGACTTAACTAGGCTACACCAATAGGATTAGGGCCTAGAGGCATAGAGTTAGTTATGAATTCATGAGATGAATTTGAATAAGTGTTATTCATCCAACTATCTAAAAGTTGCATAAGATGTAATTGACAAGGTGTTGTGTACCTAAACAGCCATATCTCAGGCGATTAGCTAAAGCTAACTCAAGATTTGGTAAAATATAGATCTTGGCTCACTAGAAAACCTTGACGATAAGGTTTTCCAAAATAATAGTGAGGGCTATTATTTTGAGAAAAATAGTGGAAGTATTATTTAATGAAAGACCTTATTAAATAAATAAAATATATGATTCTTATTTTGCATATTTATCAATTGTAGATAACCATGGCATCAAATGCATCAAACTTATCATTGCGATCTATCCTTGAGAAGGATAAACTGAATGGGATGAATTTTCTTAATTAGTATCGAAACTTGAGGATTGTCCTCAAGCATGAGAAAAAGCAGTATGTCCTAAAGTAACCTACTCTAGATGAGCCTGCTTCTAATGCTCCTCGAGCAGAAAAGGATGCTTATAAGAAGCATCTAGAAGATGCTCTGGATGTCAGTTGTCTCATGCTTGCTACCATGAACTCTGAGCTTCAGAAGTAACATGAGAATATGGAGGCGTTCAATATGATTGATCACCTTAAACAGCTCTACCAAGAGCAAGCAAGGCATGAGAGATATGATGTATCTAAAGCATTGTTTCAGTGTAAGATAACTGAAGGAACACCCATTGCTACACATGTGCTTAAAATGATTGGGTATATCAATAGCCTTGAAAGATTGAGTTTTCCTTTGCAGCAAGAATTGGCCACTGATATAGTTTTGCAATCGTTGCCTGAGAGCTATAGTTAATTCATCATGAATTACAACATGAATGAAATTAATATGAATTTTCCTGAGCTGCTTAACATGTTGAGAACTACTGAGCAGAACTTGAAAAAGTCCAAGCCCAATTCCATTATGATGGTTCAAAAGGGCAAAGAAAAGGGCAAGTCTAAGGTCAAGAATAAAAGGAAAAAGGACAAGACTAATGGAAAGTCCAAGTCAAGTTCCTTTACACTGAAGCCTAAAGGTGGCATGGCCAAGGAAGGGCAATGCTTCCATTGTAAAGAATCAAGACATTGGAAGCGAAATTGCAAGATTTACCTGGAAGAGCTTAAGAAGCAAAAGGAAAGTGGGACTTCCAACTCAGGTATTTATGTTATAGAGGTTAATTTATCTACTTCTACATCTTGGGTATTAGATATTGGATGTGGTACTCACATTTGTGTAAATGTGCAGGATCTTAAAGAAAGTAGATCATTAGACAAAGGTGAAGTGGACTTGCACGTTGGAAATGGAGTAAGAGTTACTGCATTAGCTGTAGGGACTTATTATTTATCTTTACCTAGTGGATTAGTTTTAGAATTGGATAATTGTTATTTTGTGCCTACAATTAGTAGAAATTTAATTTCTATTTCTTGTGTAGACAAGAAAGGTTTCTCATTTATAATAAAGGACAAATGTTGCTCTATTTATTTAAATGAAATGTTTTATGGCAGTGCACAATTAATGAATGGTCTTTATGTTCTGGACCTTGAAAATCCAATCTATAACATAAACACGAAGAAGGTCAAAACTAATGATTTAAATCCAACCTATCTTTGGCATTGTCGTTTAGGCCATATAAATGAGACATGCATCTCCAAACTTCATAAGGATGGATTTTTGGACTCATTTGATTTCGAATCATATGAGATATGTGAGTCATGTTTATTAGATAAGATGACTTAAAGCCCCTTTTACTGGGAAAGGTGAAAGGGCTAGTAATTTATTGAGCCTTATACATAGTGATGTATGTGGACCTTTAAACACACAAGCTAGAGGAGGTTATCAGTACTTCATTACTTTTACTGATGATTTCAGTAGATATGGTTATGTGTTTCTTATGAAACTACTAAGTCTGGAATCTTTTGAAAAGTTCAAAGAGTTCAAAAATGAAGTACAAAACCTAACTTAGTAAAAGTATTAAAGCACTTCGATCAAATTGAGGTGGATGAATACTTAGACTAAGAGTTCCTTAATCATCTAAAAGAGTGTGGACATTGTATCACAACTCACTCCACCAGGAACACCTCAATGGAATGGTGTTTCTGAAAGGAGGAATTGAACTTTGTTAGACATGGTTCAGTCAATGATGAGTTAGGCTGACCTTCCAAATTCCTTCTGGGGACTATGCTCTAGAGAACTGCAACTTTCACACTAAACTGTATTCCGTTCAAAATCAGTTCAAAAGACACCATATGAGATATGGACTGGGAAACGTCCTAGTTTATCTTTTATGAAGATTTGGGGCTGCGAAGCTTACGTAAGAATTCAGTCTTCTGATAAACTTGGACCTAAATTTGATAAATATTTTTTCAGTTAGATATCCTAAGGAAACAAAAGGATATTATTTCTATAATCCAACCGAGCAAAAAATGTTTATTGCTCGAACTAGTGTTTTTCTAGAGGGAGAATTTATCTCTAAGAGAATCAGTGGGAGAAGAATAGAACTTGAAGAAATTTAAGATCAACGAGAAAATATTGAACTTGAGATGGAACCTGAGCTAGTTTCATAAATAGTTGTGGAAGAACCTGCTCATGTAACACAGAACCCGCGTAGATCTAGTAGGATACGTCGTGAGCCCGAGAGATATAGGTTTTCTCATGACTCATCATGGTGATGTGTTGCTCATGAACCAAGATGAGCCCACAACCTACCAAGAGGCTATGATGGGACCAGATTCTGAGAAATGGCTAGAAGCTATGAAATCAAAGATGGACTCCATGTATTCAAACTAAGTTTGGACTTTGGTTGATCCACCTGAAGGGGTAAAACCCATTAGGTGCAAATGGGTTTTCAAAAAGAAAACTGACATGGATGGTAATGTGTGTACCTTTAAGGGACGATTGGTTACAAAAGGTTTCAAACAAATCCATGGTATTGACTATGATAAGACTTTTTTCTCCAGTTAGTCATGCTTAAATCCTATCAGGATTCTTCTAGCTATAGCAGCATATTATGATTATGAAATCTGGCAAATGGATGTCAAAACTACTTTCCTTAATGGAAATCTTCTTGAGGATGTGTACATGACATAACCTTGAAGGTTTTGTAAATCTTGAAAATGCTGAAAAAGTTTACAAATTGCAATGATCCATTTACTGAGTTGAAAGCAAGCTTCTCAGGAGTTGGAATCTTCGTTTCGATGATGCGATCAAAGAGTTTGGTTTCATCAAGAATGAAGATGAACCCTTGTGTGTACAAGAAGGTTAGTGGGAGCACTAATAGTCTTTCTGGTGTTGTATGTAGATGACATATTACTCATTGAAAGTGACATTCCTACACTACAGTCTATAAAAACTTGATTAGGAAATTATTTTTCTATGAAAGACTTAGGTAAGGACCTCCTATGTATTAGGTATCAAGATCTATAGAGATAGATCGATAAAATTACTTGGTCCTAAGTCAGAGTACATATATCGACAAGGTGCTAAAAAGGTTTAGCTATGCAAGATTCTAAAAGAGGATTCTTGCCGATGTCACATGGCATAAGTACTCTCAAGAACTCAATGTCCTTCCATAGAGTATGAGAGACTAGCGCATGAGTAAGATCCCTTATGCATCTGCGATTAGGGTCTATCATGTATGCCATGTTATAGTACTCGTCCTGATGTCTCAGTATGCTTTAAGCATGATGAGCAGATACCTAATCAGATCCTGGTGAAAGTCACTGGACAGCTATCAAGAATATTCTTAAGTACTTAAGAAGAACTAAAGACATGTTTTTGATTTATGGAGGTGAGGAAGAGCTCATTGTAAATGGTTACACTGATGCTAGCTTTCAAACCTAACAAAGATGACTTCAGGTCGCAGTCAGGTTATGTATTTTGCCTTAATGGTGGCACTATGACTTGGAAGAGTTCAAAGCAAGGGACAGTACGTGATTCTCCAATAGAAGCTGAATACATTGCAGCATTAGATGTCGCAAAAGAGGCTGTTTGGATTAAGAAGTTCATCATTGAACTTGGAGTTGTTCCTGGATTGCTGACCTAGTAAAGTTCTATTGTGACAATAATGGAAGCCATTGCGCAAGCCAAGGAACCTACATCTCATCAGAAATCCAAACATATACTCCAACGCTATTATCTCATTAAGAGATATTGTTGACAGAAATGATGTCAGGATATGCAGAATACCGACTGACGATAATGTCGCCAATCCACTGATAAAAGCCCTAACGCAGCAAAAGCATGATAGTCATATGAGATCCATAGGTATTAGATACATGGATGATTGGCTTTAGTGCAAGTGGGAGATTATTAATGTATATGCCTTAAAACCAATCATATTGGTGATTGTAATTTTGAATCATGTTATTTTAATGGCAATTCCAATTATTATATTTATATATATTGCCTGTGTAATATATTCAATTATGATAATAACCTTAGAATAATTGTATTCTTAAATGTCCCTAGTCATATATCATTGTGGATTAGTTTGCTTTGATATGTTAAGACTAGCATGTGTGAAGACTTATATAGGATATTAAGTTTACACATGAGTACAAGTTAAAGAACATTGTATACTGGACCGACCCATATTAAGAACACTACATGGATCGTTATATGAGTGTCATGAGTGGTTCTTAGTGATCATTATTAATATGGTCCTTTGACCTGAGATCACCAAGGTTCCCTACATGTGCGTTTCATATTTTGATACTATTCTATGTCACTAATGGTTGAGTGAATGCAAGGGTAGATATTGGATATGTCACATATCATGCGGAGGGGTTTGTGTGATCAAGATGGGATTTGTCCCTCCTATATAATAGGAGTAACATCTGTAGGCCCCTTGATTAAGTAAAGCTGAGAAAATGCATAGTCATGCTCAGATGAATTGACATAGGATGTCGATTACATTTGTTTCAGTTAACTTACTTAGGAATCAAGAAACCTTAAGATTGGGCTATACGGGAATGACACGGTCCATGTCTTGTGCTCAATCTAGATATATAGGACAAAAAGACATAGGTGATGATCACGTGTAAAAGTTTAGTAAAATCACCGACTTTCTCATTACTTGGGTAATAGTGATGTGTTGCTAGACACCGATCATTGTTTATGATCATTAATATGATCAATGGTCATTGCCAATGTAATGAAAGCCTGTAGGGTCGCATACTTAGAGCCTAGTGAATTTGGAATTAATGGACCAAATTGTTTGGGCTTAATATTTAGGAATTCATGTTATAATTATAAGGCCCAATAGTAAGCCTATAATTGTACATGGAATAAAGCCTAAATAGGTTAGATTTTTTTATGCACCTATTTAAATAGGCTTGTTGGGTAATAATAGTTGATATTATTATCATTATTCACACACCCCAAAAAGGCATAGAAAAATCCTAGCACCTCTCCTTGATCAAAACCCCTAAAGAGGCATAGCTAGTACTATGAGGTGAAAGGAGATCAATTCCAATCGGTGTTTGTGTGGACATTCATCGGTGATTCACGAGTTCGTGTGGATACTTCAAAGTCTTCGGCCAAAAGGAAGCTGAAGAGGTGATCAACGACCGAGTTCTAGAGTCATCAACAAAGGTATTGAACGAACCCTTATTCCAATTTAATGTTTTTGCATGAATCTGATGGATGAGATCGGTTTATTCCGCTGCGCTCGTATGGATCCCGATCCCAACAATTTCATTGATCAATTTCCAATTATCCAATATGTTAGATTAGTTGTCTACCGATCGGACTTGCTAAATGATTTACATGCTATTTAGCAAGTATTCAATATCTTAATGCTTTGCAAATACTTACTTAATGCCTTTCATATTATTCAACATGAACTATTTCTAGTTAAATCCAAAGTTCTCCTATAAGGAACAACTAATAGAAATTTTAGACCATTATATCCTCAAGCTAAAATCTAAAATAATGCCCTTGATAAGGATTCATTAGGAAAAGCATGGAATTAAAAAATTATCTTAGGAATTGGAAGTAGAAATCAAACAAAATTACCCTTATCCTTTTGGTAAGCTTTAAGCTATTCTTAATTTATACGAATTCCAGAATGAATTCTTTGAATGAGGAAAAACTTTTACACCTTTACTATTTTAAAATTTTATTTCAATTATTTACTTAGTCATTACATACACATGTTAGTAGATAAAATACTTATGGATAAGTTTAGGGTAAATAGGTAGAATTAAGTTAAATATAAGTTAGTATGAAATTAGGTTTGAATTAAAGGGTATAAAGAGATTTAGGATGAATCTTTCCTAAATTACACTTAAATAAGCCTTAAATTACTAAAATATCCTTATTCCCTTATTAAGTCACTAGTTGGCTTATCGTTCTTAATTTTTTCCTTCTTGTTAATTCTTGCAAGAGTTTTGGTTGATAAATTTCAAGATTTATCATCTATATTTATTCTAGTAAGTTAAATTCTTCTAAAATCTAGCTTTAAAAAGGGAAAATTGATTAAAGTTAAAAAGAGTTAAAGATTTAAGTCAACTTCTAATTTATAAGCAATTTGATTAATTATATGTTAATTTTAGCTCCTTATCTTCTTCTTCTAACCTCCCTCATAGTACAAGGTTAGTAGTTAATCCAATTAACTAATTAAATGATAAGCTTAAGTTATTAATTTGTTAATTAGTTGATTTGAATGTTAAATTGTAATTTATTGCTAGAATGTGATTGTTTGAGTTAGTTTCTATAGTCTTGAGTTGAAAAAATTTAGAGAATGTGATGTTAATTCTAAAAATAAAAAGGAGCTTCCATATTCATCATATGGTCCTATGATAAGAGCTAAAGTTAAGAAGATTAAAAAGTCACTCCAAGGGCTTATAAAAAGAGTTTAAATGCATAAAATAGTAAGGTTGGATGAACATAAATGCTATGTATTTCAGCTTCAACTAATTCTATGTAAGTATTCAAGTACCTATAGATTTTTGCTCATTACTTGAGTAGTGTATTGAGTACCTTTAGCCTGGATGCATGTCCAAGTGTTTTTTGCCCTATTTCTTATTATTTAAGACATTATTAGGCCTTATATTAGTTTAGCCTATTATTTGGCATTTTATTTTGGATAATTAATAGTGTTTAATTAATTTTCTAAATTAAGCCTAATTAATTCAATTGGAACCTAATTAGTTTGGTTAACTTTTTTACCTTAAGGACCTATTTAAAAAGGGTTGTTCCTTAATATTAGAAATTTTGGCATTTGTTAATCTAAAAATTCTTTGTTAGCTTTTCCTTTTAATAGTTCTAGCAAAAACTTTAAATTTATTAAGATTAATTTAACTCTTATGGTGTCAAATCTCACTTATTAAATATCAAAATCCTTTGTGACATGATCTTTCCTCACTAATCGCTTTTGTTCTTCCTCTTTTTTCAAACATAGTATGATTATCCTTCTTTTTTGGTATGATTATAAGATTTAGGATGATCTAACCCTATGAATTGACATTATTTGCTATAAAAAGCTCTATTCCCAAATTCAAGTTATGTTCTTCATTTCTTAAGTCATTATTTGATGCTTTTAATTTTAATTTCTTTTGATCTATTTTCTAATGTTGTTTTTGCTATTATTTTGTTTTGATTATACTTGCCTTTTGTTTATCTTATTGTTTCTTGTTGAATTTATGCTTAAATTCAAATATGAGTCATTATGTTCATCAAATTATGTTCCTCTACTGTTGTGTTTAAATATCTATGCTGAATTCATTAATTTAACTTCAATTTGTAAGTTAATGTTATGTTTTAGCTTGTTTATACGTTCAATACTTGAATTTATTATTGTTTCTTATTTTTTATGTCTCAAATTTGTGTAAATTTATGTTTAAATCTACTGAATTTCATTGGAAATTAATTAATGTGAAAGCTTGCATTGAAACTATTTGCAAAAATTTCAAAATTTATAGTTTGGTGGCAAGTACCTAAGTATTGTAACCAAGTAATGCACAAAATTGCTTAATACTTAAGTATAGTAGTTGAGTACTTAAAAGTAAAGAGCACCTAAATTCATGGTACTCAAACCTAGTACTCAAATACCTTAGATAAGTTGTTCAATACTCGAGTTTAGGACTTGAGTATTTTAAGGTAAAGGTGATATTAATCTATTGTACCTAAGCATAATACTTAGGTACTCCAATACTAATTGTGATATTTAGTTATAACTACACTTTTAACTTGTTTCATTTAACACCAAAGGTGTTATACAATCATTTAGGGTGTCAATTAAAGGAAAATCAAAAGAAAAGTGAATCAAAAAATAAAAAAGAAAAAGAAAAGAAACATAAGATCAAAAGTGAAAGGGAAAAAAAGAAAAGAAAAGAAAGGGAAAAAATCCTAAAAAGGGAAAGTTGTTGGTCAAAGAAGTTAGCTATATAATTGTATACCTTATTTCTTCTTTGTATTCTTTATTTCATCTTTGAACTTTTTATTTTGAATTAAACTTTTCATTTTTTTCATAGATATTAGTCATCCATTGTTTAACAATCTCTTATTTCTTAGTCTTGTTTCTTCATTATCTATTGTGTATCTTTATTTATTCTTTATCTTTTACTTTCTTGAGTTTGAAGTATTTTTATTAATCCTCTAATTATTCAGTTCTTTGCTAAGTGAAGTTGTTTGTTACATTTGTTAAATCTTATTGATAATGTCACTTAGTTCCTAAAGAACTATTGAGAAGGCAAGATAAAGTGGTAAAAGGTAAGAATGTGTAAGATCATTTAAGGGAAAAAGCCTTGCTTAGTGTGTAAACATGAGTGGAGTATCTCAAAACTCAAGTGAAAAGTGGGCTTTGGTGAAATCTTATTCTTTATCTAACCTTTTCTTATATGGAAAAATCTTTATAAAGATGTTAGAAAGTAGTGTGAACAATTTGCTGGAAATCGCGCATCATACATGCACAGCGGAATAAAATTTTTGCACGATTTCCACCAAGGATCCATGCGAATTTAGAACGCCATAGATTAGGGATTAGGGTTTATACCTTTCGGCAAAATTCTTCTGACCACTACACCAAGTCCGATCTGCTTCCAAATCACGAACCGAAATGGAAACCAGTAAATCAGATCACCAGTACAACGTTTATGTGGCTACACCTCTGTGGTATCCACACGAACCCGTGAATCACCGATGAATGTCTGCTACACACACCGGTTGGAATTGATCTCCTTAGACCTCGTAGTGCTAGCTACACCTGCTGCTAGGGTTTTCTATGCTTTTGCTTGGGGTGCGTGAATAATAATAGTAATCCTATTATTACCCAATAAGCCTATTTAAATAGGTGCATAGAAAAACCTAACCTATTTGGACTTTATTCCATGTATAATTATAGGCTTACTATTGGGCTTTATAATTATAACATGAATTCCCAAATATTAAGCCCAAACAATTTGGTCCATTAATTCTAAATTTACTAGACTCTAAGTGTGCGACCTTACAGGCTCTCATTACGTTAGCAATGACCATTAATCATATTAATGATCATAAACAATGATTGGTGTCTAGCAACACATCATTGTCACCCAAGTAATGAGAAAGTTGGTGATTTAACTAAACCTTTACATGTGATCATCACTTATGTCCTTTTATCCTATACATCTAGATTGAACACGAGACATGGACCGTGTCATTCCCGTATAGCCCAATCTTGAGGTTTCTTGATTCCCAAGTAAGTTGACTGAAACAAATGTAATCGACATCTCATGTCAATTCATCTGAGCATGGCCATGCATTTTCTCAACTTTACTTAATCAAGGGGCCCATAGATGTTACTCCTGTTATATAGGAGGGACAAATCCCATCTTGATCACATAAACCCCTCCGCATGATATGTGACATATCCAATATCTACCCTTACATTCACTTAACTATTAGTGATATAGAATAGTATCAAAATATGAAACTCACATGTAGGGAACCTTGGTGATCTCAGGTTAAAGGACCATATTAATAATGATCACTAAGAACCACTTATGACACTCATATAACGATCCATGTAGTGTTCTTAATATGGGTCGGTCCAGTATACATGTTCTCTAACTTGTACTCATGTGTAAACTTAATATCCTATATAAGTCTTCACACATGCTAGTCTTAACATATCAAAGCAACCTAATCCACAATGATATATGACTAGGGACATTTAAGAATACAATTATTCTAAGGTTATTATTATAATTGAATATATTATGCAGATAATATATATAAATATAATAATTGAAATTGCCATCAAAATAACATGATTCAAAATTACAATCACCAATACAATTGGTTTTAGGGCATATACACTAACACAATCATGATATAATAAAAGTGATTCAAGAACAATTGCAAATAGTTATACAAGAATGATCTAAAAAGATTAATAAAAGGATTAGAAGAATGGATGGAGAAAGGAGAAAGAAAAGAAAGAAGATAAAATATGGGACAACATGATGAAGAAAAAGTAAATAGTAATGTCAAAGGTAATGAGAGTTCAAACATATTAAATAGAAGTGTGAGAAGATAAGGTCAAAGAAGGGAATAAAATAGAAGAATGATAGGAGAGATGAAAAAAGAAAAGATGACGGGAGGGATGAAAACATTGGAGGATATAGGCAAATGAGGGAAGAAGTGGATGATAAACTTAACAATATCAAAATGAAGATCTCTCTATTCTAAAGGAAAAATGATCTGGATGCTTATTTAAAGGGAAAAAATGGACTTATTCTTTGATTGCTGTTGTTAGTGTATATACCGTAAAACTAATCATATTGGTGATTATAATTTTGAATTATGTTATTTTAGTGGCAATTCCAATTATTATATTTATATATATTATCTACATAATATATTTAATTATGATAATAACCTTAGAATAATTGTATTCTTAAATGTCTCTAGTCATATATCATTGTGGATTAGGTTGCTTTGATATGTTAATACTAGCATGTGTGATGACTTATATGGGATATTAAGTTTACACATGAGTACAAGTTAGAGAACTTGTATACTGGACCGACCCATCCTAAGAATACTACATGGATCATTATATGAGTGTTATGGGTGATTCTTAGTGATCATTATTAATATGGTCTTTTGACTTGAGATCATCAAAGTTCCCTACATGTAAGTTTCATATTTTAATACTATTCTATGTCACTCATGGTTGAGTAAATGCAAGGGTAGTTATTGGATATGTCACATATCATGTGAAGGGATTTGTATGATCAAGATGGAATTTGTCCCTCTTATGTAACAGGAACAACATCTATAGGCCCCTTGATTAAGTAAAGCTGAGGAAATAATGGCCATGCTCAAATGAATTGACATGGAATGTCAATTATATTTGCTTTAGTTAGCTTATTTAGGGATCAAGAAACCTCAAGATTAGGCTATACGGGAATGACACGGTCCATGTCTTGTGCTTAATCTAGATGTTTAGGACAAAAGGATATAGATGACAATCACATGTAAAGGTTTAGTCAAATCACCAACTTTCTCATTACTTGGGTAATAATGATATTTTGCTAGACACCACTCATTGTTTATGATCATTAATATGATTAATGATCATTGCCAACATGATGAGAGCCTGTAAGGTTGCACACTTAGAGCCTAGTGGATTTGGAATTAATAGACTAAATTATTTGGACCTAATATTTGGGAATTCCATGTTATAATTATGAGGCCCAATAATAAGCCCATAATTATACATGGAATAAAGCTCAAATAGTTAGGATTTTCTATGCACCTATTTAAATAGACCTGTTAGCTAATAATAGAGATTATTATTCACACATCCCAAATATAGAAAAAACCTAATACCTCTCCTTGACCAAAAATTCTTGAAGAGGCGTAGCTAGCACTACAAGGCAAAGGAGAATAATTCCAGCTGATGTTCGTGTAGACGTTCATTGGTGATTCACAGGTTCGTATGGATACTTCGAAATCTTCAGCTAAAAAGGAAGTTGAAAAGGTAATCAACGACCAAGTTCTAAAGTCATCATTGAGTTATTGAATGAATCCTTATTCTGATTTAACGTTTTACATGGATCTGTTGGCTAGGATCGGTTTATTCCGCTATGCTTGTATGGCTCCCGATCCCAACAGCTGCATCTATTTGGAAGAAAAGAAGATAAACTTATGGTTATTGAATTCTCTAAATATGTTATTGTTTAGTAGGATCAATTTATGAAAAATGTTTGAAAAAAAAATAAAGAAAAAACTATTCATACTTAGGAAGGTTTGAAATTTATTGTAAGGAAGAGGTTCATTCTTAGTCACTATCATAGAGATATATACCAAAAATTGCAAGGCCTTGCATAAGGTTTCAAAAGTATTGAAGAATTCCTCAAGGAGATAGAGCTAGTTATGTTAAGAACTAATGCTAAAGAAGATATAGAAATAACTATAACTAGATTTCTCTATGGCTTGAATAGGGAAATTTGAACTATAACACTATTTAAACTTAGAGGATATGGGTGCATATGGCTATGAATGTGGAAAGGCAATTCTAGAGAAAAAGTTCTTTCAATATAGTTCATATTCAAGTTCCACATGGAAAACATAAGATAAAAATAGTGATAAGAAAGAAGATAAAATGGAAAAGTACAACAAAGATTGTTCTTTCAAATCAAAAGATGGAGATTTCAAAGGAAAAAGTAAAAATTAAAAAATATCAAAGACATTCCAACATCAAATGCTTTAAATACCTTGAGAGAAATCACATTGCTAGTGAATGTTCTAACAAGAGGGTTATGATCTTGAAAGATAGAGACTATGAGTCTATTAGTGACAAAAAGAATGAAAATTCTATAATATCTTCTTGTGAGGAAAATGAAGAAAGTGGAAGCCCATTTGAAAAAGATGCCTTGGTAATTAGAAAAGCATTGAATATACAAGCAAAAGAAGAAAGGGATAAACAAAGAGAAAACATATTCCATACTAGGTGTAACATCAAAGTTCAAATATACAATGTCATCATAGATTGTGGTAGTTGTGTAAATATAGCTAACACTATTTTGGTAGAGAAGTTGAATTTACTTACTTTGCAATATCCCACTCTATACAAATTATAGTGGTAGAATGGTAGTGGAGAGATAGGGGTGACTAAGTAGGTGATGGTGTCCTTTTCCATTAGAAGATACCACAATGAAATACTTTATGATGTTATCCCTATGCATGCTTACCATCTTTTACTAGGTAAACCTTAGCAGTTTGATAAGAAAGTTACTTTTAATAGTATCCTCAATAAGTATTAATTTATGAAAAATAGGAGGAAAATTAATCTTAGGTCTTTGACCCTATAACAAGTTTGATTACAAAAGAAAAAAAGTATGAAAAAAATTAAGAGTGATAAAAAGAAGAAAAATGTGAGTGAAAGAAAGAAGAGTATGAATGAAAAAAGAGAGATTTTAAAATAAATGAGTGGGAAAATGAGTGTATATTCAAAAATGAGTGATGGAAGGAGTGCACACTTGGCATCTAGGGTTATGTTTATACTTTTATGCAAAAAAGCCTTTGTTAGTACTAATCTTGAAAGCTTTGATTTTCTAATAGCTATAAAAATTTGTTTTGTAGGAATTTAAAGACACATTAACAAAGGAGGCTTTGAAAGAGGAATTGAATACTAAATTGACTTCATTCTAGGAGCTTTTATTCCAAAACTATCCTACCTATAGGACTAACTTAGAAAAGGTAAAATAAATTCAAAGGCAAGTGGAAGACCTTATGTCAAAAAGATATATAATGGAAAGTGTGAGCCCATATGTGGTGCCAGTTTTGTTAATGCCAAAAAAGGATAAATCATAGAAATGTGTATTGATTATAGGTTGATCAACAAAATCACTATAAGTATAGACATCATATACTTAGGCTTGAAAATAAGCTTGATAAATTACTTAGGTCTTATATTATTTCAAAAATTAATCTAAAATATGCTTGAGTGGCTTGTGATGCCCTTCAATTTATTTAATGCACTAAGTATCTTTATAAGACTGATGAACCATATTTTGCACTCTTTCAATGGAAAATTTGTGGTTTTTTATTTTAATGACATCCTTATATATAGCAGGAACATGATTGAGCATATTTTGCATTTGAAATGTTTTTTTACAAATTTTGAAAGATGGAAAGTTGAATTTAAACATGGAAAAATGTTCATTTGAATTGGATAAAATTGTGTTTTTATGTTATATTTTTAGTAGTAAAGGAATTAAAATATGTCATACAACACAAGCAAGGTAAAGGTATTGCAATTGCTAAAACATTATCAAGATGTTACCTTCTTATCTCTACCTTGTAGTCCAAGTTATTAGGTTTTTTATGACATTAAAGATCTGTATAAGAATGATCATGATTTTACCACTATTTTTTAAGCATGAAAAAAGAAATCCCTTGAGAAATTTTATAGGCATGATGGGTTCTTATTTAAAAAGAATAAATTATGTGTTCCTGGAGGATCTTTTAGGGAATTACCTACAAGAAAGGTTTATGGTGGAGGTCTTATAGGGCATTTTTGGATTAGAAAAACTATAGACATATTGAATGAGCATTTTTTTAGGCCTAGGTTGAAGCATAATATAAAAAATGTTATGCTAATTGTATCACATGCAAATAGGCTAAATCTAAAGTTTTATCTCATGGCCTTTGTACTCAACTTCCTATTCCTAGTGAACCTTTAACTGATATTTCCATAGATTTTATACTAAATTTACTAAGGACAAAGAATAAAAAGAATTTTATGTTTATTGTTATTGTTTGGTTTTCAAAGATGGCTCATTTTATAACTTGTCACAAGATCAATGATGTATTGAACATAGAAAAACTTTTCTTCAAGGAAGTTATGAGATTGCATGGAGTACCAAGGAGCATTGTATCAAATAGATATACCAAATTCTTAAGTTACTTTTGGAAGGTTTTATAGGCTAAGTTAAGGATAAAGTTACTCTTCTCAATAACTTATTTTCCTCAAACATACAGATAAATCGAGGTAGTGAATATAACTTAAAATTACACTGCTTAATTCAAAAAAAAAATTAAGTTAGGATGAATACTTATCTCATGTTAAATTTGCACATAATAAAAGTGTTTATTCTACCACTAACTTTTTCCTTTTTGAAATTGTTTATGACTTTAATCCATAAACTTTTTTAGATTTTATGCCTTTTCCTATTAATAAAAGGTTAAGTTTAAGTGGGAAGAGGAAAATGGATATAGTTGACAAGTTACGTGATCAAGTCAAGTTAAATATTAGGAAAAGCAGAGAACAATATGTTAAATAAGCTAATAAAGGGTGGAAAAAAGTGGTTCTTAAACTAGGAGATTAGGTATGGATTTCTATAAGGAAGGAAAGATTTTTTGCTCAAAAAAAGTGTAAATTACATCCAAAAAGAGATAATCCTTTTCAAGTGGTGGAAAAGATTAATGAAAATATTTATAAATTGGATTGGCTAGTTGAGTATAATGTTAATTTCTTTTTTAATGTTGTTGACCTTTCTCTTTTCGATATAGGATTTGAAGATTTAAGGACGAATACTTTCAAAGAAAAGGGAATAATGTGAATTCTAGGGATGAAAAAGTGTTTCTAAATTTACTAGAAGGTTTAATGACAAAAGGTAAATTTAAGAAGATTAAAGAGGGAATCCAAGGGCTTATAAAGAACATTTCGATACGTAAAGAAGCAAGGTTGGATAAGCTTGGAAGAACTTGAGTATTATGTATTTCAATTTTAGCTAATTCTATGTAAGCACTTGAGTATTAAGCTTTAGTTTTAGTTCTATATTCAAATACTTGAATATAGTACTTGAGTACTTGCAAATTTATACTCAACACTCAAGTAGTGTACACAAGTACCTTTAGCCTAGTTGCATGCTTAAGTGTTGTTTGCCTTATTTCTTATTGTTTAAGACATTATTGGGCCTTATATCAATTTGGCCTATTATTTGGAACTTTATTTTGGATAATTAATAGTGGTTAATTAGATTTCTAAATTTAACCTAATTAGTCTCACTAAAGCCTAATTAATTTTATTAACTTTTTAACTTTAAACACTTATTTAATAAGGGTTATTCCTAATTATTAGAAATTTTGGCATCTGTTGATTTGAAAAATCTTAGAGAGCTTTTCCTTTTAATGGTCCTAGCAATAACTTCAAACTCATTAAGATTGATTCAACTCTTGTGGCTTTAAATCTTACTTATCAAAAGATTGATATCCTTTTTTGCATGATTTATTGTCACTAATTGCTTTCATTCTTCCTTTTTTCGAAGCATGGAATGATTATCCTTTTTTTCCAATTTGATTTTAAGATTTAGGATGATCCAACCTTAATAATTCACATTAAAATGTTATTTGAATGATGATTAGTAGGCTAAGAAAGTTGTATATAGTTATATGAGTTGAAAATTGGAACTAGTTTTTGTAAATTGAGTGATTTTAATTCTACAAAATTGAGTGATTTCTAGAAATTCTAGGACTAGTGCTTAAGTAATGCTTAAAGAAATGAACTTAAAGGCTAGTACTTGAGTATCTCACTCAAATATAAGGTGATCTTGTAGTCTTTGCCTCTAAGTATCTAAGTGTAATACTAGAATACTATCCTTGTTATTTTAGGATCTTGTATTTAAGTGTTATGCTTAAATATTGGAGGTTGTAATTATCTCTACCTATTAGTCCTTGAGTATGGTACTCAAGTAAGAACTTGATTATGGGAAATCATATTTGAGTATCGTACTTGAATACCTAGTTAGATTCCACTATGCTAAATTGTAAAATGATTTGCTGAGGTAATGCTAGCATGATACATATAGCCTTGTTCATTTCAAGGTTGAATTGGATGATTTAAAAGTTTGTATGATTATACTAGTTTCCTATGATTAAATTGTTTGTAATGAAAAAGATGATGATATGTTGAATAATAATTAATAGTGATATAGAAATGAGATGATGAAATTAAGTTATTAACTCTAGATCTAGTTACTTTTTTATGAATGTATAAGTGTTTGGGGGGACAAAGTTAGATTTATAAATGGATAAGGATGATCAAGAGGTACAAAGTGGCTTGTATGTTATTTCTTATGATCAAAATTTTTTATGAATGATGTTATTATTATTACATTGATAATATAATTGCAAATATGGCATGAAATGAGTTGTACTATGATTTTGAAATTTTAGAATATGAAATTGCGTGAACTATCAACTTATTAAAACATAGTTTCACTATTTTTAATTTAAATGTATTATAGATTCTTAAGCTAAATCTCCATAATTACCACTAGCCATTCAAAAGTAGGATTCTGCTTAATATAATGATCAAGCACTCATAGTCTATATGTATCAAGCAATCATAGTCTACATATGACATGTCTGGAAATGAAAGTTAGGTTATGTAATGATTTAGTACATGCTAAATCTCATCTTTTACACATAAATAATTTATATATTTATAATATTAAAATTAATTAAATTATTAGTAGTTATGTGACGATACCAAAGTAGGCTAGATTAGCTTGTGGGTACTGGGAATAGAATCCATGCTAGTAACAACTAGCCAAGTTGTGACATATAAAATGGTTGATACTAAGCCAATCCTAGACTAATGCCCTTAAGATTGTTATTATTGAATGTCACAACCTAACCTAATTGTGACTAGTGTAAAATGCATTATGTAACTCCCTTACTTATTAACGCCTTATTCCTCAATACATAGGTAATTATTGCATACTAATTTTCCTTCTACTCCAAACTTCTCGGAATATCTCAAATTTCTGTACTTTATACACATGAGCAAAAGTCATATGATTATACAAAAAGAGTTCAATTTACAATTCGTACATCCATTATGTACAATATCACCAACTATATAGACATATTTTTTTTCCTTTCACATTTACAATCTCAAAACATTATTGTCCTTTGTCATGAGAGCCTTTGGAAGCATCACCTGGAATGGTTAGTCACAATACAGAAAACATAAGAAACAAAGTTTCCCAGTAGCTAGCTATTGCCATAAAAACATATCAAGTCATTCCAGATCCTTAAGCAAATAAAACATATATTTCAAAATCAAGTAATCATTTATCATCATATTCAATATCATACCATTGTAAGAAATATGCGCAGCACACAGCAATCATCAAGCCCATTCAAGGACTTATCTCAATATCTAGATGGCCATCACAGATAATCATACCTAGGCCTCATATACAGAATTTCACTGTCTTCCCGAGGTACTCTAAAGGCTATAGTCCTCATATACAGCATTTCACTGTCTTCCCGGGGAACTCTAAAGGCCATAGGTACCGTGCACAACAATTTCATTATCATCCCGGGGAACACTCAGGCCATAGGCCTCATATACAACATTTATTGTCTTCCCGGGATGCGCACACAGCTATTTCATACACATTCCATGCAATGGCATAATTTACAGAAAATCATATAAATAGAAAACAGAGCTTAAGGATAAAGCTAGCTACCTTTCACAAGCTTCCAATGTGATGTTTCCTTTGCTCTCACTAAAAACTCCTTTGTAACTTCCCCTTGCCTTTCCAACTTGTCACTTTTTAATCTATACAAATACACATCATAGTTCTTATTAGAACATCATCACTTTCCTTAAACCTCATGTATTCTTTACTTCCTCCACTTAAATAAATGCATACTTAGATGCTCTATACTTTGATTTCAAGCCTTGGAATGACACATAAGAACATTAGAAAAGGATCCAAAGGTAAAACCATGCAAATCCTGAAGAATTAAAGCTAGAAAGTTCACTTAACAAAGAACACGGGGGTCCCATACCCCGTGTTCAGGGCCGTGTTTCTTACTGGTTCACTTCAGGGCTACTCAACAAAGAACACGGGGGTGAACACGGGACGTGTTCTACCCCGTGTACCTTACTGCCCTTCAGTTCTGAGATAAACACGGGGAGTGTCGCACCCCGTGTAACACACTGATCAGCCTTTGATGAAGAACACAGGGTATAACACGGGCCGTGTTCTACCCCGTGTTCAGAACATAGGGTACAACATGGGCCGTGTTCTACCCCATGTACATCACCAGACTTCCAAAAACACAGTCCTTCCTTCTTTTCCACATTCAAGGCTTAGGCTTTTCAAAAGGGAAGCTTTATACACACTTTCATAGCTTAAAAGAATCATCCTACTTTCATCATTTTAACCAAATTCCAAACAAAACATGCCAAACCCACACATGCACCATTATGCCTCAAAAACCCAAGTGTGTACATCATGATTTCTTGTTGTTTTTACACCAAACCCAAGCCATAAATTAACATAACAACCTCTAAAACACCATTAAACATATTCAAATCATCCTAAACTCCATGTTCAATCACCTTAACCACACCAACTTCAAGATTTCAAGAAACCAAGAAGAGTACATTAAAGAGCTCTTAAAGGAGAACATTTTTACCTCTTGGTGCAACTTGAAAATCCTTACTTGGAGCTCTCCAAACTTAATCCAACTTGATCTTCTCTTCACTCTAAGCACACCAAAATCTTAGTTATTTATATTAAATCCAAAATCCTTAATCATTTGCACTTTAACCACACTCAATTTTGCACTTTTGCAATTTAGTCCATAGGGTTTCTGTCCGTTTAAAATTCCTTACACTATCAGACTTAGATAACTCCCCTTTTTAGGGTTCTCTAACCTCCTTTGATCATCTATACTGCTCAAGGAAAATAAATTCTTTTCCTACTACCTCTTTTCCTTCAAAATTTCGATTACACTTACATTTAATTCCTTTCAACTTGAGATTCACCCACTAAGCTAATTCAATCATACTCTGCATTTCTACAGCCTCAGAATTTATAGATTCAAATAATAGAATTGAAAATTCGGGATATTACACATTACTTAATTTTCACCAATCTCTTTATAGACTAAGTAGACACTAACTAACAAAAATCCCTTTATTTATGTAGTGATTGACATTTAATGCAAGTTCAAAAAAAATAACAAATAAAGTTTTCTCTATTTATGGACATTTTGAATAGGTAACATACCTTAGAATGTAAAACTTGTGACTTATCCATTAATGGTAAAGGACCATTTATAATAATAAACAAAATAATACATAACATCTTTTTAAATGAAATTACATATAACCCCATTCCAATTGTTAAATTCTTTCACCAAGTGCCTTGAGCCTTTATGAAAGCAATGTAACAAAATTTAACTTAACTTAAAATGTTAAAATAATTAAAAATTGAGTTATGAAAACTTAGTAAGTATATACTTACTTAAATGTAAATGCTTTGGAATTAAACCATAAATAAATAAATTGCTAAACAATTCAATACATTAACCTTTTAGTTAGGATAATTTATTTATTTATTTTAGACACTTACCTACACTTGACTTTGGATCTCCATAAATTGATGTTCATATAACCATAAAATTACATGTGTTTTGTTTTAATTTTACATTCACTTAAAGGTGCCATATAGCAATTCACATTTCAAATCTTAGGAATTATTAAAAGAAGAATAGTACATTTACTAACTAGGCTAATCTCTAGTGAACATCATTGTACCTCACAACCAAGAATGTCACTATAACATTCGATAGCTAAAGAGACTCAATTATGTCCATAGCATTGTAACCAAATCATATAATGATAATTAATAGTAATCAAAATCCAAATCATCATGCAACATATAACAAGTGTATATGAAAATACATACATCCAACTTATAACTCTTAGGTCATCATTATACCCTCCATAACATTTTCATTCTTGTCCTTCTAGGGTCTACCTTATACCCTCCATAAGCATATTATTAGGAATTTTCCATCCCATATTCATGTTACCCATTTCACATTTCTCAATTCAAAGCTAACTTAATGCTTTCTATATTCACAAGTGGCTATATGTAATGTTCATCATAATTCTCATATAATACTATGCTTTCATGCATAGCCACATAACTTGTGTTATTACATTACAACAATATAAATTAGTTCACATTTTCAAACCTTAATTTCTCATGCTTGTTTGTATTATCACCTTAGGTCTAGGTCCCATTCCCTTTCATAAGTCATAGAAATTCCATTCTTAACATGATTCATGATGTAATAGCTATATGCATGCTCAAAAGAGGTAAAAGTCCACGTCAATGTGTTTGTACACCAATCTTAGGCTTAATTATGCATTAAAAAAAATTAGTTTGGATAGGTTATAAAGCCAAAACATGAAATAAGGCTGGGAGAATCAATTATAGATGTAGTTTAGGATAAAAATGTTTGATTTTGGAATAGGAGAAATAATTGTAGAATTAATTTACTTGTCCATGTTTTGTATTTGGATGAGTAGAATCGATTCTACATTTGATTCACACATGAACACATTTCTAGGAATGACAAAATCAATTATAAAATTGGTTCAGCTTTGTTAGATTTGCTTTTGGATAAGGAAAATCAATTCCACATTTGATTCTCATATGAAAAATTTTAGTTCTATGAAATTTTTATTGTTTAATCATCCTTGAATGCCTTCCAAAATCTATTATTACTTACTAAACCCTTATACCACCATTACACATATTTTTAACACTAAATACCAACTCCCTCTATCACTCATTACAATTCAAACATCATAATTCAACATATTTTAAACAAAATCATATAAATCCTAATATTTCAACAAGATCATCATATTACCATTAATCAATGGATTTAATTAAAATATACCCTCAATGATAATCGATGAGATTACATGAACATAATTATGAAGTATTAATTTAAGCAACAATAATGCTATGCCTTCATTGTATGGCGTTATACATTACATTTCACTTCACAATTATTTTATTTATATAAAAATTATAATTTAGTTATCATATAATGGTTGATAGGATTTCGATGCCTCAAGTGCATGGCTATAAAAATCTATTTCATCACAATAATCCAATTATATAGTACAAAGTAATTACGGATCATAAGATAATTAACCTATCTTGTACATAAGGCACAATTTAATCAATATCTTTATTTCCTCAATTATGACTATACACATATTCAAACTCAGATAATTATTTATAAAGGAATTTAGAATACTAAAATATTATATTATGGTAAAGTATACACCTATTAAAATGCAGTATCTAAATTAGAAAAGCATATACTCATTTCTAAATGTTATTTCCTTTTAAGAGTCCTAAATGATCCAAAATTTTCATTTTTATTTCCTATTTATTGAATTTACAAAAATAAATTATAAAAGCACTCATTATGATTATATTTTCTTTTAAAAATACTTTTTCTAAGATCCGAACGATTCACTTTAATTTCCTATATCATAAATTTCATTGATTTTCAAATGGCATTTAAAATAAAAATTAGAAACTAGTCTTAAGTTAAGGTTCTGGGATTAAGCATTAAACACAAAAAATATAAGGATTTTATGGTATAGAAATGTTACATCATTTTAAAAAGGCTACCCCTAACTTGACCATGATCAAAATATAATAAATTGCCAAAAAAAGTGGAAAAGGCTAAACACCCTACTTACAACAAAATTTAGTTGCATCATGTAGCATTTCCCTAGTACAAATGGAAAATAAACTAGTAGAATCCGTTCCAACAAGGTAGACAATTAGGAGGCCACTCTAGCAAGGTGGATAATTAGAAGAAGGCATCAAAATAAAGAAAGATGGATGAGTAAGAGAGATATGAGAGAGAAAGGTGAAGAGATAGGATAAGGGTGATTGGTTTAAAGAAAAATGGGGTTGGTATATTTTTTATAATCATGAGCAATTATATAGTGTATCAAGCATATCAAAATCAAAACTTAGTACGATCTTCGTGTATGATCTTGGTCATTCATTTAATATAAAATTGAAAAGAAGATTTTACGATAAAATGGTCATAATGTAACTTTAAATAAAATTCTATCAGAACTGTCCATCCTTCAGAAACTTTTTTTCCTTATTAAATCTTAACCACTTATTCTATAATATCTTAATAAGTTTGATAACTCGTAATAAATATAATTAAAATTTCAATATTACTAGGAAAATTTTAAATATTTGGGTTTCATGATAAGGTAAAATAAATAGTGATTTTTAAATATTTGGGTTTCATCATGACGTTAATAAATAGTGATTAAAAATCAAATATACTTATAATTATTTTATTGAATTCAAAACTTGTTATAATGATAAATATAATAATACCATTGATTTTAAATAAACACTTTGAAACTTTATATTTTTAACAAAAATAACTAAAAATAATTATAGGTATTACATTGAATCCTTTCAAGTTGCCACCATTATTGCAAAATTACCCTCATCTTGGAAGGATTAAGAAAAAAATTTGATGCATAAGTCTAAGGACACCTTATTAGAATAGATCTGAAAAAATTTTACAATACAAAAGGAGTCATATTTACGTGATTTGTATAATTTTATCCAATCTAACTGTAAGGTTTATTTAATAAAAGGCAATGAATCTATTAAGGAGCAATTACAAGTGAAGAAAAATGAGCATCGATTTGAAAAAAAATCTTCCTATATTTGTGGCAAGCTTAGACATTTTGCAAAAGTATGCCATTATGGAAAAAAAATAATTCGAATCAAAGGTTTCTATAAATGTGGTAAACGAAAAGTTGGTTCTAATGCTTTCTAAATTTAATATAACTTTTATTGAATTTATTGAATTTGGATGGTGGCTTGATTTTGGTGCATTGGTCCACATTTGCAATGAAATATTAATGTTCAAAATTTTTAAGAAAATTTAGATATGATTGAAGTGAAAATGGGAAATAATACTTGTGCACAAGTTGCTAGAAAAGTGGTTGTTGAAATTATTTTTTCTTCTAGAAAAAGGCTAGTCTTAATTAATGTTCTACATGTGCTTGAAATAGGATAAAACATAGTTTTTATTGATCTTCCTTGTAAGAAAGGATTTTAAGTTGCTTTTGAATTTAACAATGTAATATTATTTGAGAATAAAATGTTTGTACACTATTATAGAAATGCAAATAGATATCATTACATAGATGCTAGCTAAAGGCAGGACCAATGTTTATTATTGCATGATGATATTTTTCAAATTATTAGAAGATTTATGATGTCAATTTTTATGCAAAATTGACATTTTAATTCCCATGAAAATTTTAAATGTTGATTGACAAAACCATTATGTTTAAACAAAACTTTTAACATTGGTTTTTCATGTAAAAACCATCTAAAGGTATTGGAAAATTTTGCTTGGGAAAAGTAAAAGGTTTGCATGTTGGTATTAACATCTAAATGTATGACACTTAAAAGTTATTAGGAAAACAATGTACATTAAGACATCAGTTTTATAATTAACTAACATTTAATGATATTTTAGAAGCCTACTAATAAAATACCAAATTTTAACATATGGTTTTTGGATTTAATTGATGTCTAAATTTTTAGCATTTATAAGCTTACAAGTCACAGCCCAACATTAGGCACATGATTGGTGAAGGAAATTGCCACAAATTAACTCCCTATGAACTTAAATACTTATAGAAAACATAACAAATTTCCTCTATATTTTAATTACTTACTAAGGGTCACATGTTTCAAAATTTAAAGCTAGTAACTTAGAAAACAAACACCATACTATGCACACAAAAATATACATGTTTTAATTCAATAATAACAAACATATATGCAATACAATTCTATCCCAATTGTCAAACTTCCTTCAAGATAAAACTTTAAATCTTCATAATGGCATCAAAGATTTATTGATTTAAAGTTAAACCTAAAAAATGTTAAGAAAAGAAGAGTGAGTTATAAGAACTTAGTGAGCAAATAACAACTAAAACATGTAACCCAAAGCATTATTTATGAAGATTAAAAAAAATTATTTCCTTTAAAAAATGTGTAAAATACTATTATTTTTATAAAAAGATTTGTAAAATATAAGTTTAACTTCAAAAATTACTGCTTTAAGACAATAAATCTAAATTTCATTTTTCTTTCAGGATAAAATTTCCTTCTTAGCAAAATTAGTTCAACAAAGAATAATTTTACAATTAAATTCCACTCTTCCACAAACCATAATCATATAAATATACATATGTATGCATGTGTGCACATGTGTGCACATATATATATTTTAAAAACTAAGGAAAGCATATAATTTACATACAATAAGTCATGTAACATAAACAAGTTTGCATGGAATTTTCATATGCATAATCTCATAGGTAGTAGAAGCAAGAAAGGTCAAATCATTGTCTAAAGTTGTAATACCCAAATTGATATTTCAATTTTTCTATTTCAAGATCCAACATATTTATCTTAATTCATTTTAATAATAATAACTAAGTAAATAAATAAAAATGAATAAATATTATTTGGTTAAGATTGATTTTACTTGGTGGTTATTATACTCCTATTGTATTATATAGTTTTTTAACTTTAGTCATTCTAAAAAGGCCTTTGGGACGAGGGTTAGGATTTACCAATAGATGAACTTACAATGCATATGAGAAATATTGGATAAAATATGTTCCTTTCTTTTTTTCAACTTTTTCCCTATTTATGTTTTCTCTCTCTCTTAGCTCCCTTTCATTTTGGCCAAGCTTTCCCTTTCTCCTTCCCTCTTTTCTTCTTCACTTTTATCTTTTTCTTCAATTCCACCATTAATTGCTATCAATAGCAAAAAGATTTGTTGCAAAATATGGCTAAAAGTGGCTATAAAAGTGGTTATTCAGCTCTTCCAATTTTTTCAACAATCCATCGTGTTCTAGACATTAATTGAGTTAAAGGTAACCCTTTTGAGATGAGGTAAACCTTTCTTTTGCATAAAATTCTTTATATATATATTTGATTCTTGATCCAAGACCTCTAACTTAGGGGCTAATTCTAATTTTTATCTAAAATAATCTTTGAAAAATTAATGAAATCTATGATTTAGTAAACTAAAGAAAATTGTTTAGAGTTTAATAGGAATATTTTTTGGAAGAAAACTATTGCGATAAGTATTTTTATAATTTATCCTTATAAATTTTGATAAATAAGAAATAGGAATGAAAAGCTTGGATATTTTAGGAATCCTTGGAGGATAAGGACATTTAAAGGTGAGTATATATTTTGTTAAACCACTCAAATCTTAAAGTTACCATAATTACTTTATATGTATGAATATTTATATGGTTACATTTATATATTTGAACGTTTTCATAATTTGTATTTACCTGATTGATTGTGAGAGTGAGAATACTTTAAATATCTATTTATTAGATTTAATGAAAGGAGTGAATGGAAATATTTACTTGATAAGTGAGATAAAAACACTTGTAAATTATACAAATTATGTTAAGGATACACTCCATTTGAATATGATATTTTCAAACTCTAAATTTCCATCTAATTACATATCTAAATACACACACACACACACACACACACACACACACACACATATACTTACATGCCTTTATTTTCACATGGTTTAGGAGAATATGAGGTTCCTTTATATTAGTTCCCTTGTGCTTCATTCATATGATGGATTAATCCTCGTGTGTTGCTAAATTATAATTTCCTATACAGATAATAATAAATATGACATGGAATTTGATATATGATATGTGATATGTGTAGCCATGTAATGAAGACATGGTGTTGTTGTTGCTTAAGTTAATGCATGATAATTGTATTTATGCAATACTATTAATTATTATAGAATAAATAGTTTGTGGCCATGTAAAAGAGGCATGTAATTGTTGATAAATAGCATAGTCATATTGATATTGGAAATATGTTGTTAAAATAAATGGTAGAATGTGATACATGATGAAAATATTGAGCAAATGCAAATTGAGAATTGTATGAGGGTGATGTGAATGCTAGTCAATTGAATCATAGTAGAAAGGCAAGTAAGGTATAAGGATGGCATAGGAGAAATAAGGATGGGAAAGAGGCTAAAGTATAAGGTTGGACTATGAGTAAAAAAAAGAATGTATATATTTTATACACATTTGATATATATATATTGTGTTATAAGTCAAATCCTAATTAAATTATTTCTTGTGATACTATTATGGTGATATAGTCATAAGTAAGCCTTTGTGCTTATCTAATTCCTAATTGATGATTAGGGATGTTTTTGTGATAAATATTATCAAAGAATGGTTCAATTGGTAAAAGTAATGTTCCTCTTATATATATATTTAAATTTTTAGGACATGAATTATTATATTAAATCTTTATGAAAATCCTAAACCAGGTGCAACTGAGTGTATAAAATAGGTAAATTCATTAATCCCAAGCTAAGGAGCTCAGCTATTGAATTTATTAGTTTAACTATTACTTATTAGATCTTTTATCTACTTACTTATTGTATAAATCTAAAGAATTTTCAATTTAGTAAGTATATACTCATTAAGTTCTAATAACTCATTCTTTAAATGTTTTAGCATTTCAAGCTAACTTAATTTGCCTTATTGTTTTGCTTTCCTAAAGAATTCAAGGCACATAAGTGAAAGAATTTGATAGTTGGGATAAAGATTGATGTAATTATGTCTAGAAAGATATTGTATATTGTTTATTTATTTTCATACTTGCTCATTAGTATTTGTTAATCAAGTAACAAGTTTTATATTTTGGGACATGTGACTCTCTCATAGTGTCCATAAATAGAGGATACTTTATCCATTACTTTTTTGGAACATGCATTGAATGTTAATCACTAGAGAAATGAAAGGACTTTTATTGGGTTAAAGTTTACATAGTCTATAATGAGGCTAGTGGAAAATAAGTAGCAGGTTCTATGTCAATTACCATTAGGTTAGGTTGTGACAAGGGTTATGTAACTCCCTTACTTATTAACACCTTAATCCTCATTAAATAGGTAATTATTGCACAATTAGGTCATTTTGAAGTCAATTTAAGATTCTGCAAAATAAAATATTACAGATTCTGAGTTTCAGAAATTTTCTGTTCATTTCCAAAATTATTGGACCAACTTCAAAAATATGAAAAACTACTTTGTAGAACTCAAAAAATTATGAAAATTTTTCCCATGAACCTCTACTCATTTACTTCATCCTGTAAAAATTTAACATAATTTAGACATCAGTTGGCCTTTCAAAATTCATAGCAAAGTGTTCCTGTTCTAGTGTTGTCCAGAATTTATAACTGTAAAAGTAAGTCCTTAGTTTAGAGGATAAATCAACTCCGAATAAGCTCAAATTTGGTATGGGACTTAATAAACATATTAAATACTTGCCATAAAATATTTAGATAAAAAATCATTCATTTTAGTCCTTCGGAATACCAAGTTACAATTTGTATTCAGCATTGTGATGGGAACAGGGCAGTTCGAAACGTGTAATAATTTCCTATAGCAAATGAGCTTATTTTAAGATGAATTTTGGCACAGAGGATGATACATAAATGAAGTTCAGTCTTGAATTTTCTAATAATTTTTACAGTATCAAAACTCAGCCAAAAATCCCTACAAACATACTCAGCTTACTGTCCTACAAGTTCACTGTTCATTTGGTCATTCACTATTCATTTGATCATTTTCTAACTTCACACACATTGCATATTAAAGGCTTTCCAATCCAAACTAGTTCATAATACATCAAATTCATGTATTTCATACAACATAGGTAAGGGTCATATAATTATATAGAAATTTCAACTTACAAAACATATATCCAATACATACTAATATTACAACTCTATGAACATTCTAATACAACTTTAAAACATTATTCTTCCTTGTCAAGAGAGCCTTTGGAAGCATCACCTGGAAATGGTTAGTAAACAATATAGAAACATAAGAAACAAGGTTTCCCAGTAGCTAGCTATTGCAAGAAAAACATATTAAGCCATTCCAGATCCTTAAGCAAGTAAATCATATGTTTCCAAAATCAAATAATCATTTATCACACCATTCAATACCATTGTAAGAAATATGCACCGTACAAAGCAATCATCGAACCCATTAAAGGACTCATATAGATATCTAAATAGCCATTACAGATAATCGTACCTAGGCCTCACGCACATAGCACTCGGGCCATAAGTACCACACACAATAATTTCATTATCATCCTGGAGAATTCGGGCCATAGGCCGTACACACAGTATTTTACTGTCTTCCTAGAATGCACAGATAATAATTTCATACACATTCCATACAATGGCATAAACTATAGAAAATATATAAATGGAAAACAGAGCTTATGGATAAAACTAACTACCTTTTAAAAGCTTCCAATAGTGATGATTCATTTGCCCTCACTTAGAAATTTCTCTACAATCCCTTTGCCTTTCCAGCTTGCCACTTTTCTTGCTCTACATAAATACAAATTATGATTCTTATTAGAATACCATCATTTTTCTTAAACTTCATCCATTCTTCACTTCCTCCACATACGCTAAACCACGAAGGAAGTGTCCAAATTTTTAATATACATTCCAATACCTCCTAAATTTAATTGTAATAGATTATTCCAAACTTTCAAAAACACAATTAAATGACTAAAACTCTTTCCATCTTTCCTTTGCCATGCTCACGATTTTAGCTTTCAAAAGGGGATTTTCACATAAACTTTTATAACTCAAAATGTCATCTTCCATAGGCTCCATAATTCATAAGAATCATTCTAATTTCATTAATTTAGCCAAATTCTGAACAAATCATACTAATTCCATACATACACCATTATGCCTCTAAAACCCTAATTTGTACATCATGATTTCTTGTTGTTTTTACACCAAACCAAAGCCATAGATCAACATAACAACATCCAAAACATCATTAGACATGCTCAAATCATCCAAAACTCCATGGTTAACCTCCTTTGACCACACCAATATTAAAATTTTAAGAAACTAAAAAGAGTACATTAAAGAGCTTTTAGAGGAGAACATTTTTACCTCTTGGAGCAACTTGAAAATTGCCACTTGGAGCTCACTAAACTTGATCAACTTTAGAGGTTTCTTCAACCTAAATACACCATGTGATAGAGCTTGATGAGAGGAGCAACTTTGTCTTCTACATTTAAAGCCTAAATCTCACTATTTTTAGGTGAAAAAGCTAAGTGAAATTTTCTCTCTCTTCCTTCTTTCTCTCACACATTCAAGCTCATTTCCATGGAGGCATCCATGGTTTTGGAGAAGAAAGAAGAAGAAGAAAGAGTTTTCATGAAGTTTCAAGGGTATTTTGGTCATTTTTGAAATTTTCAAGGGTATTTTGATCCATTCTCATTAATTAGTAAAGCTATTCTTGCCCTTTTTTTCTAATAATGATACTTGTCATGTGTCTATTAGTTTCTTCTAATAATGACACTTGTCATGTATCTATTGGCCATACTTTATGGAATTATATACTAGACCCTAAATTCTTGATTATTTACACTTTAACAAACACTTTGTTTTGTACTTTGTAATATAATCCATGGGGTTACCTGATTATTTGAAAATTCATAGACTGTTAGACTTAGACAAGTTTTATTTCTAGGATTTTCTAATCTCTTCTAATCATCTATAGTATTTAGAGAAATTAATTCCTTTCCTATTATCCTTTTTTCTTTAAAATTTCAGTTACACTTACATTTAACACCTTTTAACTTGGAATTTACATACCAAGCTAATTCAAATGTGCTCTTCATTTCTACAACCTTAAAATTTAGAGATTCAAATGATAAAATTAAAAATTCAGGACATTGCAGGTTAAGGTTAAATCCCAAACTTTAGTTAAAAGTTATATGTATATAGCAAGGTCAAATCCTTGTTTAAGGTTAAAGTCAAATTAAAGACCCTATTTAAAAATATCTAGAGTTATAAAGGTCTAATTATCCTAAAACAAGCATCTAAATTCTCATAATATGGGTTTACAAGTTTGATGTTTATAATTTATCCAAATTACATTGATTTCATGGCTAAAAATTGGTTAGAAATTAGACCTAGGAGAATTCACTAATAAAACTGTTGGATTTAATTATCTTGTTAAAAATAGGTCTAGGCTTACAAAAATTAAGAAGACTTTATTATTATAAGTCTAAGAGTCATAAAATCTAAGTCCATTATCTTTTTGGGCTAATTAATTTAAATAAATAAGGAGAACTAATTACACTATGGAGACTTTTACATAGTACTCAGTAGATAGTTTTCTCTTCTTCTTGTTTTCAGTTTTGTTCTTCAATGGAAGCTTAAACTCATGGTTGATTCAAGAATTTTAAGGCTTTCCCCCATTTGATTATAAGATTATGAATTATAATATTAATTTTCCTCTTTCCCTATTTGCTTGTGTTGAATTCTTGAAATTACTTATATTGGATGTTGATTTGATATAATTGATATTTATCTTTGTGATTTCTAATCCTTTGCTAGTTTGATATCAAATTATGATTGATGAATCATGGTTTTACATATAGAGGTCAAAGGTTAAGAGATTAATTTAGAGATTTCTAATTTAATTTCTCAATTTAACTGAATTATATCATTAAATCAATTTCAATATAGCTTAAAGATTATAGCGATTGCTTAATTCAGCTAATCTTATTTGATCAAATCTTAGATGATCATCTAGTATAGGATTCAAGAATTATTTTAGGGAGTCTAAGTAATTCAAGGTTAAAGAATTAATTAGGAAAGTTAAATCTTAATCAATCTATGATTAATCTAATGTAGAATTCTTAATTTCTTGAATTGATTATTTTATTCCATTGAATTCCTTTCTATTTTCTTTCAATTTATATTTGTTTATTTATTGCTATTATTTTTAATTTTATGGAAACAACCCTCCAATCTTGAATTTTATGTCCTATATAATTTTTCATACAGCATATTGCATTCTATTTCTATTATAGCATCCTATTTTGTTTCATTTGCATATGGTTTGCATTAGTTTCTTTCATTTTCATTGCATCAATAAGTCAATAATGTTTTAGATATTATTAGGAATTCATTTAAAAAAGATAATATCAAAGGATCACTAGAGGTACAACCTGATTATTCCACTTTTCTACATTATTTCATCAACAAATAAATTTTAACTAATTTTAGTGCATTGTGACATGTACATCATTAAGGTTCCTTTTATAACAAAGGTTACTATTTTATTTGGACAATCCATTTAAACATGTTAAGTTAATAAATAATCGATTCTAAAAATAATATCATAATCCATCATTTCTAACAAAATTAAATCAGCAGGCATCAATTATTCATTGATACATATAGGATAAGTATTTGTAACCAAGGTAACTGTTAGTGTATATGCCCTAAAACTAATCATATTAGTGATTGTAATTTTGAATCATGTTATTTTAATGGCAATTTCAATTATTATATTTATATATATTGTCTGCGTAATATATTCAATTATAATAATAACCTTAGAATAATTGTATTCTTAAATGTCCCTAGTCATATATCATTGTGGATTAGGTTGCTTTGATATGTTAAGACTAGCATGTGTGAAGACTTATATGGAATATTAAGTTTACACATGAGTACAAATTAGAAAACTTGTATACTGAAACGACCCATATTAAGAACACTACATGGATCGTTATATGAGTGTCATAAGTGGTTCTTAGTAATCATTATTAATATGGTCCTTTGACCTGAGATCACCAAGGTTCCCTACATGTGAGTTTCATATTTTGATACTATTTTATGTCACTGATGGTTAAGTGAATGCAAGGTGATAAGTGCACAAATACACCTAAATTCTATGTGTTTTATCACTCATTTACTTAGTATTTTGTGCAAAATTGATTGAAAAAAGATACTTAGATGCTCTATATCTTGTTTTCAGGCCATGAAATGAAACATATGAGCATTAGAAAAGAATTCAGAGGCAAAACCATTCAAATCATGAAGCATTGAAGCAAGATTGTCTACTCAGTAAAGAACACGGGGTAATGGTAACCCCGTGTTCAAGGCCGTGTTCCATTCTGGATGGCTTCGTGACTTCACTGGGCTACTCAGAGAAGAACACGGGTGTGAACACGGGACGTGTCACACCCCGTGTATATTACTGCCATTCGCTTCTGAAGAACACGGAGGGTGTCACACCCCGTGTAGTATGCTGATCAGTCTTCGCTGAGAAACACGGGGTAGAACACGGGACGTGTACTACCCCGTGTACATTGCTGCTTGACAATTCGTAGAAGAACACGGGGCGTGTCACACAACGTGTTCCTTGCTGCTCAAACTTTCGCTGAGAAACACGGGGTACAACACGGGCCGTGTTGGACCCCGTGTACATCAAAAATATAAGTTTCGCGCGAAATCCTGCGAAAAAAAGGCAGAGAAGAGAGGAGGACGGGGAGAAAGCTGGGAAATTAAGAAGAAAAACTGCTAGGAGAAGCCGGAGGGGAGAAGAAAGGCGCCTTCTAACACGGATCCAAGCAAGAAATTTGTAAATCTTCATGGATTGTTTGGCTTCCTCCTCTGTTTTCTTATTTTCTTCTGATCTTATGATGTTCTCACACTAAACCTCTGTACTTAGCTTAGGTGAACTTGTTCATGGAGTTATGGAACTGAATTTTATATAATCTAGCTTGATTTACTGTTGAATTATGATTTGATCTTGCTGATTTGTTTTGAACAAGCCAATATATCCGGAATATTGGATTTGTGTCTTGGATTAGTTGATTCTAGGTTGAAATGACCAGTCAATTAATTGGATCTTGCATGATCATTGGGAATATCAATTAGACTTAGGAATTAAACTGATTGAATTCTTTTGCATAGGATGAAATGTCCAAGAATGGATTCTGAACAAAGTTAATGCAACCTTGATTAGTGGTTACTAGAGTAATTCTGGACACTTAATCTCTTGGTTAGTAGCTAGTAGCCTTGCAATGAGGTATAGCTTAATTTTGGTGATCCAGCAATCATAATTAACAGTAAACCAAGTTAGAGAGTTATATTCATTCCATAATGAAATGTACAAGAGATCCTTAAGCTAAGTACACTTTTACTCCACTGAATCAAACCTATTTTGACAAGTTAATCTCTGTTTTTGCACTTTAATCTTGAATTCCACTATCAATTGATCTGCCTAGATAATTTTGCTTGAGATTTAGTTAGTACTCAACCTACAATCCCTGTGGAGAACGATAATCTTTTATACTATAACTAGACTTAACCGTGCACTTGCGGATTATAAAGGTCAAGTTTTTTGGCGCCGTTGCCGGGGATTGTTTCTAGTTGATATTAACAGCAAATTTTAAGTAAATTAGACTAGGCAATTCTTTTTCCTTAACTTTATAATTCAACTTGTTTTGATTTTTCTTACTTTTACAGCATCTCTTTCTCACCTTGTTCTGTTTTAGTGTTACTAAATCCTTCTGCCGACCATCTTTTATATGCGACAGAGAAGTCTTGACGGAATTCTTGACTTGGATCCGGAAATTGAAAGAACACTGCATAGGAGAAGGAGGGAACACAAGTCAGTTCACTTTCAAGAGGAAATCTGCATTGAACCAGCAACTGCACACATGGATAATAGATCACTCAGAGAGTTTGCCGCACCCGATGCCACTGGTCTTCAATCTAGCATAAGGAGGCCTGCTGTGGAGGCCAATAACTTTGAATTGAAACCAGCTTTGCTGTTTATGGTGCAGCAAAACCAATTTGGTGGATTGCCAATGGAGGATCCTAACCTCCACATCCAGATTTTCCTGGAATATTGTGACACAATAAAGATCAATGGCGTACAAGCAGATGCCATCAAGCTTAGGCTCTTCCCATTCTCCTTGAGGGATAGAGCAAGAGCTTGGTTACACTCCTTACCAGCTGGGTCAATTACAACATGGGAAGAGCTGCTGAGGGCTTTCCTATCAAAATACTTTCCTCCAAGCAAGACTGCCCAATTGAGGAATGAGATCGCTACCTTTTCCCAAAGAGAAGGAGAATCCCTTTTTGATGCTTGGGACAGATTTAAAGAGCTATTAAGGCTATGTCCACACCATGGATTGGAAAAATGGCTTGTTCTCCACACCTTCTACAATGGTTTGAATTACAACACTAGACTCACTGTAGATGCCGCTGCTGGAGGAGCCTTAATGAATAAAAGGCTGGATGAAGCCTATGAGCTGATTGAAGATATGGCCTTGAATCACTATCAATGGTCCAATGAGAGAGGACCTTCAAGGAAACCAGCAGGGAAGTATGAATTAGATGCCTTTAGTCATTTATCTGCTAAAGTAGATGCATTAGGAAATTTAGGTAGCAAGGTAGATGCTCTAATGGCTAAATTTGATAAATTTCATGTTAACAGTGTGAATACAACAGGTGCTACTGATAGTTCCTGTGAGATTTGTGGTGTTACAGGGCATGTTGCAGCTGAATGCACCTTAGGCCAAGACTTTACTGAGCAAATGAATTATGTGAATAATAGTGGGTTTGGACAGAGAAATTCCAATGAGCCATTTGGAAATACTTATAATCCATCATGGAGGAATCATCCAAACTTCTCCTACAAGCCTACCCAGCCATATCACACACAAAACACCACCAATAGACCACCACCTGGTTTCCAAGGT
Source organism: Sindora glabra (assembly GCA_020226215.1). Classification (NCBI taxonomy): domain Eukaryota; kingdom Viridiplantae; phylum Streptophyta; class Magnoliopsida; order Fabales; family Fabaceae; genus Sindora; species Sindora glabra. The sequence continues at coordinate 34,674,098 of CM035233.1, forward strand.
CAAAGATCATACAACCCACCTGCCCAACAATCCTCTACTGCCAAATTAGAAGGCCTCTTGGAGAAATTTCTTATTTCTCAAGAGAAGACCAATGAGGAATTTAGACAACATGGAAGACACATGGAAGATTCAATCAGACAACTGTCTTCTAAGGTGGATACCTTGGCCACTCATGGAAAGATGCTGGAAACTCAAATTGCCCAGCAAGCCTCCGCATCTTCTTCAAGAGCTTTTGGCCAACTCTCTGCCCAACCAGAATCAAATCCAAGGGAGCATTGCAAGGCAGTAACTCTTAGGAGTGGAAGATTATTGAATGATCCTATTGCCACTCAAGAAAGTGAAAAAGAGACAAGTGTGGGGGAGAAGCAAATGGAAGGCAACAAGGCCTCAAATACCACTGATACTGTAGAGAATGAAGGGGCACTACCAAAAAAATCCAAATATATCCCTCCGGAACCTTACAAACCGCCTATCCCTTATCCTCAAAGATTAGCCAAGGCTAAACTGGATAAGCAGTTTGGAAAGTTCTTGGAGGTGCTGAAAAAGCTATACATCAATATCCCCTTCACAGATGCACTCTCACAAATGCCTTCATATGCTAAATTTTTGAAGGACATTCTCTCCAACAAGAGGAAGTTAGAGGAGCATGAAATTGTGGCTTTGACTGAGGAGTGTAGTGCCATCATTCAAAATAAGCTACCTCCTAAGCTAAAGGATCCCGGAGGCTTCTCTATACCTTGTGTTATAGGAAATGTCCCTATTGATCGGGCATTGTGTGACTTAGGAGTGAGTGTGAGTCTTATGCCACTGACGGTTGCCAAGAGATTGAACATTGAGGAGATGAAGCCTAGTACGGTTTCACTTCAATTAGCTGACCGGTCAGTCAAATATCCAGTAGGTATTCTTGAAGATATACCTATTAAAGTTGGTAAGTTTTTCATACCAGTAGACTTTGTTGTTCTAGAGATGGAGGAGGATGCTCAAATCCCTATTATCTTAGGTAGACCATTTCTTGCTACTGCTGGAGCTTTAATTGATGTTAAAAATGGTAGACTGTCATTATCTGTTGGGGATGAGAAGGTTGAATTTAATTTGAATGAATCTATCAAATTACCTGTTTGTGAAGACTTCATATGCAGGGTAGATGTGCTGGATAAAGCTGTCAAAGAAAACCTTCTAAAGGAGAGCATCCAAGATCCTCTAGAAGCATGCCTGGTTACAAAAGAGGTGGTTGAAACTGAAGAAACTGCTGCATATCCCTTCCCTGAAGCAGCAATTGAAACATTGGAGGTGGAGTCCAGCAAAACCACCACTGAAGAAGACACACCACCTAAGGTAGAGTTGAAACCTCTCCCATCTTCTCTAAGGTATGAATTTCTAGGACCCCATTCTACTTATCCTGTTATAGTCAATGCCAATCTAACTGCTTTGGAAACAGAAAAATTACTTAGGCAGCTTAGATCTCATAGGAAAGCTTTGGGGTATTCCATTTCTAATTTAAAGGGGATTAGTCCTTCTATATGCATGCATAAGATATTGTTGGAGGATGACAGTAAATCCTCCATTGAACACCAAAGAAGGCTGAATCCTAATATGAAAGAAGTTGTGAAGAAAGAAATAATGAAACTGTTAGATGCAGGGGTAATTTACCCAATTTTCGATAGCCAATGGGTTAGCCCGGTTCATGTTGTGCCTAAGAAAGGGGGGCTAACTGTAGTGAAAAATGAAAACAATGAGCTAATTCCCACTAGGACTGTCACGGGTTGGAGAATGTGTATTGATTATAGGAAATTGAATAAGACAACCCGGAAAGATCACTTCCCTCTTCCCTTCATTGATCAAACTCTAGAAAGGTTAGCTAAGCATTCACATTTCTGTTATTTGGATGGCTATTCTGGTTTCTTTCAAATCCCTATCCATCCAAATGATCAGGAAAAGACCACATTTACTTGTCCTTATGGCACATTTGCATATAGAAGAATGCCTTTTGGTTTATGCAATGCTCCAGCTACTTTCCAGCGTTGTATGATGGCAATCGTTTCTGATTTCATTGAAAATATCATGGAAGTCTTTATGGATGACTTTTCTGTGTATGGCACTTCCTTTGATAACTGTTTAACCAATTTATCTCAAGTGTTGCAGAGATGTGAGGAGGTAAATCTGGTTCTCAACTGGGAGAAATGCCATTTTATGGTAAAAGAAGGGATTGTTCTTGGCCATCAAGTATCTGAACATGGCATTGAAGTAGACAAAGCCAAAGTGGACATCATAGAGAAATTGCCTCCCCCAAATTCTGTCAAGGGAGTGAGGAGTTTTCTAGGACACGCCGGCTTCTACCGACGTTTCATTAAAGATTTCTCTAAAATTGCTAAACCTTTGACTAACTTGCTAGCTAAAGATGTTCCTTTTGATTTTGATCAAAATTGTTTGGATGCCTTCTGCAGGTTAAAGCAAGCCTTAATTTCTGCCCCTATCATGCAAGCACCGGATTGGAACCTGCCATTTGAGGTGATGTACGATGCTAGTGATTATGCAATAGGAGCTGTGCTTGGCCAAAGAAGGGACAGAAAGGTTCATGCAATTTATTATGCAAGCAAGACTCTTGATGAAGCCCAATTGAATTATGCCACAACCGAAAAGGAGCTTCTTGCAGTGGTATATGCAGTTGACAAGTTCAGATCTTACTTGGTGGACTCTAAAGTGATTGTTTTCACAGATCATGCAGCCATTCGGTACCTTCTAAGCAAGAAGGAAGCTAAACCTCGTCTCATCAGATGGATTCTTTTGTTGCAAGAATTCGATCTGGAAATTCGAGATAAGAAGGGTACCGAGAATGTTGTAGCTGATCATCTCTCTAGGCTGAAGCAAGAATTAGGAGATGAGGAAGACAAGGATATACCAATCAATGATGCCCTTCCTGATGATTATTTGTTAGCTGTCTCTTCTTCCGACATCCCTTGGTTTGCCGATTATGTGAACTACATTGTGAGTGGAGTTCTACCTCCGGATGCGGGATATCAAAAGAAGAAGAAGTTTCTAGCTGAGGAAAAACATTACTTTTGGGATGAACCTCTTCTCTTTAGGAGGTGTGTTGATGGGCTATTTAGAAGATGTGTGCTAGAGGAGGAAATTGCAAGTATCTTGTTCCACTGTCATTCCTCTCCATATGGGGGACATTTTGGTGCTTCAAGAACTGCTGCCAAGATTGCTCAAGCAGGATTTTATTGGCCGACTCTTTTCAGAGATGTTCATCATTATGTCACTTCTTGTGATCAATGCCAAAGGGTTGGCAGCATATCAAAGAGACATGAGATGCCCTTGAATAACATTCTTGAGGTTGAAATCTTTGATGTTTGGGGAATTGACTTCATGGGACCATTCCCACCTTCTTGCAGCAACAGATTTATACTAGTGGCAGTTGACTATGTCTCCAAATGGGTGGAGGCAATTGCAACTCGGACTTGTGATGCCAAGGCTGTGGTTCGCTTCTTCAAGAAGGTGTTATTTCCTAGATTTGGCATACCAAGAGCTGTCATTAGTGATGGAGGATCTCATTTTATTGCCCATCAATTTCAATCACTCTTGAAGGGGTATGGAGTAACTCATAAGATCTCTACTCCATATCACCCCCAAACCAGTGGGCAAGTGAAGCTTTCCAACAGAGAAATTAAGTCCATCTTGGAGAAGACAGTGTCTAGATCAAGGAAGAATTGGGCACTTAAGCTGGATGATGCTTTGTGGGCCTATAGAACTGCCTTTAAAACTCCAATTGGAATGGCACCATTTAGGCTCATCTATGGGAAGAACTGTCACTTACCAGTGGAAGTTGAACACAAGGCGTATTGGGCAATCAAGTTGCTCAATTTTGACTTATAATCTGCTGGAGAGAAGAGAAAGCTCCAACTTCTTGAGCTTGAAGAATTGAGGAATGAAGCTTATGATAATGCTAAGATCTATAAAGAAAGAATAAAGGCTTGGCATGACAAGCAAATTCTTAGAAGAGAATTTCACGAAGGAGACTTGGTGCTCTTATTCAGTTCGAGATTCAAATTATTTCCAGGAAAGCTAAAAACCAGATGGACTGGACCATACCTTGTGAAGAAGGTTTATCCATTTGGAGCTGTGGAAATTTGGAGTGAAAGCACCGGCAACTTCAAAGTAAATGGCCAAAGATTGAAGAATTACGTTGTGAGCCCACCAATGATGGAAGCACTAGACTAATAAAGAAACAGGGGTCGAGCTTATGACCTTAAACAAGCGCTTCTTGGGAGGCAACCCAAGTTTGTTTCTTTGTTCTCTTACCTATTCATTCTTAGTTTTCTACTTTTTAATCTTAGTTTTTGAGTAGTGGAGAAATTTAAGCCATTAAGTGTTGATGTTGAATGCTCATTTTTGCTTATGGATTCTGTCTTTGAGGTAGATTAGGCATGAATTGATGACTGTTGTCTGTTTTCTTGAGTAGAAAGCTTAAAATGAAGTTCAGAGAGAAACACGGTGTTCAACACGACGGTGTACAACCCCGTGTTCCTCACTGACTGATTCGCGTAAAAACTTTGTGATTCTCATGGAAGTCCAGAGAGATACACGGTGTTGAACACGGGACGTGTCCATCCCCGTGTACCTCACTAATTGAACCTATGATGAGGACTCTTGAACTTGAGACTTCCAGAGGGAAACACGGGGTACAACACGGGTAGTGTTATACCCCGTGTACTTCCGCGCATTTTGTTATTACCATTCAGAGAGAAACACGGGACAAAACACGGGACGTTTTTTATCCCGTGTACAATTGCGAGGATTGTTATCTTCTTTCAGAGAGAAACATGGGGTGAACACGGGGTATGTCAGACCCCGTGTAAATTTTTGAAATCCAGCGTGCTCATCCGCATAAGAACACGGGTTCAAACACGGGTCGTGTTCAACCCCGTGTTCCTGTGCGAAGGAGCTTTTAATCATCACAAAACCAAATTTTTCCAGATTTTCCCCCATTTTCTTCTTCTTCCTCGCTGCCCCAACATTTCTCTCTTTGCATTTTCGCACTCCAAACTGCCAAATTACACCGATCAAAGTGTTTTAATTTGCCATTTGAGGTTGTTTAGCCAATTAATTTGCGATTTAATCGACTAAAAAGCTGTGATTTGGATTCATCTCCTCATTCTTACACGAACTAGGGTTCTGTTCATCATTTCATCAGGTTAGTGCATTTCCTTTGAAATCCTTGGAGTTTATTGATATTTCTAATGATTATTACCTTCCATTACATGTTAGAATTCATAGGAATGTTGAAATCCTCTGAAATTGATGATTGATAGGTTGATTGAATGACCTTACAAAGCAATGTTCATGGCAATTCACTGGTTTTCTTGATTGAACTTGCTTCTTTGATGATTAATTGAGCAAAATAGAATCTTAGATTGATGAATTGAGTTTGAATCTTTCATTCATAGGTCTTGTATTGTTGAATTGATGGATGAGTTTGATTAACTGACCTTAATGATCATTACATTTCACTGATTGGATGTTGATTGATGGCTTGCTTATGTGTATTGAATCTTTACCTGTTTGAATTGGAATGCTTTGATTACTTGGATTGCAAGCTTTAGAGGATTTCTCTGATTCCCTGCTTTACCTCATTGGCATGTTCACTCCATTGCATATATGGCATTGAACTATTACCTTTTGATCTGCTGACTGATCCATTGTTGATAAACTTGACATTTATTGAATATTGAATGATTGGATGCTGACTGTTGATAAATTTTTGTTCTTAGAGTTGCTGCTGGCTGATATACTCTTGATACACTCTTTCACCCTGTAAATTCCTTTTGCAGACAATGTCAAAGAGGCAAAAGACTACAGCTAGAAAGACTACCAAAGGTAGTTCATCTAGAGGGACATCCTCTAGAGGACCCACGCATCCCTTCTTAGAGTTTCCTGAAGAGGCTTACATCCAAGCTTGCGATAGGCACAAGGATAAGCCAATTGTAGAAGGAAGATTCTTAGATTGGGGAGTGCTGAGGGAATTTGGGCTAGAGGAAGAGATACGCGAGCTTATCAGTGTGGGAGCCTGGGAGACCTTCTTTGAGATTAGGGAGCCCACCTACAGGGAGCTCACCTTGGAGTTCCTCAGTACATTCTATTTAGAGAGGTATTTTGGGACGGTGGACTCCCCTGATACAGTTCAGTTCAGGCTCGGCGGCATTACTTACTCTATGAGTGTCACCCAGTTGTCTGTTCGCCTGGGACTTTATTCTATGGATTTTGTGACTACTCCGGAGTACAAGGACATGCTGGTCGGACTGCCACACGGGCTCCAGGAGTGGCGCGTATGGACCGATATAGCTACTGGGCATACATATGATCCCACCAAGAGTAAGGCGTCTAGCCTTAGGAAGATTTCCTAGAGGGTCCTTCACTCCATCTTCAGTCATACTCTGAGCGGGCGAGGGCACAGCCATGGCGTTGTGAGCAACGCTGATATTCTGTTCCTCTATAGCATGATTGAGAAGGTGCCTATCAACATTGGAGGAGCATTCGCTCACTTTTTCTCAGCTCAGGCCACGGATAGGAGAGTTGGTAGTATAGCTGTTGGCCCATACATTACTCGACTAGCCAGACGGCTAGGAGTCTTCGACCGGCCTTATGGTTCTCTTACCATTGTATCACACATGGCACCCCTTCGAAGGGGCATTCTCATAGCCATGGGGATCCATCCGGTAGAGCCACAGCAGACCCAGGCAGAGCAGCAGCAGCATATCCCAGACGATAGCACAGTTCCTGATGCTGGTCCTTCTTCTTCCACCGGGAGCAGAGTTCCACATGAGGCGTATTTCAGGGACCTCCTCTCTGGGCAGCAGCAGATCTTGGCGGAACTCCGTCTGGTATCCGAGCGTCAGACGCGGATTGAGGGACTCTATGATGACTTGGACAGACGCTCCAGGCACATAGAGGGCATGGTGGAACCTCTGTTCCACCTATTCCACTCTTCTTCCCTTGCTGACCCGGATCCCCCTACCCAGTAGTTTAGTTTGATTACTACATTGTTGATTAGCTATTCTGTTTTTCTTTTTACTTATTCTTCATATCTATCCCCATTTATCTGGTCTGTATATATATTGACTTTGCACTTGTTTTACTCTTTATTATATTGCTTTCTTCTTTTTTATTTTCTTGCACTTTTGATGTTAAATTTCTATAAATACTAACAGCATTTCTTTTCTAGTATTTTATCTGCTTTCTTTTAGAGTACCGGTTCTCTTTCTCTCCCACCTCGTCTCTCCTTCTAGATCTCCCTACGATATATTGGACAGCCATCATCCGCATGTCAGGGAAGTTTCAGTTCCCCATATGTTTTCTATCTCTTTTCCCATTTACTCTTGTGCACATTGAGGACAATGTCCAATTTTAAGTGTGGGGGAGCTGTGCTTGCAATATTCTGCACTTGAACTTGTTTGATTGACTGAGAGAATTTTGAGTACTGAAATTCGCTCCAATTTCAATAATATATATATAAAAAAAATAAAAAAAAAAATTGTAAGACAATTCATTGAATAAAGAGATTGATTCATGCCCTGCCTCCTAAATGAATATTTTGCAACTTGATAAGGAAAATCTAAAGATTGAAGCTAAGAGAAATGAGCATGATTAACCCTTGTGAGATTTGAGCCTTTTGAGCTATTTACTCATTACAAATTAAAGCTCATTTCTTTTCTTCTTGAGGGATTATGTCATCACTCTTGTCTTTGTGCTCTAGAACTTGCATTTTCTCTTTTTGAGGCTACATTTTATGTGCTTTGCATGTCAAAAATGATGAGGCCATGTTTCTTTACCTTTCTTTTTACTTGTTTGGCTTATTTGAATCCTTTTCTTTAATTTTCCCTAAAACTTTTCCCCTAGTTAGCCACTTTGAGCTTTAGACCTTCATTTCTAGCCTAGCCATACCACATACACCCCAAGCCACTGCCCAAGGTGAACTTGAACCTTAGAGTTTGAGGGAGCTTAGACACATTATATGAGTTTGGCTATTTTAGAGGTCCTTACTTAGTGCTGCTAGTTGGATAAGTTTTGGTTGTTTAAAAAAAAAAAAAGAGAATCAAAATCAAATAAATAAATAAATAAATAAATAAATAAATAAATAAAAATAAAACACCATAAAAAGATGGTGTCAAATAAATAATTTGGGAAGAAGAAAAGGGAAGAAAAGCTTGTTGGGAATAAATAAAAAAAAATGATCATGAAAATCAAAAGGAGAAGAAATGAGGTTGAAGCAAGGGTTGATGCAAGGAATTATGTTAAGCTGAGTAATGGAACTTGACAATGGTCAAATTCATGACCATTGTGTCTTTTTCCTTCAAACTCAGGGGTTCAATCACTTCTCACCCTTTGTTGTTCCTATCCCCTATCCTCACCTTTTTCCCTAATAAAGTCCTCTAATTTGCATGCAATTTACATTATAGTAGTGGAGATTAGAGTTTGTGCAAGCATATGGTAGCATTAAGCCATGAGATGATTGACTTGAGAGTAAACACAAGCCTTGTTTTGAGAGTGAGAGTAAACACTTTACCTGTGAGGCTTTTCTCTTTTGCTTCTATGCTAAAGATTTACTTGTTTAGTTGCTTTATTTTCATTGAGTTGCTTGGCATGACTTGATCCTAATCTTTGATTTGTTGAATGATTGCATGATATAAAAAAAAAAGAAGAGAAGTGAATAAAATTGGAGTAGATTTTCTTGTTCTATTACTTCCTTACTCGAGGACGAGCAAGATTCAAGTGTGGGGGAATTGATAAGTGCACAAATACACCTAAATTCTATGTGTTTTATCACTCATTTACTTAGTATTTTGTGCAAAATTGATTGAAAAAAGATACTTAGATGCTCTATATCTTGTTTTCAAGCCATGAAATGAAACATATGAGCATTAGAAAAGAATTCAGAGGCAAAACCATTCAAATCATGAAGCATTGAAGCAAGATTGTCTACTCAGTAAAGAACACGGGGTAATGGTAACCCCGTGTTCAAGGCCGTGTTCCATTCTGGATGGCTTCGTGACTTCACTGGGCTACTCAGAGAAGAACACGGGTGTGAACACGGGACGTGTCACACCCCGTGTATATTACTGCCATTCGCTTCTGAAGAACACGGAGGGTGTCACACCCCGTGTAGTATGCTGATCAGTCTTCGCTGAGAAACACGGGGTAGAACACGGGACGTGTACTACCCCGTGTACATTGCTGCTTGACAATTCGTAGAAGAACACGGGGCGTGTCACACAACGTGTTCCTTGCTGCTCAAACTTTCGCTGAGAAACACGGGGTACAACACGGGCCGTGTTGGACCCCGTGTACATCAAAAATATAAGTTTCGCGCGAAATCCTGCGAAAAAAAGGCAGAGAAGAGAGGAGGACGGGGAGAAAGCTGGGAAATTAAGAAGAAAAACTGCTAGGAGAAGCCGGAGGGGAGAAGAGAGGCGCCTTCTAACACGGATCCAAGCAAGAAATTGAAGAATCAAGCAAGAAATTTGTAGATCTTCATGGATTGTTTGGCTTCCTCCTCTGTTTTCTTGTTTTCTTCTGATCTTATGATGTTCTCACACTAAACCTCTGTACTTAGCTTAGGTGAACTTGTTCATGGAGTTATGGAACTGAATTTTATATAATCTAGCTTGATTTACTGTTGAATTATGATTTGATCTTGCTGATTTGTTTTGAACAAGCTAATATATCCGGAATATTGGATTTGTGTCTTGGATTAGTTGATTCTAGGTTGAAATGACCAGTCAATTAATTGGATCTTGCATGATCATTGGGAATATCAATTAGACTTAGGAATTAAACTGATTGAATTCTTTTGCACAGGATGAAATGTCCAAGAATGGATTTTGAACAGAGTTAATGCAACCTTGATTAGTGGTTACTAGAGTAATTCTGGACACTTAATCTCTTGGTTAGTAGCTAGTAGCCTTGCAATGAGGTATAGCTTAATTTTGGTGATCCAGCAATCATAATTAACAGTAAACCAAGTTAGAGAGTTATATTCATTCCATAATGAAATGTACAAGAGATCCTTAAGCTAAGTACACTTTTACTCCACTGAATCAAACCTATTTTGACAAGTTAATCTCTGTTTTTGCACTTTAATCTTGAATTCCACTATCAATTGATCTGCCTAGATAATTTTGCTTGAGATTTAGTTAGTACTCAACCTACAATCCCTGTGGAGAACGATAATCTTTTATACTATAACTAGACTTAACCGTGCACTTGCGGATTATAGAGGTCACAAGGGTAGATATTGGATATGTCACATATCATGCGGAGGGGTTTGTGTGATCAAGATGGGATTTGTCCCTCTTATATAACAGGAGTAACATCTATGGGCCCCTTGATTAAGTAAAGCTGAGAAAATGCATAGCCATGCTTAGATGAATTGACATGAGATGTCAATTACATTTGTTTCAGTCAGCTTACTTAGGAGTCAAGAAACCTTAAGATTGGGCTATACGAGAATGACACGGTCCATGTCTCGTGCTCAATTTAGATGTATAGGACAAAAGGACATAAGTGATGATCACGTGTGAAGGTTTAGTCAAATCACCAACTTTCTCATTACTTGGGTAATAATGATGTGTTGCTAGGCACCAATCATTGTTTATGATCATTAATATGATTAATGGTCATTGCCAACATAATGAGAGCCTGTAGGGTCACACACTTAGAGCCTAGTGAATTTGGAATTAATAGACCAAATTGTTTGGGCTTAATATTTGGGAATTCATGTTATAATTATAAGGCCCAATAGTAAGCCTATAATTATACATGGAATAAAGCCCAAATAGGTTAGATTTTTCTATGCACCTATTTAAATAGGCTTATTGGGTAATAATAGGATTACTATTATTATTCACACACCCCAAGCAAAAGCATAGAAAACCCTAGCAACTCTCCTTGACCAAAATCCCTGAAGAGGCGTAGCTAGCACTACGAGGTGTAAGGAGATCAATTCCAACTGGTGTGTGTAGCGAACATTCATCGGTGATTCACGGGTTCGTGTGGATACCACAGAGGTGCAGCCACATAAACATTGTACTGGTGATTTGATTTACTGGTTTCCATTCCGGTTCGTGATTTGGAAGCAGATCGGATTTGCTGTAGCGGTCAGAAGATTTTTGCCGAAAGGTATAAACCCTAATCCCTAATCTATGGCGTTCTAAATTCGCATGGATCCTTGGTGGAAATCATGTAAAAAATTTTATTCTGTTGTGCATGTATGATGCGCGATTTCCAGCAGTAACTATTATAGTTTTATCTACAAGAATAGCTACAAACAAAGAATTTTGCAATTTACTACTAGGCCTAGAGAGTAAAGAGGCAAATTTCAGATAAACAAAAGAATAGGTGACTCCAAGGTTAAATAAAACACAATCTTGTAAATTATCTATTTTAAAAATACTTGTAGTTATAGCATTTGACATTTGTACTTCCTACTTGGTCAAAGTGAATACTTTGGCTTGACACCTAATTAAATTCCTTCTAGTTTTCTCTACTATTACTAAGGCTTGTATTTGTTTAGGGTCTTACTAGAGCTATAGTTAGTGCTACTAGTGCATTTTGCTAAGGAGAACGATAATTTGCACTATATCTTGGAGGATTCCTAAGGTATTCTATCTTTTTGTGGCCTAACTAACCACATTGATAGCATATAATGTTATTCTAACTATGAAAACCCTAGTGCCTATTTCTATATTAAATATACCAAGGTAGTTCTCCTTGGTAATTGCCTCTACCTTAAAATTATACCCTTCTAAAGCTTGTAAGAGCATTAAAGTGGGATTATTGATTTCTTCAATCTTTTCCTCTTAGAGGTCTACTAAAAGTACTTCTTGAATAACTTATGCTAGAAAAAGATTTGCTCCCTTCATTTAATAAAGAATAAAGAGGAAGAATTACCTCTATATTAATTGAAAAGGTAGGTCCCTATTCTAAATTGTGTCTCACTTTCCTCTTTTTCTTTTATTTTATATTCATATTAGAGTGTCAAATTAACTATCTCCTAATAAGTTGTAGTTTTGGTGACATAAATGACATTAAAATAATGATCCCACAATCCATGTACAAATCTTTTTACTTTGGTCCTTTTAATTAGAATCAAATAACCTGTGTATTAAGATAAGCAATTGAACTATGCATCATATTCACTAATAGAAAGAGGTCACTACCTCAAATATTCAAATTCCCTAATCTTTACTTACCTCGTACATAATGGTAGAAAATAGTCAATAGAGAGTTCCTAGAAAGCTGCCTAAGTTAAAGGTGGTAAGTTTGCATCCTTATTTTTTATAATGTTGGGAAACTAATAGTGTGTTACATTCTTTAGTCTATACCTTACTAGATTATTTATCATCTACTTGAAACATGGAAGCATCTTTCCATATCTTTTATTTTGAGCAAGGAACTGGCATGGATTCGTAGCTAGATCTAGACTAGTAAAGCAAAGTGGCTTCAGTTTATTATATACATGGATAATTTTTAATTTCTTATTCACACTTTCTCTAAAGAGGACTTGATCCCTATTTTAATGGAGAACTTATGCAATTTCTATCATTATCTACTATAAAAAAGTTATAGTTGATAAATGTATATTTACACTTATATTTTATGTTTTTCATCACTTATTTACTTAGTATCTTGTGCAAATTAATTGAAAAAGGGGTACTTAAATGCTCGATATTTTGTTCTCAGGTTTTGAAGTGACACATTAGAGCATTAGAAAAAAATCTAGAGCCAAAACCATGCAAATTATGGAGAATTGAAGCAAACTCGCTCATTTGATAAAAAATATGGGGTATGGGAACCCTATGTGGAAGGCCATATATCTTTCTGTGTGTTTCGAGGACTCACTGAGCTGCTCGCAGAAGAACACGGGGTACAATATGGGGCATGTCATACCCCGTGTACCATATTGCCTGACCCTTTGTAAGTAAACATGGGGAGTGTCAGACCTCGTGTATCATACTACCCAACCTTCGCAGAAGAACATGGGGTACAACATGGGCCGTGTCATATCCCGTGTACTTTACCCATATAAGTTTTATGTGAAGAATCACTAAAGGGAGGAGGAGAATTGAAAATTAAAAGGAAAGCTGTCATTAGAAACCCTAGGAGAGACCTAAAGACATTAAAGGCGACTGCTAGCCTTGGATTTAAGCGAATGATTGAAGATTCAAGCAAGGAATTTGTAGAGCTTCATGACTGATTTGATTCCCCTCTCTATTTTCTAATTTTCTGCTAGTTTTGTAATGAACTCACACTAAATCTCAGTGCTCAGCTGGGGTAAACTTGTTCATGGATTTATAGATTTAATTTTAATATAATCTAGCTATATTTATTGTTAATTTATGACTTGATTATGCTGTTTTGTAATTCAATAACCTAATACTTTCGGAATATTGGATTTGTGTAAAGGATTAGTTGATTCTAGGTTGGAATGACCAATTAATTAATCAAACCTTGCATAATCATTGGGAATCTCTATTAGACTTAGGAATTAAGCTAATTGGATTCCTTTGCACAAGATGAAATGTCTAAAATTGAATTCTTAAGCACTGTTAATGCAACCTAGGTGAGTGAATACTAGAGAAATTCTAGGCACTTTATTTGTAGGTTAGTAGCTAGTAGCCTTGCAATGAGGTATAATTTATTTTTGGTAATCCAACAATCTAAATTAACAATAAACTGGGCTAGAAGATTATCTTCATTCCATAATAAATAGCACAAGAAAACCCTAAAGCTGAGTACACTTCCACCTTATTTAAATTAAATCTTTACTTAATTCATACTAGTTCCATTTGCTTCCTTCTTGATAATTAAACTTTGTTTCACATCTTACTCTTAATTCACAATTACAATTGGTACACCTAGATAATTTACCTTGAAATTCAGTTAGTATTCAACATTCAATCCCTGTGGAGACAATATCTTTTATACTATAACTTGACTAAACTTGTGCACTTGCGGGCACATGTCAAGTTTTTGGCGCCGTTACCAGGGACTGAAACTAGTTGATATTAACAGCTACTTTTCAGTGAATTAGATTAGGCGATTTATTTTTTTTTAGTTCTTAATTCATCTTGTCTTGATTTTATTATTTTTATATAAAATTTCTTTCTTATTTTATTATGTTCGAGTATTACCTACTTTTTTGCAGAAAATTTTGTATATGAGAAGGAGAAGTCTTGAAGGAATTCTTGACTTAAATCTGGAGATTGAAAGAACTCTACTTAGGAGAAGGAGAGAGCAAAAACCAGTACATATCTAAGAGCCAATTAACATTGAAACAGTGATTGAAAGCATGGATAACAGGTCCCTTAGAGAATTTGCAACACCTGATACAACTGGACTTCAATCTAGTATAAGGAAGCCTACTGCTGATACTAACAACTTCGAATTGAAACCAGCTCTTTTGTCTATGGTGCAGCAAAACCAGTTTGGTGGAGGACCAATGGATGATCTCAATTTCCACATTCAAATTTTCTTAGAATATTGTGACACAATCAAGATAAATGGTGTAGTAGCGGATGCCATCAAGCTTATACTTTTCCCATTCTCCTTAAGGGATAGAGCAAGGGCTTGGTTACATTTTTTACCAATAGGATTTATTACCACATGGGAAGAGCTACTGAGGGCTTTTCTATCACAATATTTCCCTCTAAGCAACACTGCTTAATTAAAGAATGAAATCACCACATTCTCTCAAAGAGAAGGGGAATCTCTATTTAATGCTTGGGATAGATATAAAGAACTTCTGAGGTTGTGCCCACACCATGGGCAAGAGAAAGAGCTATTTCTTCATACTTTCTACAATGGTTTGAGCTACAATACCAAGCTTATTATGGATGCTGCTACTGGAGGTGCTTTGATGAACAAAAGGTTAGATGAAGCATATGAATTGATTGAGGACATGGCCTTGAACCACTACCAATGGTCAAATGAGAGGGGATCTTCAAGGAAAGCTCCAGATAAGTATGAATTAGATGTTTTTAATAATTTGTTGGCTAAGGTAGATGCACTAGGAAGTCTAGGTAGCAAAGTAGATGTACTTATGGCTAAATTTGATAAATTTCAAGTTAATAGTATAAATTCTACAGGTGCTACTGACCTTCCTTGTGAGATTTGTGGTATGACAGGTCACATGGCAACTGAGTGTAAATTGGGATAGAATTTCACTGAGCAAGTGAATTATGTGCACAACAGTGGGTATGGATAGAAGAATCCAAATAAACCCTTTGGAAACACCTACAACCCATCATGGAGGAACCACCCAAATCTATCCTATAAGTCCAACCAACCATACAATGCTCAAAACACTCACAATAGGCCACCACCACCACCACCACCCAATTTTTAAAACCAAATACCCTACAACCTACCAGCTCAACCCTTTTCTACTTCTAAATTAGAAGGCCTTTTAGAGAAATTTCTCATTTCCCAAGAGAAAACTAATGAAGAGTTTAGGCAGCATAGTAGAGCCATGGAGGACTCCGTTAGGCAATTGTCCTCCCAAGTTGACTCATTAGCCATACATGAAAAAATGTTGGAAACCCAAATAGCTTAACAAGCTTTTGCTTCTTCTTCCAGAGCTTTTGGTTAACTCCCTGCTCAACCTGAATCAAATTCCAAGGAGCATTATAAGGTAATCACTATTAGGAGTGGGAGGCTATTGAAGGTTCCACATGCTACTCAAGAAGGTGAGGAAGAGATGGTTGAAGGGGAAGTACAGAAAGAAGGCAAAAAGGCTTTAAAACTTAATGATGCTGAAGTGAAAGAAGGGGAATTACCTGAAAAGTCAAAGTATGTCCCTCCAGAACCTTACAAACCGCTTATCCTTTATCCTTAAAGACTAGCAAAGGCTAAACTTGACAAGCAGTTTGGAAAGTTCTTAGAAGTATTGAAGAAATTGTATATCAATATCCCCTTCACTGATGCTCTTTCACAAATGCCGTCATATGCAAAGTTCTTGAAGGACATCCTCTTAAACAAAAGAAAGCTAGAGGAGCATGAAACTGTAGCCTTAACGGAGGAGTGTAGTGCTATCATCCAGAATAAACTACCTCCTAAACTCAAGGACCTAGGTGGCTTCTCCATTCCTTGTGTGATTGGAAATGTTCCTATTGATTGAGCATTGTGTGATTTGGGAGCAAGTGTGAGCCTCATGCCACTGTCAGTTGCAAAGAGACTGAATATAGAAGAAATGAAGCCCACCATAATTTCACTTCAGTTATTAGATCGTTCTGTGAAATACCCAGTAGGTATACTTAAGGATATACCTATCAAGGTTGGTAAGTTTTTCATTCTTGTCAATTTTATTGTACTTGAAATGGAAGAGGATACACAAATCCCTATCATTTTGGGTAGACCCTTTTTGGCCACTGCGGGTGCTTTGATTGATGTCAAAAATGGAAGGCTTTCATTATCTATGGGAGATGAAAAACTTGAGTTTAATTTGAATGAATCAATTAAATTACCTGTTTGTGAAGATTCAATATGCAGGATTGATGTGCTAGACAAGGTTATGAAAGAAACCCTTCTCATAGGGTGCCTTCAAGATCCACTTGAAGCATGTCTAGTAATAGATGAAGTTGCTGAAAATGAGGAGATTGCTGCATATGCAAAATTTTGGGAGGCAAGCCCACCACTTTCCCTCCCTGAAGCAGTTGAATCATTGAAAGTGAAGTCTAAAACTCCCTCCACTGAGGAAGAGACACCACTTAAGGTAGAATTGAAACCTCTCCCATCTACCCTCAAGTATGAATTTCTAGGACCCCAGTCCACTTATCTTGTGATAGTAAATGCAAATCTAAATGCCCTTGAAACAAAAAAATTACTTAGGCAGCTTAGATCGCATAGAAAAGCTTTAAGGTACATAATTTCTGACTTGAAAGGGATTAGTCCTTTAATATGCATGCATAGGATATTGATGGAGGAAGATAGTAAGCCCTCCATTGAACATCAGAGAAGGCTAAATCCAAATATGACAGAAGTTGTAAAAAAGGAAATAGTGAAGTTGCTAGATGCTGGGGTAATTTATCTAATTTCAGATAGTTAGTAGGTTAATCCGATACATGTTGTTCCTAAGAAAGGGGGATTAACTGTGGTAAAAAATGATAATAATGAGCTAATTCCTACTAGGACTGTCACGGGTTAGAGGATGTGTATAAATTATAGAAAATTGAATAAAGCAACCCGAAAAGATCATTTCCCTCTCCCCTTTATTGATCAAACTTTAGAAAGGTTAGCTAAGCATTCACATTTCTGTTACTTGGATGGTTATTCTGGTTTCTTCCAAATTCCTATACATCCAAATGATCAAGAAAAGACCACATTTACATGTCCTTATGGCATTTTTGCATATAGGAGAATGCCTTTTGGTTTGTGTAATGCTCCTGCTACATTTCAACGTTGTATGATGGCTATTTTCTCTAATTTTATTGAAAACATCATGGAGGTCTTTATGGATGATTTTTCTGTATATGTTACTTCCTTTGATAACTGTTTGACTAATTTATCTCAAGTGCTGTAGAGATGTGAGGAGGTAAATTTAGTACTCAACTAGGAGAAATGTCATTTTATGGTAAAAGAAGGGATTGTCCTTGGTCATCAAGTATCAGAGCATGGTATTAATGTAGACAAGGCTAGAGTGGAAATCATAGAGAAATTACCTCCCCTAACTTCTGTAAAGGGAGTGAGGAGTTTTCTGAGACACGCCGGTTTCTACTAACGCTTTATCAAAGATTTCTCTAAAATTGCCCAAAACTTTAACTAACTTGCTTGCAAAAGATGTTGCCTTTGATTTTAATCAAAATTATTTGGATGCATTTTCCAGGTTAAAGAAAGCCTTAATTTTTGCCCCAATCATGCAAGCACCGGATTGGAATCTACCATTTGAGGTGATGTGCGATGCTAGCAACTATGCCATAGGAGCAGTACTCGAACAGAGGAAGGATAGAAAGGTTCTTGCCATATACTATGCCAGTAAGATTTTGGATGAGGCTCAGTTGAATTATGCTACAACTAAGAAGGAACTTCTTACAGTAGTTTATGCGGTTAACAAGTTTCAATCCTATTTGGTGGATTCTAAGGTGATAGTTTTTATAGATCATGCAGCAATCAGATACCTTTTGAGCAAGAAAGAAGCTAAGTCTCGCCTAATCAGATGGATTCTTTTGTTATAAGAATTCAATCTAGAAATTTGAGATAAGAAGGGTACCAAGAATGTTGTGGCTGATCACCTTTTAACGTTAAAGCAGGAGTTAGAAGATAAGGTAGACAAAGAGATGCCAATAAATGATTCCCTTCTAGATGATTATCTGTTAGCTATCTCTTCTTCAGCTATCCCATGGTTTGCTGACTATGTTAATTACATTGTGAGTAGTGTTTTGCCTCCGGATGCAGGATATCAGTAAAAAAAGAAGTTCTTAGCAGAGGTGAAACATTATTTTTGGGATGAACCTCTTCTCTATAGAAGATGTGCCGATGGCTTGTTCAGAAGGTGTGTGCCTCAGGAAGAAATTGCTAGTATTCTGTTCCATTGTCACTCCTCCCCATATGGAGGACACTTCGACACTTCAAGAACAACTGCAAAGATTGCCCAGGTAGGTTTCTATTGGCTAACTCTATTCAAGGATGTTCATCATTATGTGACTTCATGTGACCAGTGTTAGAGAATTGGTAGTATATCAAAAAGGCATGAGATGCCTTTGAACAACATTTTGGAAGTCAAAATATTCGATGTTTAGGGAATTGATTTCATGGGACCATTCCCACCTTCTTGCAGTAACAAATATATACTTGTGGCCATTGATTATGTTTCCAAATAGGTGGAGGTAATTGCCACTCGGACATGTGATGCAAAAGTTGTAGTTAGATTCTTCAAGAAGGTATTGTTTCCTAGACTTAGGATACCTAGAGCAGTCATCAGTGGTGGAGGATCTCACTTCATTGCCAATCAATTTCAATCCCTCTTGAAAGGGTATGGTATCACCCATAAAATCTCTACTCCATATCACCCACAAACCAGTAGGCAAGTGGAGCTTTCAAATAGAGAAATCAAGAGCATATTGGAGAAAACTGTGTCTAGATCAAGGAAAAATTGGGCCCTCAAGTTGGATGACGCCTTATAGGCCTACAGGACTGCTTTCAAGACTCCTATTGGAATGACACCATTTAGGCTTATTTATGGGAAGCATTGTCATTTGCTAGTAGAGATTGAACACAAGGCATATTGGGCAATAAAGTTGCTAAACTTTGACTTGCAATCTGCTGGGGAGAAAAGAAAGCTTTAACTTCTTGAACTTGAAGAACTAAGAAATGATACTTAGGACAATGCCAAGATATACAAAGAAAGAACAAAGGCTTGGCACGACAAGCATATTCTCAGAAGGGAATTCCATGAAGGAAACTTGGTGTTGTTATTCAATTCCAGATTTAAGCTCTTTTCAGGGAAGCTCAAAACAAGGTAGACTAGACCATTTCTTGTGAGAAAAGTGTATCCATTTGGAGCTGTAGAAATTTAGAGTGAGAGCACTGGCAATTTCAAGGTTAATGCCCAGAGACTGAAACATTATATTATCGGGCCACCGATAATGGCAGCTCCAGACTGATTGAAACAAGGGTCGAGCTTATGACATTAAACAAGCACTTCTTGGGAGGAAACCCAAGCATATTTTTCTATTTTTATTGCTTTTAATCTTCGTTTTTCCCATTTTCATTCTGAGTTTCTGACTAGTTTGAGGCATATAAGTTATTAGTTGTTGATTTAAGATGCTCATTTGTTGCACTTGGTCTTTGTTTCTGGGTGAATTAGGCATATATGCATTTTTGTTGTTCATTTTCGTGCATAGAAGGCTTAAAATGCATTCCAGTGAGATACACGGTGTATGACACGGGGCGTGTCGAACCCCATATACCTTACTGACTGAACCACTGAAGAATTTTTGAACATAAGAGCCTTCCAGAGAAGAACATGGAAGTCGACATGGGCCGTGTTAAACCACGTGTACTATTGCGAAGTCTGAAAGCACCTTCCAGAGAGAAACACGAGGTATGTCAGACCCCGTGTATTTTGCGAAAACCCAGAATACCTATTCACAGAAGAACACGGGGTGCAACACGGGCCGTGTCATACCCTATGTTCTTGGGCGGACGAACTTTTAATGGCTAAAACTCCTTCATTTTCCTTCATCTTCTTCAGCACCCACCGTGACCTAATTTCTCTATACTTATTTTTGTCCATTCTTTTCCCAAAATACATTGATTAAAGTGTTTTACTTGGCTATTTGAAGCAATTTTACTACTTAATCTTTGATTTAATTGGTCTAATTACAAGATTTGGATTCCTCTTGGGCTTCAACCAATAACTTAAGGTTTTTCTTTGAAATTCACGAGGTAAGGGCCTTTCCCTTGAATTCTTTGAAGATATTTCCAATTACTTGTGTTTATTGACCTTCAATGAATAGTAGGACTTATAGGAATGCTCATATCCTTAGAATTTTTCTTTAGCTAGATCTTATTGATTGAAGTTAAGTCCTTTAGAGTTTAATGTTTACTTGGGGAACCTGATTGCGCAATTTACCTCATTGATTTTCTCATTCACTTGCATTGATGACATCAAGCTTTGAATTGCACTTCCTTTGACATTGGATAGGTATTAGGATTGCTTGCTGAATTTCCAGCCTTGAAATCTACTGATTGGCACTATCTGAACCTGGAATTGTCCAATTCATAGTGAAACTCTCAAAATTTTCTCTCACATTATAGTTTTCCCTCGCAGATCATGTCAAAAAGATAAAAGATGGCCGCTAAGAAGACCTCTAAGGGCAACATTGTTAGTGTATATGCCCTAAAACCAATCATATTGATGATTGTAATTTTGAATCATGTTATTTTAATGGCAATTTCAATTATCATATTTATATATATTGTCTGCATAATATATTTAATTATAATAATAACCTTAGAATAATTGTATTCTTAAATGTCCCTAGTCATATATCATTGTGGATTAGGTTGCTTTGATATGTTAAGACTAGCATGTGTGAAGACTTATATGGGATATTAAGTTTACACATGAGTACAAGTTAGAGAACTTGTATACTGGACGACCCATATTAAGAACACTACATGGATCATTATATGAGTGTCATAAGTGGTTCTTAGTGATCATTATTAATATGGTCCTTTGACCTGAGATCACCAAGGTTCCCTACATGTGAGTTTCATATTTTGATATTATTCTATGTCACTAATGGTTAAGTGAATGCAAGGGTAGATATTGGATATGTCACATATCATGCGGAGGGATTTGTATGATCAAGATGGGATTTGTCCCTCCTATATAACAGGAGTAACATCTATGGGCCCCTCGATTAAGTAAAACTGAGAAAATGCATGGCCATGCTCAGATGAATTGACATGAGATGTCGATTACATTTGTTTCAGTCAGCTTACTTAGGAATCAAGAAACCTTAAGATTGCGCTATACGAGAATGACACGGTCCATGTCTCGTGCTCAATCTAGATGTATAGGATAAAAGGACATAAGTGATGATCACGTGTAAAGGTTTAGTCAAATCACCGACTTTCTCATTACTTGGGTAACAATGATGTGTTGCTAGATACCAATCATTGTTTATGATCATTAATATGATTAATGGTCATTGCTAACGTAATGAGAGCCTATAGGGTCGCACATTTAGAGCTTAGTGAATTTGGAATTAATGGATCAAATTGTTTGGGCTTAATATTTGGGAATTCATGTTATAATTATAAGGCCCAATAGTAAGCCTATAATTATACATGGAATAAAGCCCAAATAGGTTAGGTTTTTCTATGCACTTATTTAAATAAGCTTATTGGGTAATAATAGGATTACTATTCATTATTCACGCACCCCAAAAAGGCATAGAAAACCCTAGCACCTCTCCTTGACCAAAACCTCTGAAGAGGCGTAGCTAGCACTACGAGGTGTAAGGAGATCAATTCCAATCGGTGTGTGTAGTGGACATTCATCAGTGATTCACAGGTTCGTGTGGATACCACAGAGGTGCAGCCACATAAACGTTGTACTGGTGATCTGATCTTCGAGTTCCTATTCCGATTCGTGATTTGAAAGTAGATCGGATTTGCTGTGTAGCGGACAGGAGAATTTTGGCCGAAAGGTATAAACCCTAATCCCTAATCTATGGCGTTCTAAATTCGCATGGATCCTTGGTGGAAATCGTGCAAAAATTTATTTCGCTGTGCATGTATGATGCGTGATTTCCAACAAACATTTCTAGAGGGACCTCCTCTAGAGGACCAGCTACCTCCCAACTCCTAGAATTCATAGATGATGCCCATATCCAGGCATTTAATAGACACAGAGACCGATCATTTGTGAAAGGTCGATACATAGATTGGGCGATCTTGAGGGAGCTTGGCCTTGAGGATGAGATCCAATAACTCATAAGTGTAGGTGCTTGGGAGACATTCTTTTATATTATAGAGCCTACTTACAGAGAACTTATCTTGGAGTTTCTCAGCACCTTCTATCTAGAGAGATACTTCGGCATTGTTGATTTTGCTGATACAGTGTAGTTCCGCCTCGGGGGAGTCATATATTCTATGAGTGTGACCCAACTATTAGTACATATGAGAATTTACTCTGAAGAATTTGTAGCCACCCCTGAGTATCATGATATTTTGATAGGATTGCTACATAGGACACAAGAGTGGCAAGTATGGTCTGACATTGTTATTGAGAGCACCTATGATCCGATAAAGAGCAAGGCATCTAGCCTCCAGAGAGTTGCATGGCGAGTCATCCACTTTATTTTTAGTCATACTTTGAGTGGTTGGGGGCATAGTCACGGAGTAGTAAGCACAGTTGATATCCTCTTCCAGTACAGCATGATATAGAGAGTCCCCATCCACATTGGAGGTGCATTTGCACATTTCTTTTCAGCTCAGGCATCAGACAGACAAGCTGGGAGTATTGTTGCTAGTCTATACATTACCAGACTAGTCAGGTGGTTGGGAGTCTTTGATCGACCTTATGGATCCTTTTCTATAGCATCCTACATGACCCCTCTTCGTAGGGCATTCTTCTAGCTATAGGGATCTAGCTTGTGCAATAGCTACTCTCTGAGGATGAGTTTCTTACAGATGATGGCGACGGTGATGCAGCTCCTGATATTGGTCCATCATCTTCTGCGAGCAGAAGAGTTTCATCTGAGGCTTACTTTCGAGATATTTTGTCTGGTCGGCAGCAGATTCTGGCTGAGCTTCAGCACATATCTGAGCGTCAATCGAGGATTAAGGGCTTCTATGATGACTTGGATAGGAGATCGAAACACATTGATTAAATCAAAATCAAAGCATATGTACTACTCCTAGCCGACCAAGTATAAATTATGAACGGCCAAATCAAAATAAAATATGTTTACAACTTCTAAATTGTATAAGTATAAATTGTTAATAGCTAAATCAAAATCAAATTAGTTTTATTACTCCTGGCTTGCATAAGTATAAATTATGCAAAAAAAAAAAGGTGTTTGTTGAAGGATTCCAAAACTTGCACAGAAACTCAAATGACCTTCAAAGTATTTGATCACGTTGAAAGAGTGAACAAGTGTCAAAGATGGTCATATCCTTTAAGAGTATCTCCTTGATCAAAGAATCAATGATGTTTCTGGATTCATGTTTTAAAATATTGGAGTCTACTTCACACCAAATATTGAATTGGAAGGAAGCTTTTTCATGAATTGAATTCTTTATGAAATATAGATATACACATATACTTATTATAATAATATGGAGCCGCGACCGGTTATTGTAAGGACAAAAGAGCGGAGAATACAAACCCGGTGCTATTGCGGTAACATTCCGGTAGACGGCAAAGCAAGTGGCCTGGGTTGCAGAGCTTGAGGTCCCATATACACAGCAAGCTCCTTCGCAGCATTGTTGAGTTCGCCTAGGATCTGTTGAAGCCTGTGTTAGAGTATGGATATGAGAGCGACACAACCATAGACTGGATCCCTGGGCCGGGCCGAGCCGATCCGGGCCGGGCCGAGCCTTCATAAGCCAAGGACTTGACAGTTTCGTTTTGCTATGATGCTCTGAGTTCGTTGAGAAGCTTGGCAACATTGCCTGCGCAGAAGACCTTATGGAATAGTGATAACTACCCGCATGGCCACAATAAATTAATGACATTCTTATAGTTGATGAACCAGTTGGAATTTCTGACCAGGAATGAAATTACAAGAATTACCATATGAGCCCTGGTTCTTGACATGACATGAGGGACTCTCTTCTTCTAGGTAATTCACCTTATACATCCCCTTGAACTCCTCGTGACTTAGATCAACAAACTCGTTCAGCCCAAGCCAGTATGTAGTTGGTCACATTCTTGTTGGTATCTTGGATGCACCTGAGGTTATCCAAGAAAACATTGAACCGTGCAACTTTTCTACAACAGTTGGATGAGTTCGTCCATGGACGAGAAAAGTCGCGGCCAAAACTTGATAAGAGACATAAGAATATGAAGCATGCTAGGAGAAGACATGTTTTGGAGGATAGGAATGAACAAGAAAAAAGAAGAAAAAAAAATCAAGAAGATCACAACATAAACAAAGACGAAAGACACTAACCTTAGGTTTCAATGCCCTTGCGATGAAGAAAAAGAAAAGTGCCTTATTTATAGCCATGATGAAAAAGTTTCTACAGGAACTTAAATTTCAATATTCCAAGTATTATCCCAAATCATTAGTGAACAATATCTTTAAATTCAAGAAAAATGAAAATGGAGAATAAAGACAATACAAAAGAGTTTGAATTAATCTCAATTATTATTATTATTATTATTATTATTATTATTATTATTAGATGAAGTAAACTTAAAAAAAGGAAAAAGGAAAAGAGGGAGTAAAGTGACGTGAAAAGGTCCAACGTGCATGTGATAAGAACTTTTTTTTGGGCAAAATAAGAATATCTTCACATGTTAGGGATAAGGGTAATCCAAATACAAATACATGAAGATATGTGAATGCTTGAAGACGAGAGAGTATGAAGAAGAGGTGCGTGATAGTATGAAGATATATAAATGCATGGAGATATGTTCATGTCATTGTGGCTGGTTGATGAAGACAAATAAGACAAAATTCTTTTCCAATCCTATCTCATCACGTTGAGGAAAGATACACCTCTTTGTGAATGTGGATAATTATCTCATAGTCATGAACATGACAATTATTACGCACTTCACATCCACAATATTAAAATCAACATGAATTAAAGGCCATGAAAATAACTTATATGGTAAATATATGTCAAAAAATCAAAACTTGATCACCCAAATTTTTGAGCAACTTTTGAGGAGGTATTTATAGACAAATAAAATTAGTCTTTACATCATAAATTATAGTCAGTTAGAAAAGGATTATAAAATTAAATTTGAAAATTTGATGTGGAAAATAGATAAGCCCACAAAATGTCTTGGGTGATAAACTAAATTATACTGTGTGCATGATGACAAAGGTCAACCAATTAAAATAAGTATATATATTAATGATGTCGATTGACGAATAAAAAGTTGTCATGTGTTATAATGCGTCATCCTAACCAACAATAAAATTGCCTTTTTAATATATTTAAAGGAGATAAAGACTAAAAATTAAGATGTTTATCTCCAAGTATCTTGTGACAACTCTATAAATAAAAAGCTCATTTATGAAATTCATGATAACTCATTAGAATGAGAAACATGAAGCTCTCCTAAATTCTATCGATAAAGATCAAGGCATCTAAAGTTTTTTACCTCAATCAAGAACACTTGTTCCAAATTAAATATTTCAACCACAACATCCATGTTTGGAAATCTTCTTAAGCTTAAAACCTTTATGAAGATTCAACGTTTAACTTGAGATCAAGCTTCTTTAAACCCCCTTCAAAACCAAGATTCAACATTTAATTTGAGAATAAGCTTTTTCAAGCCCTCATTCAAAGTCAAGATTGAACATTTGATTTAAGATTAAGCTTTCTCATAACTCTTCTTCAAAGTCAAATTCAACCATTCAATTTGAGGTCAAGCTTCCCTCAAGCCTTCAATCAAAACAAAGCATCAATCTTCTGATATGAGATTAAACTTTCCGAAGCCCTCAATCAAAGTCAACTTGAAAAGAAAAGTTAGAAGATTATCTTGTATTCTTTTTTGAGAATTAAAATTACATATTGTGCTTATATTCATAAAAAATCAATAAAATTATTTGTTATACCTAAATTTTTTTATTGAGATATTTTGTGTGTACAACCCCTATCTTATACAAAGTCAATTACATCAATTACTTGTAATAGGAATCATTAGCTAATTGAATCATGTTAATAAATTCAAAGATAGAAAAGTACTCACTTTGCTTATCCTTGGCTACTCAAAAGGAAAGTAGTAGAGTTTAGTGTATGAAAGGTAAAGGGACAACCTACTAACCTTACCTCCAATATATTTAATGCAATATATGCTACATGTAAGATCACCATACTTTTGAAGCAAATATGATTCCTTTGATTCAAATGCAAATGCATGGAAGACACATGGTGTAATATCATTATAACCATCCAAAAGCTTACCTTGATGCTAAATTTCTTAAGCGAGTTTACTTTCATTCCATCTAGCAAAAACTAG
The DNA here is from genome assembly GCA_020226215.1 of Sindora glabra. Classification (NCBI taxonomy): domain Eukaryota; kingdom Viridiplantae; phylum Streptophyta; class Magnoliopsida; order Fabales; family Fabaceae; genus Sindora; species Sindora glabra. Next base: position 34,700,805 of record CM035233.1, read on the forward strand.
ACACCTAAGGAAAAAGATTCCTAAGAACACAAATAAGGAAAGGAAAAGAATGAGTTTTCTCAAAACTTAATGAGTAAGTAATAACCAAAAGAAAAGAATCATTATATTGGAATATTAGTATGAAAATGAGGAAAGTCTTAATTTGATTCTAGGAGGAATTTTCAAATTTATAACTAAGTAAATAATTATATTCCTATACTTTAGCCAGGAGAGGGAAATAATTTAGTAATAGTTGTACTAATCCATTAGAAAGACATAACACATGCACATACAAAGAAGGGACTCAACTAGGCTTTTTAGCAATTACTACATCATAGGCATATAAAAAAATAATTTTATTTTCACCCTAACTCCTTAATGATTATATGTAATTTACATGCAATTTTCCATTCATTGCATAATTTTCATTAGTTGTAACATTTGTTAAACATCACTTACACCTATTAGTGCCACCATTCACACACAATTATCCATATCACAATTTCATTATATCATACATGTAATAGCAAGATAAAGAAAACAAGTAACCTTCCTTATGACTTCTAGTGAACCTTATACCTTATAAGCTCTATCTTTAATACTCCTAATTCAATTTTATAACCCCCCCAAAAGCCATCTCCCTTATCAAGAAACACAATCCATATATCACAATTCATAACATTTCAATCATGAAGATCTCATAAGTACAACATGTCACATAACTTATCATTTACCTTACCTCTCTGCATGGCTACACAATTTTGATCATTTCAAAGTTTAACAATTCTTTTTTTTATCATAATAATAACATTAGATAATAGAATTGCTATGCCTTGATTACATGCCCTATCATATGTTGATGTGTGTCCTAGGAACCAATCATATAGATGATTGAAATAATACACAATGTATTATATTTTATTTCAAGCAATGCAATTATTATATTTTATTTTCAATTTTTATGCAATTTATAACTTAATATAATAATTGTCCCTGGAATAGTTTTACTATTCCTAAAATGCCTCTAGCCAAGTATTACTACGAAAGGGATAATAATAGTACATCGAGACTGACAAGTATAGTGACTGATGATTATGAATCATGGATATATGATATCAAGTTAATACATGAGTACATTGTTAGTGAACAGATGTACTGGACTGACCCAATATAAGAATACTACATGGATAAGACTTGTGTCATTAGTTGTTCTCATATGGTCACAATTGCATATAATCCTTTGACCTGAAGTTTCTACAATTCCCTATATGAAAGGTCACTCACTTTAATATTGTCCTATGTCACCTTTAATCGGGATGACAAGTAGGGTGTTGATTGGGTATGTCATGAATCATGCAAAGGAAAGTAAGTGATATAAATGGAATTTTATTACTCTTATAAAAGAGATATATCCTTGGGCTCCTTGATTGAGTTAGACTTAGAAATATATAGCCATGCTCAAATGAATCAATATGTGATATTGATCATTTATTTTGAAGTCTATTCAGTATCAGGAAATATAAATTGAACTTTGATGAGGATGACACTCTCCATGCCTCCAGTTCAATTTGGATATTATTACAAAAGGAATTATGATACAAAACATTGATCATGTATTAGGTGGATATCAAATCATAGACATTCTTACTACTTGGGTGGCAGTGATGTATTGCTAGATACCGCTCATTGTTTATGGCTCAATAATAAGTCATTGTCAATATAATAAGAACCTACAGGGTTACACAAAAGGAGTAGGAATAAGACAATAATTAATTACACTTTAATTAAATTAATATCCAATTAATTGGACTTATTTTCATATATATATATATATTATTAAATAATAATATATTTTTATGTAATAAATATAATTATTATTATGTGATATTATTTAATATTAAAGTAATATCAAATATTTTTATTATCAGATATTAGATAAATATATTATAAGATAATAATATTTTAATACTTGATAACTATATGCAATTATCTAATATAAGATATTTATATTATGAGATAATATTATTATCTAATATTAGATAATTAATAGATAAGTCCTATCTCTCCTCATTATCTCTAGAATATGGATAAGATGAGTTGTTAAGTATGATTAGGATTTTAGAAGCTTTATCCTAGTAGGACTAGGATTGTGGCTTGCCTAAGTTCTATAAAAGGGGACTTGAGGGCAGCATTTTTGATACATGCTCATAACTTCCATAAAATCCTAAATCACTCAAAAAACATCCAATCCTAAATCCTAGAGAGAAAAACGCATCCTAGCAGATTCGTGGTAGGTGAGAGGTCATTGTTCACTTCGTGTAGATACTGTAGAGACGCTGTACCTTCCAGCCAGCGTTTGATTCGTCTACTCTCAAGTTTTGATCAGTAGAAACATGAGTGCCTAATAGGTAAAATCCTAATAATTGATTTATGCCTTTTGCATGGATCCTAGGCAGAATTCGGATTAAATTTTAAATTTTTGCTACGTATGATAATCCGAATTCCTAACAGTGGTATCAGAGCTTTTTGCAAAAACATAGTTCTGATTATGTGTTTTACTACCTTTGATGAATATTTATATGATAAATATATGTTAAATCTATTTCGGTTTAAATCAGAAGTTACACGCTTTGATGAATTTTTATGTGATAAATTAATATCAAATCAGTTTCTGTTTAAACTAGATATATATCAGATATATGCAAACTCATGTATGGTTCTGATTTCCTAGATATATATATGATATATATGATCTGAATTTTGAATATGATTATCAATTGATGAGAATAATTGTATAAATCTGATTATGCATTTTTCTACTTCATACTCAAATCTGTTTCATGTGTAATTCTGATTTTTCATATGATAAACCCTTGAATCTATTCTGAATATGTGATGTTCTTTGTGTTTAAAGCATATAACCTAGTTAGCACAGAATTAATGTGATTAATTCTGAATTTGTAAGGACTTGTTTAAATTTGTTTAATGTGATTAAGTTAAATCTGGTCTGTGAGGTATATATATGCTTTAATTTAATTGAACACGGCTGGATCTATTTTGATATGATTAAAATTATTCAAAGTGTTCAGACGTAAATCCTATTTTGAAACTATGATTTGAATGTCAATTATATAGTCGAATTGTTCGACTTGAGGATGTGTCAATTGTTGAAAAAAATTGTAATCTGAATGTCAGATGAATTCAATTTTTCACCCAGAGGGCTCTGCCCCCCACGCCCCTGGCAAAGAGCTCTACCCCCTTAACCCCTACCTGCTAACCGACTAGTGGGACCGCCGTGTTATCTTTGCGTAATGTTTGAAAATCATTTTTGTTCTTAAGGCACTATTTTAAAACATGATTTTTTGTGATGATTATGTTATGAAATATATATGTCAATCATCCTGCTTATCTTGGTTACATATATTTCTTAATAATTATTACATATGATGCATGAATGTGTTGCATAGTATGGCCCTTGGAGTTTTTATGGATGGATTTTAAATACGACCTGCGTGTCGTGTCTTCCTCTATTTTTCTAATGTATATTCTCTTCTCATCTCACTCCCCCCGAATGTAACTCGGGGTTTATGTTGTAAAATTGTAATTGTAATGGAACATTCTTGGCTTGGAACAAGGAGAAGCTAAAGAGCTATGGGATAAGAAGAAGCTAAGGAGTTAGTTAGGAATGTCATTAAAAAATAGAATTTTGGGGCCATACTATATGACATATTGATTTCTTTATTATGTGATGATATTGATGAGCATGCATTTACTATATGATAGAATGTGTTCTTACTATATGATAGTTCTATTCATTGTATGATATATGATATGCAGTAGTCTATTTTATTCATTTACTTTATATGATATATGAGATATGCCAGATATAATGCATGAATAAATAGGCTAGTTATGGTGAGATCTAAGAATGAATAAGTTAAAATCCCTCATCTGAAATATTAAGTCAGTAATAATTAAACAATGCCTTCCAATGCTTAGCACTTATTAAGGCCTTGATCGACATAAGGTAGGTTTGCCAAAGCAAAGTACCTCGTTTATCTTAGTGAAACGTAACGGGATAATAGTGATATCCGAATGTCAAACATTGGGTCCGACTTAACTAGGATATCTCAATAGGATTGAGACCTAAAGGCATAGAGTTGGGTTTTAGTTCATAAGATGGACTAGAACAAGTATTGTTCACCCAACTATCCAATAGTTGTATATAATATAATTAGCAAGTGTTGCCTACCTAAATAACTAAGTTTTAAGTGTTTAGCCAAAGCTAACTTAAGGCTTAGTGAAATATGAATCTTGACCCACTAGAAAGCTTAGATAATGTGACTTTCTGAATTAATAGTGAAGGCCATTAATTTGAATAAAATATTAGGAGGTACATTTAATAAAAGACCTTATTAAATATTTTAAACTTAATACTTACTTTGCATATTTTTATCGTAGATAACCAATGGCTAATACATCAAATACCTTATAACTGTGATCGGCCCTTAAGAAAGACAAATTGAATGGGACAAACTTCCTAGACTGATATAGGAATTTGAGGATAGTCCTCAAACATGAGTAAAAAATGTATGTCCTAGAGGAACCTGTTCCTCAAGAACCTAAAGCTACTGCCCCTCGAGCATAAAAAGATGCTTATAAGAAGCATCATGATGATGCATTGGATGTAAGTTATCTCATGTTGGCTACCATGGACTCTGAGCTTCAGAAGTAACATGAGAACATGGAAGCTTATGACATGCTTAAGCATCTTAAGAAGCTTTATGAAGGCCAAGCTCGGTATGAGAGGTTTGAGGTGATAAAAGCATTGTTTCAGTGTAAACTAGCAGAAGGAAACCTTGTTGGGCCTCATGTACTCAAAATAATTAGGTATGTTAAGAACCTTGAGAGATTGGGTGCTCTATTAGGTCAAGAGTTGGCCACTGACTTAATTCTGCAATCATTGCCATAGAGTTATGGTCAATTTCTCATGAATTATAACATGAATGAAATTGACAAACCACTGCCAAAATTGTTAAGTATGTTAAGAACTGCTAAACAAAATTTGCAAAAGACTAAACCTAATACCATAATAGTGGTTTAGAAGGGCAAAGGCAAGGGAAAAGGCAAGGGCAAAAATAAGAAGGATTCCAAATTCAAAGGCAAGCCCAAGTCTAAGTCTTCTGTATTGAAACCAAAAAGGGGTGTGGCTAAGGAAGGGACATGCTTCCATTGTGGTCAGATCGGACATTGGAAAAGAAACTGCAAGGTCTATCTGGAAGATCTAAAAAAGAAGAAGGGAAATGAGACTTCCGTTTCAGGTATCTATGTTATAGAAATTAATGTTTTCACTTCTACATCTTAGGTATTAGATACTAGATGCGATTCTCACATTTGTAAAAATGTGCAGGAACGGCAAAAGAGTAGGACTCTAGCTAAAGGTGAAGTGGACCTACAAGTTGGTAATAAAGCAAGAGTTGCTGCACTAGCTGTAAAGACATATTACCTATCTTTACCTTCTAGTTTAGTAATAAAATTAGAGGATTGTTATTTTGTGCCTGCTATTAGCAGGAATATTATTTTTGTTTCTTGTTTGGACAAGAAAGGTTTTTCATTTATAATAAAAGACAAAAGTTGTTCAGTTTATTTAAATGAAATGTTTTACTATAGTGCACAAATGTTCAATGGGCTCTATATTCTTGATCTTGAAATGCCTGTCTATAACATAAATACCAAGCAATTTAAATCAAATGATTTAAATCCAACCTATCTCTGGCATTGTTGTTTGGGCCATATAAATAAGAAGCGCATATCCAAGCTCCATAAAGATGGATTCTTTAATTCATTTAATTTTGAATCATATGAAATATATGAATCTTGTTTACTAGGTAAAATGACTAAAGCACTATTCACTGGACATAGTGAAAGGGCTAATGATTTATTAAGTCTCATACATACTGATGTATGTGGGTTTATTAGTTCACCTGCTATAGGAGGTTTCCAGTACTTCATTATATTTACTGATGATTTTAGTAGATATGGATATGTGTATCTTATGAAACACGAATCAGAATCCTTTGAAAAGTTCAAGGAATTCAAGAATGAAGTGCAAAACTAACTTGGCAAAAGTATTAAAACACTTCGATCAGATTGAGGTGGAGAATACTTAAGCTAAGAATTTGATGATTATCTAAAGGAGTGTGGTATAGTATCACAACTCCACCTGGAACACCACAATGGAATGGTGTTTCAGAAATGAGGAATCGTACCTTATTAGACATGGTACGATTTATGATGAGTCATACAGATATTCCAATTTCTTTTTGAGGGCATTCTCTACTTCCTCTAAAATGGTTCAAAAGACTCCATATGAGATATAGACTGGGAAATTTCCCAGCTTATCTTTTATGAAGATTTGGGGTTGCGAGGCCTATATAAAACGTTAAATTTATGATAAGCTTGGACCTAAATCAAACAAGTGCTACTTTGTAGGGTATCCTAAGGAAACTAAGGGATACTATTTCTACAATCCTAGTGAAGGCAAAGTGTTTGTTGCATGAACTGGTATTTTTCTGGAAAGAGAATTTATCTCTAAGAAAAATCATGGGAAGAAAGTAGAAATCGAAGAAGTGTGAGACTTACAAAGTAACACTGAACCTGTAATAGAGCCTAAACAAAGACCATAAGATGTTGTGGGTCAGAAGCTAGCTTAAGTAACACAAGGCCCACGTAGATCTAATAGGATACGCCATGAGCCCGAGGAATATGGATTTCTTATGACTCAAAATGGCGATGTTTTGCTCATGGATCAAGATGAGCCTACAACCTACCAAGAAGCTATAAAAGGGCCAAACTTTGAAAAGTGGCTTGAGGCTATGAAATTTGAGATGGATTCCATGTATACTAACCAAGTATGGACTTTGGTTGATCCATCTGAAGGGGTAAAACCCATTGGGTGCAAATGGGTTTTCAAGAAGAAAATCGACATGGATGGTAACGTGCAAACCTTTAAAGGACGATTAGTCATAAAAGGTTATAGGCAAGTTTATGCCATAGACTATGATGAGACCTATTCCCCAGTTGCCATGCTTAAATCCATCCAGATTTTACTTGCTATTACAGCTTTTTATGATTACGAAATCTGGCATATGGATGTCAAAACTGCTTTTCTTAATGGAAAGCTCCTCGAGGATGTGTACATGACACAGCCTGAAGGTTTTTTCATTCCTGAAACTACTAGAAAGGTATGTAAGCTACAACGATCCATTTGTGGGTTAAAGCAAGCTTCATGAAGTTGGAATCTTTATTTTGATGAGGCAATCAAAGAATTTGATTTCATAAAAAATGAAGATGAATATTGTGTTTACAAAAAGGTTAGTGGGAGTACAATTGTTTTCCTTGTATTGTATATGGATGACATACTACTCATTGGAAATGTTATCCTTACAATGCAAATAGTAAAGACTTGGTTAGGGAATTATTTTTCGATGAAAGACTTAGGTGAAGCTGCCTATATACTAGGTATTAAGATCTATAGAGATAAATCAAGAAAATTGCTTGGCCTAAGTCAAAATACATACATAGATAAAGTGTTAAAACGGTTTAACATAAAAGAATCCAAAAGAGGATTTTTGCCTATGTCGCATGGTATAAATTTGTCTAAAGCTCAGCGTCCTTTGACATAAGATGAGAAGGACTGCATGAATAAGATACCATATGCATCAGCAATTAGATCTATCATGTATGCCATGATATGTATGTTAGTGTGTGTCTTAGAACCAATCATATAGATGATTGAAGTTATACACAATGTATTATATTTTATTTTAGGTAATTTAATTATTATATTTTATTTTTATAATTTTATTATTATTATGCGCAATTTATAACTTAATATAATAATTATTCTTGGAATAGCTTCGTTATTCCTAAATGCCCTTAGTCAAGTATTATTACGAAAAAGATAGTAATAATACATCGAGACTAGCATGTATAGTGATTGATGATTACGAATCATGGATATGTGATATCAAGTCAATACATGAGTATATTGCTAGTGAACAATGTACTGGGCTGACCCACTATGAGAATATTGCATCAATAAATGTGTCATAAGTTATTCTCATATGATCACAAATACATATAAACCTTTGACTTGAAGTCATTACGATTCCCTATATGAGGAATTACTCACTTTAATATTATCCTATGTCACCTTTAATCAGGATGACAAGTAGGGCATTGATTGGGTGTGTCATAAATCATGCAGAGGGAAGTGAGTAATGTAGATGGAATTTTATTACTCTTATATAAAAGAGAAATATCCTTGGGCCCCTTGATTGAGTGAGACTTAGAAATACATGGCCATACTCAATTGAATTAATATGTGATATTAATTATTTATTTTAAGTCTACTTAATATCAAGAAATATAAATTGAACATTGACGAGGATGATACATTTCATGCCTCTAGTTCAATTTGGATATTATTAGTCATTGTCAACGTAGTAAGAACCTACAGGGTCACACAAAAGGAGTAGGAATAAGACAATAATTAATTGGACTTTAATTATATTAATATCCAATTAATTGAACTTATTTTCGTGCATATATATATTATTAAGAATAATAATTCACGTAATATATATATATATATTATGTGATATTAAAGAAATATCAAATAATTATCTTATCAGATATTAGATAAATATATTATGAGATAATATTATTCTGATATTTGATAACTATATGCAATTATCTAATATTAAGATATTTATATTATGAGATAATATTATTATCTAATAATAGATAATTAATAGATAAGTCCTATCTCTTCTCATTATCTCTAGGATAAGGATAAGATGAGTTGTTAAGTGTGATTAGGATTTTGGAAGCATTATCCTAGTAGGACTAGGATTATAGCTTGCTTAAGTTCTATAAAAGGGGACTTGAGGGCAGCACTTTAACAACACGTTCAAAGCTTCCATATAAACCCTAAATCACTCCGAAAACATCTAATCCTAATTCTTAGAGAGAAAAACGCATCCTAGCAGATTTGTGGAGGGTGAGAGGTCATTGTTCACTCCATGTGAATACCATAGAGATGTTGTACCTTCCGACTGGCGTTTGATTCATCTGCTCTCAAATTTTGATCAGTAGAAACACGAGTGCCTAATAGGTAAAATCCTAATCATTAACTTATGCTTTTTGCATGGATCCTAGGTAGAATTCAGATCAAATTTTGAATTTCCACAGCATATGATAATCCGAATTCCTAACAATGTATTTGTCTTGATGTCTCATATGCTTTAAGCATAATGAGCAGGTACCAGTTGACTGCAATCCCGCAAGTGCACGGGTTAAGTCGAGTTATAGTATAAAAGATTATCGTCTCCACAAGGATTGCACGTTGAATACTAACTGAATTTCAAGTAAAATTATCTAGGCGTATCAATTGATAGTGTGAATTAAGGATAAAATGTAAAATAGAGCTTAGTTATCAAGAAAAGGTTTAATTCAATGAAATGAAAGCGTATTCAGCTTAAGGTTCCCTTATACATTTTATTATGGAATGAATGTAATCCTCTAACTTGGTATACTGTTAATTTAGACTGCTGGATTACCTAAATTAAGCTATATCTCATTGCAAGGCTACTAGCTACTAACTAAAAGATTAAGTGCCCAGAATTACTCTAGTAATCACTCATCTAGGTTGCATTAACTTACTTTAGAATTCATTTTCAGACATTTCATCTTGCGCAAAAGAATCTAATTAGCTTAATTCCTAAGTCTAATTGATATTCCCAATGATTATGTAAGGTATGATTAATTAATTGGTCATTTCAACCTAGAATCAATTAATCCATAACACAAATCCAATATTCCGGATATATTGGTTTATTCCAGCATAAATAGCATAATCAAATCATAAATCAACAGTAAATCAAGCTAGATTATATAAAATTCAAATTCATAAATCCATGAACAAATTCACCCAAGCTGAGCACAAGGGTTTAGTGTGAAAACATTACAAAATCAGAAGAAAACCAGAAAACAGAGAGGGAATTCAAACAATTCATGAAGATCTACAAATTCCTTGCTCGAATTCACGTTAGAAGGTGCCCTTGGTGAGTTTGGGTCTCTCCTAGGGTTTCTTCTAGGGTTTCTCCTAGCAGCTCTCCTTGTTAATTCTCAATTTCTCCTCCCCCCTTTTTAAAATTTTGCACAAAACTTATATGGGAAATGTACATGGGGTGCGACACTGCTCGTGTCCTACCCCGTGTTTCTCAGCAAAAGTTGAGCAGCATGATACACGGGGTGCGACACTCCCCGTGTTTGCTTGCGAAGTGTCAAGTAGTATGGTACACAGGGTATGACACGGCCCATGTTGTGCCCCGTGTTCTTCTGTGAAAGCTGGTCAGCATGGTACACGGGGTGTGACACTCCCTGTGTTTATCTTAGAAGTGAAGGGCAATATGATACACGGGGTACGACAAGGCCTGTGTTTAACCCCGTGTTCTTCTCTGAGCTATTCAGTGAAGCCTCGAAGCATTCCAGAAGGATACACGGCCTTCAACACGGAGTTCCCATACCTCGTGTTCTTTGTCAGGTGGGCAAATTTGCTTCGATTCTCCATAATTTGCATGATTTTGCCTCCGAATCCTTTTCTAATGCTCAAATGTGTCAATTCAAAACCTGAAAATAAAATATCGAGCATCTAAGTATCCTTTTCAATCAATTTACACAAGATACTAAGTAAACATGTGATGAAACACATAGAAATTAAGTGCAATTGTGCATTTATCAATTCCCCCACACTTGAATCTTGCTCGTTCTCGGGTAAGGAAGTAAGAGAACAAGAAAATCTACTCCAATTTTTATTCTTTTCTCTCTCTTTTTTTTATATATATATACATCAGGCAATCATTCAACGAAGCAGAGATTAGGATCAAGTCATGCCAAACAACTAAATGAAAATAAAGCAACTAAATAAGTCAATCCTCAACATAAAAGCAAAAGAGAACAGCCTCACAGGTAAAATGTTTACTCACACTCTCAAGATTAGGCTTGTGTCTACTCTCAAATCAATCAACTCATGACTTAATTCTATCATATGCTTGCAAAAACTCTAATCTCCACTACTATATTGTAAAATACATGCAAATCAGAGGACTTTATTAGGGAAAATGGTGAGGATAGGGGAAAGGAAAATCAAGGGATGAAAAATGATAGAGTTAGAGAAGGGAAAAGATACATTAGTCATAAGTTTGACCATTGTCGAGTTTCTTTACTTAACTTAACATATTACCTTGCTTCAACCCTTACTCCAACCTCCATTCTTCCTTTTTCTTTTCTTTATATATATATATATATATATATATATATATATATATATATATATATATATATATATATATAAATCAACAAACAAAACTTTTTCTTCTTCTTCTTCTTTTTTATTTATTCCCAACAAGTTTTTCTTCCTCTTCTTCTTCCTAAATAATTTATTTGACACCATTTTTTTTATTTATGATGTTTTGTTTTTTTTATTATTTGTTTGATTTTTTTTTTGTTTTTGTTTGTTTTTTAAACAATCAAAGCTATAAATTAACTTATCCAATTAGCAGCACTAAGTAAGGACCTCTAAGTGATAGCCAAACTCATATAATGTGTCTAAGTTCCCTTAAACTCTAAGGCTCAAGTTTACTTGGGCAGTGGCTTTAGATGTACTTAGTATGGTTAGGTTAGAAATGAGGGTCCAAGGCTCAAAGTGGCTAACTAGGGGAAAAGCTGAAAATAGTTTAGGGTATAATAAAGAAAAGGATTCAAATAAGTAAAACAAATAAAAAGGGTGAAAAAATATGGCCTCATCATTTTTGACAAGCAAAATACATAAAATGTAGCCTCAAAAAGAGCAAATGCAAGTTCTAGAGCAAAAAGTCAAAAGTGATGACATAATCCCTCAAGAAGAAAAATGAGCTTTAATTTCTAATATGAAAGTGGCTCAAAAGGCTCAAATCTCACAAGGATCAATTATGCTCATTACTCTTAGCTTCAAGCTTTAGATTTTTCTTATTAAGTTACCAGATAATCATTAAAGGAGCAAGGCATGAATCAATCACTTTATTCAAAAGATTGCCCTAAAAACTTAATTTTTTTATTATATATATATATTTTTATATTTTTAATTTTTTTATCATTGAAATTGGAGCAAATTTCAGTACTCTAAATCAATCAAGCAAGTTCAAGTGCAAAACATTGCAAAGCATTCTAAACACTGCTCCCCTACACTTAAAATTGGACATTATCCTCAATGTACAAATAAGGTAAATGGGAAAGAGACAGAGAATAGATGGGGGACTGAAACTTCCCTGACCAATGGAGCATGGTTGTCCATAATAGATGATGACTTTAGGGAGATCCAAAAGTAGAGTGACTTTAGGGAGATCCAAAAGTAGAGATAGAGTAAGAGAGAAGGAGGAGACTGGTAATCTAAAGAAAAAGATGCAATACTGAGAAAAAAAATATGTTGTTAGTTATTATAGACATTAATATTAAAAGTACAAGAAAAATAGAAAAATAAGCTCGGGTTACCTCCCAAGAAGTGCTTGTTTAAGGTCATAAGCTCGACCCTTATTTTAATCAGTCTGGTGCTGCCATTATTGGTGGCCCGGCAACACAATGTTTCAATCTCTGGCCATTTAGTAGTGGGCTTGCCTCCAAAAATTCTACATATGCAGCAATCTCTTCATTTCCAACAACTCCATCTGGGACTAGACATGCTTCAAGTGGAACTTGAAGGCACCCCAAAAGAAGGGTTTTTTTCACAACTTTGTCTAGCACATCAATCCTGCATAATGAATCTTTACAAACAAGGAATTTAATTGATTCATTCAAATTAAACTCAACTTTTTCATCCCCAACAGATAATAAAAGTCTGCCATTTTTGACATCAATCAAAGCACCCGCAGTGGCTAAAAAGGGTCTACCCAAAATGATAGGGATTTGTAAATCCTCTTCCATTTCAAGCACAACAAAATCAACAGGAATAAAGAACTTACCAACCTTGATAGGTATATCCTCAAGAATACCTACTGGATATTTCATTGAACGGTCGGCTAGTTGAAGAGAAACTATGGTGGGTTTCATCTCTTCTATATTCAGCCTCTTTGCAACTGACAATGGCATGAGGCTCACACTTGCTCCCAAATCACACAATGCTCGATCAATAGGAACATTTCCAATCACACAAGGAATAGAGAAGCCGCTTGGGTCCTTTAGCTCAGGAGGTAGTTTGTTCTGGATGATGGCACTACGCTCCTCCGTTAAGGCTATAGTCTCATGCTCCTCTAGCTTCCTTTTGTTTGAGAGAATGTCCTTCAAGAATTTTGCATATGATGGCATTTATGAAAGAGCATCAGTAAAGGAAATATTTATATACAGCTTCTTTAATACTTCCAAGAACTTCCCAAACTGCTTATCCAGTTTAGCCTTTACTAGTCTTTAAGGATAAGGGATTGGCGGTTTGTATGGTTCTAGAGGGATATATTTTGACTTTTCAGGTAATTCCCTTTCTTTCACTTCAGCATCATTAGGAATTATAGCTTTGTTGCCTTCTTTCTGCTCTTCCCCCACACTTATCTCTGCTTCACCTTCTTAAGTGGCCTTTGGATCCTTCAATAGCCTTCCACTCCTAAGAGTTATTGCCTTACAATGCTCCTTAGGATTTGATTCAAGTTGAGCAGGGAGTTGACCAAAAGCTCTAGAAGAAGATGTAGAAGCTTATTGAGCTATTTGAGTTTCCAACATCTTTCCATGTGTGGCCAATAAATCAACCTTGGAGGACAGTTGCCTAATGGAATCTTCCATGACTCTATTATGCTGTCTAAACTTTTCATTAGTTTTCTCTTGGGAAATGAGTGTTAGTGTATATGCCCTAAAACCAATTGTATTGGTGATTGTAATTTTAAATCATGTTATTTTAATGGCAATTTCAATTATTATATTTATATATATTATCTGCGTAATATATTCAATTATAATAATAACCTTAGAATAATTATATTCTTAAATGTCCCTAGTCATATATCATTGTGGATTAGGTTGCTTTGATATGTTAAGACTAGCATGTGTGAAGACTTATATGGGATATTAAGTTTACACATGAGTACAAGTTAGAGAACTTGTATACTGGACCGACCCATATTAAGAACACTACATGGATCGTTATATGAGTGTCATAAGTGGTTCTTAGTGATCATTATTAATATGGTCCTTTGACCTGAGATCACCAAGGTTCTCTACATGTGAGTTTCATATTTTGATACTATTCTATATCACTAATGGTTAAGTGAATGCAATGGTAAATATTGGATATGTCACATATCATGCGGAGGGGTTTGTGTGATCAAGATGGGATTTGTCCCTCCATATAACAAGAGTAACATCTATGGGCCCCTTAATTAAGTAAAGTTGAGAAAATGCATGGCCATGCTCAGATGAATTGACATGAGATGTCGATTACATTTGTTTCAGTCAGCTTACTTAGGAATCAAGAAACCTCAAGATTGGGCTATACGGGAATGACACGGTCCATGTCTCGTGCTCAATCTAGATGTATAGGATAAAAGGACATAAGTGATGATCACGTGTAAAGGTTTAGTCAAATCACCGACTTTCTCATTACTTGGGTAACAATGATGTGTTGCTAGACACTAATCATTGTTTATGATCATTAATATGATTAATAGTCATTGCCAATGTAATGAGAGCCTGTAGGGTCGCACACTTAGAGCCTAGTGAATTTGGAATTAATGGACCAAATTGTTTGGGCTTAATATTTTGGAATTCATATTATAATTATAAGGCCCAATAGTAAGCCTATAATTATACATGGAATAAAGCCCAAATAGGTTAGGTTTTTCTATGCACCTATTTAAATAGGTTTATTGGGTAATAATAGGATTGCTATTCATTATTCACGCACCCCAAGCAAAAGCATAGAAAATCCTAGCACCTCTCCTTGACCAAAATCCCTGAAGAGGCGTAGCTAGCACTACGAAGTGCAAGGAAATCAATTCCAACCGGTGTGTGTAGCGGACATTCATCGGTGATTCATAGGTTCGTGTGGATACCACAGAGGTGCAACCACATAAACGTTGTACTGGTGATCTGATTTACTGGTTTCTATTCCGGTTCGTGTTTTGGAAGCAGATCGGACTTGCTGTAGCGGTCAGAAGATTTTTGGCCGAAAGGTATAAACCCTAATCCCTAATCTATGGCATTCTAAATTCGCATGGATCCTTGGTGGAAATCGTGCAAAAAAAATTTTATTCCACTGTGCATGTATGAAGCGTGATTTCCAGCAATGAGAAATTTCTCCAAAAGGCCTTCTAATTTAGCAGTGGAAGAGGTTTGAGCTGGTGGGTTGTATGGTCTTTGGTTTTGAAAACCGGGTGGTGGTGGTCTATTGGGAGTGGTTTGAGTGTTGTATGGTTAGGTGGGCTTGTAGGAAAAATTTGGGTGGTTCCTCCATGATGGATTGTAGGTATTTCCAAATGGTTCATTTGCATTTTTTTGTCCAAACCCACTGTTATGCACATAGTTCACTTGTTCAGTGAAATCTTGCCCCAATGTATACTCAGTTGCCATATGACCTGTAATACCACAAATCTCATAAGGAATGTCAGTAGCACCTGTTGCATTTACACTGTTAACTTGAAATTTATCAAACTTAGCCATAAATGCATCTACTTTACTACCTAAACTTTCTAGTGCATCTACCTTAGCTGACAAATGATTAAAAGCATCTAATTCATACTTACCTGAAGCTTTTCTTGACGATCCCCCCTCATTTGACCGTTGCTAATGGTTCAAAGCCATATCTTCAATCAACTCATATGCTTCATCCAATCTTTTGTTCATCAAAGCACCTCCAGCAGCAGCATCCACAGTAAGCTTAGTATTGTAGTTCAAACCATTGTAAAAGGTATGAAGAACTAGCCATTTTTCTAACCCATGATGTGGACACAGCTTCAATAGTTCGTTGTATCTATCCCAAGCATCAAATAGAGATTCCCCTTCTCTCTGAGAAAATGTAGTGATTTCATTCCTTAATTGAGCAGTCTTGTTTGGAGGAAAATATCTTAATAGAAAAGCCCTCAGTAGCTCTTCCTATGTTGTGATAGATCCTGCTGGTAGAGAGTGCAACCAAACCTTTGCTCTATCCCTCAAGGAGAATGGGAAGAGTGTAAGCTTGATAGCATCCGCTGCTACATCATTGATCTTGATTGTATCACAATATTCTAAGAAAATCTGGATATGAAGGTTAGGATCCTCCATTGGTAGTCCACCAAACTAGTTTTGCTGCATCATAGACAAAAGAGCTGGCTTCAATTCAAAGTTATTAGCCTCAACTGCAGGCCTTCTTATACTGGATTGAAGCCCAATGGCGTCGGGTGCTGCAAATTCTCTGAGTGATCTGTTGTCCATGTCTTCAATTATTGGTTCAAGGTCAATTGTTTCTTGGATATGTACTGATTTTTGCTCTCTCCTTCTCCTAAGCAGAGTTCTTCCAATCTCCGGATCTAAGTCAAGAATTCCTTCAAGACTTCTCCTTCACATGTACAAAGATTTTCTGCAAAAAGAGTAGGTAATACTCGAACAGAACAAAGTAAGAAAGAAATGCTATATATAAAAATAAGAAAATCAGAACAAGATGAATTAAGAACTAAAAGAAAATGAATTGCCTAGTCTAATTCACTCAAAAGCTTCTATTACTATTAACCAGTTGCAATCCCTGGCAATGGCGCCAAAAACTTGATCGCAATCCCGCAAGTGCACGGGTTAAGTCGAGTTATAGTATAAAAGATTATCGTCTCCACAGGGATTGCACATTGAATAATAACTGAATTTCAAGTAAAATTATCTAGAGGTATCAATTGATAGTGTGAATTAAGAATAAAATGTAAAACAGAGCTTAGTTATCAAGAAAAGGTTTAATTCAATGAAATGAAAGCGTACTCAGCTTAAGGTTCCCTTATACATTTTATTATGGAATGAATGTAATCCTCTAACTTGGTATACTGTTAATTTAGACTGCTGGATTACCTAAATTAAGCTATATCTCATTGCAAGGCTACTAGCTACTAACTAAAAGATTAAGTGCCCAGAATTACTCTAGTAATCACTCATCTAGGTTGCATTAACTTGCTTTAGAATTCATTTTCAGACATTTCATCCTATGCAAAAGAATCCAATTAGCTTAATTCCTAAGTCTAATTGATATTCCTAATGATTATGCAAGGTCCGATTAATTAATTGGTCATTTCAACCTAGAATCAATTAATCCATAACACAAATCCAATATTCCGGATATATTGGTTTGTTCTAGCATAAACAACATAATCAAATCATAAATCAACAATAAATTAAGCTAGATTATATAAAATTCAAATCCATAAATCCATGAACAAGTTCACCCAAGCTAAGCACAAGGGTTTAGTGTGAAAACATTACAAAATCATAAGAAAACCAGAAAACAGAGAGGGAATTCAAACAATTCATGAAGATCTACAAATTCCTTGCTTGAATCTTCAATTCCTTGCTCGAATCCACGTTAAAAAGTGCCCTTGGTGAGTTTGGGTCTCTCCTAGGGTCTCTTCTAGGGTTTCTCCTAGCAGCTCTCCTTGTTAATTCTCAGTTTCTCCTCCTCCCTTTTTAAAATTTTGCTCAAAACTTATATGGGAAACGTACACAGGGTGCGACACAGCCCGTGTCCTACCCCGTGTTTCTCAGCGAAAGTTGAGCAGCATGATACACGAGGTGCGACACTCCCCATGTTTACTTGCGAAGTGTCAAGTAGTATGGTACACGAGGTATGACACAGCCCATGTTGTACCCCGTGTTATTCTACGAAAACTGGTCAGCATGGTACACGGGGTGTGACACTCCCTGTGTTTATCTTAGAAGTGAAGGGCAGTATGATACACGGGGTACGACAAGGCCCATGTTTAACCCCGTGTTCTTCTCTGAGCTGTTCAGTGAAACCTCAAAGCATTCCAGAAGGATACACGGCCTTCAACACGGGGTTCCCATACCCCATGTTCTTTGTCAGGTGGGCAAATTTGCTTCGATTCTCCACAATTTACATGATTTTGCCTCTGGATCCTTTTCTAATGCTCAAATGTGTCAATTCAAAACCTGAAAACAAAATATTAAGCATCTAAGTATCCTTTTCAATCAATTTGCACAAGATACTAAGTAAATATGTGATGAAACACATAGAAATTAAGTGCAATCATGCATTTATCACCAGTTAAATCTAGGTGAACTTCATTGGATTGCCGTTAAGAATATCCTTAAGTACTTAAGAAGGACTAAGGATTCATTCTTAATATATGGAGAAAAAGAAGAACTTGTTGTAAAAGGTTACATAGATGCCAGTTTCTAATCCGACAAGGATGACTTTAGATCGCAGTCAGGTTATGTATTTGGCCTAAATGGTGGTGCTGTGTGCTACAAGAGTTCAAAGCAGGAAATAATGGCGACTCTACTACAAAGGCTGAGTATATTGCAGCCTCTGATGCATCAAAAGAGGCTGTTTAGATCAAAAAGTTCATTACTGAACTTGGCATTATTCCTAACATTGCAAACATAGTGAATCTCTATTGTGACAACAATAAAGCCATTGCACACGCCAGGAAACCTAGATCTCACCAGCGATCTAAACATATACTTAAGCATTTCCATCTAATTTGAGAAATCATCGATAGAAGAGATGTAAAGATATGTAAAGTACTAACTAATGATAATATCACTGACCCACTGACAAAGCTATTAGCACAGAAAAAGCATGATGGTCATACTATGTCACTTGGTATTAGATACATGAGTGATTGGCTCCAGTCCAAGTGAAAAATTATTGGTGTGTATCCTAGGAACCAATCATATAGATGATTAAAATAATACATAATGTATTATATTTTATTTCAAGCAATGCAATTATTATATTTTATTTTTAATTTTTGCACAATTTATAACTTAATATAATAATTATCCCTGGAATAATTTTACTATTCCTAAAATACCTCTAGTCAAGTATTATTACGAAAGGGATAATAATAGTACATTGAGACTGGCATGTATAGTGACTGATGATTATGAATCATGGATATGTGATATCAAGTCAATACATGAGTACATTGTTAGTGAAAAGATGTATTGGACTGACCTAATCTGAGAATACTACATGGATAAGACTTGTGTCATTAGTAGTTTTCATATGGTCACAATTGCATATAGTCCTTTGACCTGAAGTTATTACAATTCCCTACATGAGGGGTTACTCACTTTAATATTGTCCTATATCATCTTTAATCAGGATGACAAGTAGGGCGTTAATTGGGTGTGTCACAACTCATGCAGAGGGAAGTGAGTGATGTAAATGAAATTTTATTATTCTTATAAAAGAGATATATCCTTGGGCCCTTTGATTGAGTTAGACTTAGAAATGCATGACCCTGCTCAAATGAATCAATATGTGATATTGGTCATTTATTTTGAAGTTTACTAAGTATCAAAAAATATAAATTGAAATTTGATGAGGATGACACTCTCCATGCCTCCAATTCAATTTGGATATTATTAAAAAAGGAATTATGATGCAAAACGTTGATCATGTATTAGGTGGATGTCGAATCACAGATATTCTTACTACTTAGGTGGCAATGATGTATTGCTAGATACCGCTCACTGTTTATGGCTCAATAATAAGTTATTGTCAATATAGTAAGAACCTACAGGATCACACAAAAGGAGTAGAAATAAGACAATAATTAATTGGACTTTAATTATATTAATATCCAATTAATTGGACTTATTTTCGTACATATATATATATATTATTAAATAATAATATATTTTTATGTAATAAATATAATTATTATTATGTGATATTATTTAATATTAAAGTAATATCAAATATTTATGTTATCAGATATTAGATAAATATATTATAAGATAATAATATTTTAATATTTGATAACTATATGCAATTATCTAATATAAGATATTTATATTATGAGATAATATTATTATCTAATATTAGATAATTAATAGATAAGTCCTATCTCTCCTTATTATCTCTAAGATAAGGATAAGATAAGTTATTAAGTGTAATTAGGATTTTAGAAGCATTATCCTAGTAGGATTAGGATTGTGGCTTGCTTAAGTTCTATAAAAGGGGACTTGAGGGCAGCACTTTTGATACATGTTCATAACTTCCATAAAACCCTAAATCACTCAGAAAACATCCAATCCTAAATCTTAGAGAGAAAAATGCATCCTGGCATATTCGTAGTGGGTGAGAGGTCATTATTCACTCCATGTGGATACCGTGGAGACATTATACCTTTCGGCCTGCATTTGATTCATCCGCTCTCAAGTTTTAATCAGTAGAAACACGAGCGCCCAATAGGTAAAACCCTAATCATTGATTTATGCCTTTACATGGATCCCAGATAGAATTCGGATCAAATTTTAAATTTTCGCTACATATGATAATTCGAATTCCCAACATCATAAGCATTATTAATAATGATTTGATAATTATAAAAGTAATATTTTATTCTTACTAGGTACTTATTAATTGATACACAAACATATTTACAAGGAATATATGTCCTAATAAACTTAAGCATTATTTCATCACTCAAACATCACTATCTAATAAGTCAAATACACATGTAATATACTATCATATCATCCCTTTATTGAATTCATTTCAATAATTCAACAAGATGCAATAACTTCAAGAACAAGGGAGGTAACAACTGAATATTACCAAGCCAGTGGTCAGTTATTCACTCCTTGCACAAGGTTCCTCTAGAATGCAAATAATTTGCCATTGTCAGAGAATAATCTGCCATTTACTACTTGCCTTTCCTCTACTTAGATTTCTAGGATAGCAACTAATTGCTTGGATAGAATAGCTGGCCATTCTTCTAGAAATCTATAAATCTCTTAATGTGATAAACATTGTTTACTCGACAAATTTAACAATCTAATGCATTCATTTAATAACCAATCCATACCAAATTATTAATACACACTTATAATACCCTATCAAATCAAAAGAAACATCATGAATAAATTGTCATGACCCATTTTCTAGTCCATCATGATTGACATCACAACATTTTGCAAACATCCTTGTTAGCCTTTCTTTTTCCATTTTCCTAGAAACTCTTATTGTATTTATAAAGATAGAACATCTAGATAACTTTTAACTAGTAATTTTTTTTAAATATTACTTTTGAAAAGTTTAATATTCTATGAGTGATTAGATAAAAATATGAATGCATGCCTTGATAATTTATAAACATAATTAAAAAACCATATAGGTGACTATACTTCCTAAAAATATTTTTGCAAGACATTATGATGGATGCAAACATCACAAGGATACTATTTTATAGAAAACTCATAAGATTTTATCATTCTGAAAGGGATTGATTTGACACTAAAAATATCTATGAAGTTAAAGGAAAAAAATCTTTTCCTTAAAAAATAAATGATAGAACTTTATTTTTAAATTGAAAGAAAACCAATACCTTAAAGTTTTTACTTCTTCCTTGAGAAAAAATAATGAGCTTGAGGAAGATATTATCGATTTTTAAACTCTTTAGAACAAATGGTTTTGATGAAATGAATTTATGATAAAATTAAAAAAGAAGAAAGATGATGGAATTCCCCTAAAGATTAATCTTATCATAAAATAGTTACAATAGAATAGGACCAAACTAGTAA
This sequence comes from Sindora glabra, assembly GCA_020226215.1. NCBI lineage: Eukaryota > Viridiplantae > Streptophyta > Magnoliopsida > Fabales > Fabaceae > Sindora > Sindora glabra. Next base: position 34,722,591 of record CM035233.1, read on the forward strand.
AAATCAAGAAAGTTAAAGATAATTATTTGAAATTGGATTATTGTTTTTAAAAATGAGAATCATGATTTATAGAAAATGACTCCTCTAAAATTTTCTTTTGAAAAATACTATCAAGAAAAATTAGCAATCTTTAAAGAAGGATTTTATAATAACAAATTGAAGAAGTTTTTAAAAATTTGGCATTTTTATATAAAATTCTTTCCTCACTTCACGTGACATATAAAAATATAATTTTATCATTCATAGAAACATAAGTGTCAAATTTTAAAAAATATAATTTCATGTGAAATAACCAATAGGAGAAATCATGTAAGGCTAATATTTTAAATATGATAGAAATGAAATATGCAAAGATTAAGAATAGAATATGTGCATAGTATGGCCTTATAGCCTGTTATTACCCAAGTTCATAAGGTATTAGGCTTGATTACTAGCCCTTAAAAATTATTCATAATCAAATTAAGTGAAAAGTGGTCTCCATTGGCAATCAATAAAATAAGAGCATCCATCAAGCAAGAAGAGTATCTAAAAAATATTAACTGATGAATAATGAGTATAAATACTCAATGAATGGTTACTTAACCCCATTCTAATTAGTTTTAGCTAAAAAAAACATATATATATAAATGCATATTAAGAAGCATGGAATTCTTACCAATATGTCTTAACATGTAATATCTTGAAATAATATTTAAAGTTTTAAATATTTTAATGCTTGTGAAAATTTATTTTACTTTTTTAATGAATATTTAATTTTAAATTTCCTTTCTTTTTAAAGGTTTTAATATATTAAAAATGATATTGAAGCAAGTATTTGGAAAATATATTTATTTTTATATGGCCATTATTAATTCTAGACTAGATGCATGGATTTATGAAATAATTTATTTGTATTTAATAAACTACTTTTGGAAATTGTAAAAGTTTAAAATAATTATTTTTAATACTTCTAAAATAGCATATATGTATAGGAGGTGATTGAAAATAATTGAAAATTAGAGTTTTTATAAATGAATGGTTAGATTGTCATTAAATTAAAATGAAAGGTTGAGATTTTTTTGCAAAGAAATGAGCTCACATGGGTGAGATACATAGAATAAAAACCCAAGCCTCCTTTTAATATTTTTATTACCTTTCAACTATTCTTTTTATTTGCTATTGTCACTACCCTCCTTCTTTCATGTGTTCTAGCTCTTTATTTTTTTAGATATTCCTATCATCCTCTTCTCTCCCCTATCAATTTTATTTTCTCTTTCTTAATTGTTTTCCTCTCTTTGTTCTCGAGTGCCCTCACTATCGTGCCTTCGTTGGAGCTATGCCTCAATTTCTCCACCGCACCTATTAATGCTCCATTGCCAACGGCTCAATAATTAACGCTGTCGATAACTTATTCTCAAATCATGGCTGGAAACATGCTAATGAGTTAGACAAATTAACCTTGCTGCCTACTGGTGTTCTAGTGAGGTGCCATTGTATGCTCCATATCCTATGTTGCCTTGTGTGTAAGCAGCTCCACAGCAAGATAGAACTTGAGCTGCAACCCATGGCTAGCCTTGTTGAACATTAGTAGAGGAAATCATAGTTCCTCTTCACCCACCAACATTCCAGTGAGATTCCGCTGCCAACAAGCTATAAGTAGACATTACAAATAGAGATGAATAATCCTATATCATACAATAACAATAATAATAATAAAGTCTTATCCCACTAAATAAGGTCGACTATATGGATTGCAAGATACCATTAGGCTTTATCAAAAATGAGATTTTCAATGATATTATTCGTCAAAAAATCCCTTTTTATAATATCTCCTAAAGTCCTTTTTGGCATCCCTCTACACCTTTCCATAAGGTTAAAAATCATGTGATTTACACTTCTCACTAATGCCTTCAATGGCCTTCTTTGCATATAACCAAACCACCTTAACTAATTTTCTGTCATCTTCTTCTTAATAGGTGCCTTGCCAATACACCCTCTATGCATTCATTTTGTATCTTGTCCTTTCTTGGATAACCACACATCCATCTTAACATTCTCATTTCTACTACCTCTATTTTTTGCTCTTGTTATCCTTTCAAAGTCTAACATTCACTATCGTAAAGTATAGTTAGTCATATAGTAGTCCAATCAAACTTTCCTTTTAACTTAGTAGGTATTTTGTGATTGCAAATAACTCATAATGTCTTTCTCTATTTTAACCATCCTACTTATATCCTATGTATAATATCTCTATCAATTTCTTCATCGCTTTGTAATATAGATCTCAAATACTTAAATTTAGATACTTGTAGTATGACATGCTCTCCAATTCTTATCTCCAAATCATTTCTATCTTACTTCTTGTTAAATTTGCAATGCATATACTTTGTCTTACTTCTACTCAAATGAAAACCCTTTGATTCTAATGCCTATCTCCAAAGCTCCAATTTATAATTAATCTCTTCCTGCAATTCCTTAATCAAAACTATATCATCTACAAATAATATACATTTAGGGATAGTCTCTTGTATATCCCTAGTAAGAACATCAAAAACTAGATTAAACAAGTAAAGATTTGAGGTTGAACCTTGATGTAAACCTATCCTTATAATAAAATTCTTTATCTTTCCACCAAGAGTTTTTACACTTATAGTTACTCCATCATACATGTCCTATATAGCCTAGATATATGCCACATGAAATCCTTTCATTTTTAGAGCCTTTCATAACACTTCTCTTGGTACTCAATCATAGGCTTTTTATAAGTTAATGAAAACTATATGTAAGCCTTTTTTTTTACTTTGATACCTCTCCATCAACCCTTATAGAAGATAAATAGCATCTATTGTATACTTTCTTAGCATAAATCCAAATTGATTCTCTACAATCCTAGTCTCATCTCTTAATATGTACTCAATCACTTTTTTCCATAGTTTCATAATATAGCTCAAAAGTTTTATTCCTCAATAGTTTGCATAGTTCTAGATATCTCCTTTGTTCTTATATAAAGGCACTAAAATGCTTATCTTCCACTCATTTGTATTTTTTAGACCTAAAGATCTTATTAAATAACTTGTAAGGCAAAAGATGCCCTACTCTTCTAAACATTTCTAAACTTCAATAGAAATACCATTAAGACCAATGGCTTTACCATTTTCCATTCTCTTAAGAGCTTCTTTTACCTCCCCAACTCGAATCCTATGATAATAAATTAAATTTTATTCATTCTCTTAGGTTTCTAATCCTTCCATATCCCTAGTCAATCCTTGCTCATCATTGAAAAGCTTATAAAAGTACTTCTTTCATCCCTTTTGATAACTTTATCCGTGACCAGAACTTGACTTTCTTCATCCTTAATACACCTTACTTGATTTAAATCTCTTGATTTTCTTTCCTTATTTTTGGCAAGCTTATAAATCTTTCGTTCTCCATTCTTTGTCCCTAAATCTCGATAAAACTCTTCAAAAGCTTTAAATTGTGCCTCAATCACTGCCTTTTTAGTCTCATTCCTAACCATTTAGTACCTCTCCTAATTTTTGACATTATCACACATATGTAAGGTCTTAAAACATTCCCTTTTGATTTTGACCTTTTCCTACACACTTTCATTCCACCACTAAGATTCTTTATCTCTCAGTCTAGAACTTTTTGATTCACCTAAAACTATCTTAACAACTATCCTAACCCTCTTAGCCATCACATCCCAAATATGGTTAGAACTTTCTTATGCTTCCTAATTACCTTTATCTAATAATATTTTCTTAAAAGCTATCTGTTTCTCACCCTTAAGCTGCCACCACTTGATATTTGAAATTATAGCTTGCCATCTTTTTTTATTACGGGTTTTAAAATGGACATCGAGGACCAAGACCCTATGTTATATAGCAAGACTCTCCCTCAAAATCATTTTGTAATCCTTACAGATTCTTCTATTTAAGCTCCTTACCAAAAAGAAATTAATTTGTAACCTCAAAGTTCCACTCTTGTACATGATTAAATGCTCCTCCTACTTCTTAAAATAAGTGTTTTTAATCTTAAATTCATATGCTACTAAAAAATCAAGAATAGCTTAACCAACCTCATTTAATGTTCCAAAACCAAATCCTCTATGCAGTTCCAAAAATTGCCTTGCCTTGCCTTACTATCAACATGTCCATTTAGATCCCCTCTGATGAAAATCTTTTCTTCTTGTAAAATTCCTTGAACTAACCCTCTAGGTCTTTTCAAAACTTCTCCTTCAAATGTGTCTCTAATCCTACTTATGTGCATAAGCACTAATAATATTGATAGTCCCTAGTACAACTATAAATCTTAAAGATAAGATCCTATCCCCCATCTTTTTTATATCCATCACACTCTTTTTCAAATTCTTATCTATAATAATACCAATTTCGTTCTTTTCTCTAACTTTTCTTATGTACCATAGTTTAAATCCTATTGTGTTTAACTCCTTAGCTCTTTCCTTAACCTATTTAGTTTCTTGAAGACACATTATATTAATCCTTCTCTGAATCATAGTTCCACATCCTCTTCTAAGTACCAAACCTAATCATGCTTTTTTGAACTAGCTTATTTACCCACATTTATCTAGAAAAATGTAAAGAGCCTTACTTATTTAACACTACATTTAGGCGTCGATGTAGTAGCTCTAGCTCGTTTGATACTATACTCGAGTCATACAACACATTGCTTCTAGATAATGACTTCGTATTAGCACAAATAAATCATTAGGTGTGATACATATAAGAGATATTTATAAAGTTTTATGTTAGTTGTTAAAGGCCTAACATAACCCAAATGGAGAGAAATGCCCCTACTTAGATTACAGGTTGGCGTTACCCAAATCGACCCAAAAAAGAAAAAAAAAAGAGAAGAAAAAGAAGAATAAAGAAAGAAAGAAAAAATTTTGATCCATCATATTTCTCTCTACACATTGTCAGTCTAGAGAAACTTGGCAAGATCATAGAACAATCCTATATCATAAAGTTTTAATTTTTATGATGATTTGATAGTCAATTCGAGATATCCATTTTTATACATATTTTTTACATATGCAATAAAAAATATAAAAAATACGATTTTTATGTTATAAGAAAGTAAAATACTATGTTTGAAATATATACAAAGTATTATGTTCTATTATTTCTGAAAAATCATGCATGTTCTAAAAAAAATTCATTTATAGGTGCTTTGAATATATAGTATGGGTAGGAAAATTTCAATTTCAGTTCGTAAATCAATTAATTATTTTAAATCGATTATTTCCTTAAGTATACCATAACTGATCAAAATCATTATTCAAATCATTGTTAACTGAATTAATTAGTTACAAATATTGAAAGTAGTTTAAAATAGTTAATCATTTCAATTTTTTTCTAGTATGTAGGAAAGTTTACTTGTCTTTTATTCCTTTATATTTCAAATAAAATATTAGAAAATGAACAACTTAGAATAAATTTTGCCTAATTTTTATAACTCAACACCTATATTTTATTTGAAATTTGGTGAGATAAATTTAGATTTAGATAAATTTAATTTTTTTTTTAAGAAGGAGATGTTTAAAAGTAAGATTTTGATATTTAAAAATGGCTTGTAAACGTTGAAGGAATGAAGAGATAAATAATAGATGGCCTTAAAATGCACCATATAAAATAGATTCATAAACTCTATAATAATTCAGTCAGTTATGGTTTAATATGATTGAAAATTTTCAAACCCACAGCTGATAAAAAAAATCAAAAGTAAATAATAGTTATTCAAATTTAACTATTTATTATAATCAACCAATTTAAACCGATCGAATGAAAAATGGTTTAGTCGGTTTGAATCGATTTGTAACATTTTGCCCACCCCTAATATATAGTGATAGCTTAGAAAAATAAAAATACTATGATACATATTATTGGAATAATATGAGTATAATAAATGTAGAACATTAGATTTTAATATTCTATAAGATTCGAACATGATTCAAGTAAAATCCATATTATGTATACTAAAGATTTTTGGTAATATTTATGAAAAAATAATATTTTTGTGCTATGGAAAGTTAAAATATCATACTTTTAATATTTTTTAGACATTACTCTTCAAATCCAAATAATTTGGAAATTTATTTTAGAAAAAACCATAAGTTCCCACTTGATATATATATAGAGAGATCTTTTTAAAGAAATAATAATATAGAATTTATACTACACAACACTAAATTACTATGAATAGAATATTTACAAAGGGTTAGATTTTTATATTTTGCATGATTCTAAGTTAATTCAAGGAAACCCTTTGTATGGAATTGTTAAGATATTTGATTATGTGCATAAAAAATGTTATTTTTATACTATGGGATGCTAAAATATTAGGATTAGAGTATTTGTGAGGTATTATGTTCTTATATTTTGAATGATTCTAACTTGTTGGCAATATGATAGCGAGAAATAAGAGTTTTATACTAAAATAAGATCGAGCATTATAATAAAGGTCTTTTATGTTGTTAACCTTAATATCATCAGATGATTTAAAGTTGAATCAAGGGAGGTACATATTTAAATATATACTCCAAAGAACTCAATACTAATTTGAGGATATAAGAATATAATATTATGGAACGTCAAAATAGTATATTTAGGACATGTCCAAATTATCAAATTCTAATATTTATATTTAAATGTATGGATCTAAGAAATTACTATCTAAGGACATATATCCACTTTTATGAATAAATATTTAGAAAGGAAATGGATGAACAAACGTAATTAAGTGGCTTACTTTAATTTCACAAGTCAACTACAAAGAACAGGAAGAAGCTGATGAATTATAATGTATTATAATTCAGATATGAATTTATGATATTTGGGAACATTATAAGTGATGTCTTGCGGTTAAAATTTATTATTGTAATTTGTAATTAAGGAAAAGAGAAAAGGTGGAAAATGAATTACTCTAAGTTTCTACAATAAACACACTATCAAGTGAGTATATATTTCATCATAAATTTTATTTTAATAAAAATGAATCAAATGTGGTGAATTATACTCTTCTTGATGATATAGATTTTATAGCCATATGCATTATATATGTGGTACAAGCGTATTTAGTTGATGAGTGATTGTAAATTGAACAAAGTGCACAGTGGAAACATAGTGTTGATAATTCTAATTATCGATAGATTGTCATTGTTTTCAATGATAATGGTATGTTATAATCAGATACTGATGTATGCTTGGTATCATCCAGAGATGAATTTAATTACTTTACACTATAGTTTTATAAATAATCATGATATTCGAGTTGAGCTCTCATGTATATATAATATCTACGAATTATGCCATGGATAGCAATAGAATTATGAACTGTGTTAGAGTAATGACTTAGGAATTGTAAACTGTAATGAAGTAATGCTCTAAAAACTAGATGGTAAATTCCCAAAAAACAAATGTGAAGTAAATAAGTTTGATCTAAGGGCCAAATGAGAAATTCCCAACAACTAGTTGAGAAAATAGAGAATTGACCTTCAAATCAAAAAGTGAGTACATGCATATTTACTAAAACTGTATGTATGATATAATGTGCTATTGGAAATTATCTATGATTAGATATTATTGTTAGTATGATTAAGATAATTTATTCATGTTTAAACCTTACAACTATTTATGATTATTATGCCTACTTGGAATGGATAGTATATGATATGATAATGATGTTGTGTGTTAGCAGATAATTAAGATTATTATAATTTATAATAAGAAATGTAAAATTTAAGTTATACAAGTGAATATTTCATTTGAGGCTTAGTTTCACACATTTATAAACTCAAGAAGTTTGGGTTAAATTTATTTCTCTAATCAAACTCTTAATTAACATGAAAACATTTACTATAATTGAATTGAGGTTAGTAATAGTAGATATGCTCATTAAGTTTACATAACTTACTCTATCTTATTTCCAATGTTTTCATAGATCAAGACTACCTTATGAAAAGATTTGATAGTTGGAGTTTCTTTTTAAATTAGGATCAACATTTAAAATAGTTATTTGTTAATTCATATGATGTGTTAAATCCTTATCTATGTATAAGTCTAGAATTATATATTATTATATGTATGATTATGTTGTCATATCTGAAAATTAATATAGGTGTTGTATTTCAAGGGTGTGAGCCTCAAGAAGTGTCCAAAAATAGGAGAGATTGTTCATTTTTTCATAAAAATTTATAATGAAAATTTAAGTCTCTTTGAAAATTTGGAAACTCCTATTAGATAGAAAGAATGAAAAGTATTAAGGCTTGCGAAAATTAATATCAAGATCTACACCAGTCATGGTCGAAATTAAGTCATGACATAACATTAAATGAATTCACACACACACACATTTGTTTATTTCATAATAAATGGCAGGATATGTGTAGGATTCCCCCTTATTTCTCTTGTCGTCCTTATTCTACTCATCACCATCCTCATTCCCCTAATCCAACCCGATCCCACTCATCAATATGAAAAAGGATTTAGATCATAACTTCCCTATTCACATTTTAATATACACTTCTTAGGGCAATTATAGTAAAGAAAACCTCTCAAACATCCAATACTATTTACTTTATCCTCTTTATGATGAAGATAGCTCTCAGGCTTCCAATACTATTTTAGTTTACCCACTTTATGGTGAAAACAATCTTTCAAACTTTTGACACTATTTTAGTTTATCATATAGGTCATCATTAGCCTTCATTTCATAGTAGGATTAAAATATTATTTCTTTCATATTCGTTATTTAAATAGCCTTAAATAAAATTCAAGATCATGTGTTTTAAAATTTTCAATTTCATATTGATAATAATAAATTCAAGGCCCATCACGATATTATTTGAAACCACATTCAAACTATATCAATGGGGCTAATTTTGATAATACAATATTCATATATGTAAATTTAAATATGAGTACCAAGCATCATCTTTTTCCTTGTAAAAGCACATGACTTTCAAGAAGTCAAAGTAAGACAAGCACAACTGATACGTATATGTCAATTACTCCCATCAATTCTTTCTGCACCTTTTCTTTGTTTATAATAATTCAAATAGGTTAAGTCAACATTTTAGAGCAAAAATATTTATCTAAAATTAAATAACTTTTTTTCTTATACAAATAAAATAAAAATAATATTTCCTTTCCTAGTTAATGTACTTGAAATATTCATACTTCTTTTCCTACTATTTATTTTTTAATTTTCTTGATTATTATATTTATTGGATTTAAATTTCCTTATATATATTATTTAAAAAAATGAATGTTAATGGACTGGCTTATATGTTGTATTTAAAAATAAAATAATTAATTTTATTAGAAATATTATATGGATTAGCATTAATCAATTATTGGAACATTTATTTAAGTAATTAGTTTTGTATTTTAACATTAAGCGTAGAACAGATTGGGCCCTAGTTTGATATGTATGATTCATGATAGGTTGGATCATGCATAAGCCCATATGGGTAGAGGTCCCAACTTACAGCCCTTTAGTAGTCAGTAGTTTCCTATCACAAGTCTGACTATAAATAGAGAGATCAGGGTTATTATTTGGACACACAGAAAAATAAGAATTCCCACTCTTCTAAATTTTTCTCTCCTTTTTCTCTCTATCTTGATAACCTAGGGGGCCAAGTAGGTTGTAATTCTACCCATCATCATTCAGATCAGTCATGACCTCATCAAATCATGCTCCAGGTACGCTCATAATATTATTATGATTAATTTTATATTTTTAAGATTTTAATTCATACTTCTAACAATTGGTATCAGAGCATGTTAACAGTATGAATTTATGATTATAAATGATTTTAATTATCTTGACAGATTTATAAATGTCCCGATTTTTCCTTTTCATGTTGTACATAAAAATTGATGAAATTGGAATATCTTTTCTAAAATTTTTTTTTCTTCGAATATGTTTTTCTCCTTTAATTAAATATTGAATTCTGATCTAATATGCATGAGAATATTATTCTATGGTTTAATTGTATTAAAATTTCGTGAATGTTGCGGATCGAAGTTTGGATTTTTCGGGAAAAATATTATAACCATAGATCGCAATATTTGAAATATTTTCCTTCTGATAAATATGTAAATCTGTGTTTAAAATAGGTTAAATATAATTTTGTGGGACTAAAAGGGGTTAAAAATAAATTTTTTTTGAGCTTAAAAACTCAATTATGGCAGAAAAACAGTAACAAAACTAAAACAGTGCGAAGGAAGAAGAAAACCCATCAGCTGTTGTGCGCGTGGATTACACGCGATGATTGAGCGCGTGAATAACACGCGCTTAAAGGGAAATTGGTTCAGTCGTGCGTGTAACACACACGCCAGATAGCGCGTGGAACACACGCGCTTGCAAGAGTCCTTCTACTTTCGACCAGTCAAAGACCGAACGTTGACCACGCGCAGATATGGCGCGTGTATTCACGCACCACTAGACTTCTCCTTGCTTCTGATTCAATCCCACGCGCGGCAATAGCGTGTGTTAGCGCATGTGCGTAACGCGCTGGACGTTTGGATTCCAAATTTTGATGTTTTGTGTGAAATTTTATTTTGTACCTTTATATATTTTTTCTAGAATTTTTTGTGCTAATAAATATTTATTTTGAATTTTGAAAAGTTTATATTGTATGAAAATATAATTTATTTATGGAATTTTGGTCTGAGAAAATTCATGGACATTCTTTGTATTTTGTCTGAGCTTGATGTGCTGTGACTCTCTCTAATTGTAAACATAGGTATGCTAGATAAATTTTGAACTCTTAATTATGTTATTTTAGTATATATAAAACACTTAAAGCCGTTTATTTCATACCAATGATAAATTAGGGATATAATAAGGCTATTTTTCATAAAATACTGTCCTTTTAAGATTTTTAGGAGTACATTGCATTGATGATGGATACACCCTATCGGTGTGACATTATTAATGTAATTTTAAAGCTTAGACTCCTTAGAATAGGCATGCGGTAATTATAATGTTTCAATATTTCTTGTACCCTATCGGTATAGTTATATTGATTACATTTTTATGTAGACTTTTGTACAAGCCAAATCTATGGTACATGTATTTTGGATACCACTTTGTTAGATAGTTGTTTGACTGATTTGTTTAATTAGGAATCTTGTATTGTAATTATGTTGTGCACGCATAATTAGTAATTTTCCAATCCTGTTGCATCAGTCTCGGCCTTTCAACAACTATCTGTGGTGAGGACTCTTAATGGAATAAACTATGATGAATGGAGAGAGTCCTTGAATATGTACCTGACAATCTCTAAAGAGGATTTGGCTCTTAGAGAACCAAAGCCGACTGATCTCTTACCCCAGTCTAGTGCTGCAGATAAGACCTATTATAAACAATGGTATGAATCGAACTGGATTTGTTTGGTAGTGATTAAGTTCACTATTGAAAAGAGAATTAGAGAGAATATCCCAAATAAGGACACTGTTGTGGAGTACATGAAAGTTGTTGAAGAGAAATTCAATTCTAGCCATTTAACTTTAGTGTGTTTTTAAGTCCAATAAACTTGAAATATCTTCTGGATTTTGGTGGTTAGATTCTGGTGAAACTATTCATGTTACAAATTCTTTAAAAGGGTTCAAGAACTAGTAGATCCCAAATAAGAGAGAGAAAAATGTCTTAGGAGTAGTAGGTAGTAAGGTTAAGGTTCAATACATAGGATCAATTTCCTTATGTTTGTCATCTGGACATATTTTGAATCTAAATAATGTTGTTTATGTACCTTCTGCCAGAAGAAATTTGATTTTTAATTTTGTTTTAGATAATTGTGGCTATTTCCGTTGGCAAGGAAGTGGAAAGATTGAGATTCATAGTGATTTTGCTATTGTTGGTAATGTCACCTTATAAAATGATCCATATCATTTGAATTTGAGTGATTGTCCTGATATGTCATCTGATGTTCCCATCAATATTATGATTAGGCATAAACTACCTAGAATGAGTTAAAATTCTTCCATTTTATGGGATTGATTTTCTAGGCCATTTTTCTATAAAGATTAGAAAGATTGATAAAATAAAGAGTGTTGTTAAACCTAAATTTCTTAGATTTCTCAGTTTTTTGAAACTTTTAAGTGTGGGGTTGTAAAGAAAAGATAAGACCATATAATCCCAGGTTGAAGAAATTATACACTACAATAATCAATGGGTTCTTCATTGAGTATTGAATTGGATCAAGAGGTTATAGATTTTATTATCTCACTTATAGTATCAAGATAATCAAGTTTGATTGGACATTTTCATTCTGAGGATGGCTTGGATAGTGGGAGTTCAATGCTTAAGGTTATCAATTTATGTGACAAGGCCACCATTCTGCCTATACCTATTTTGATTCTCTCACCACTAGAGGAGATAATGTTGACATTTCAGTACAGATAAATAAAGATCCTTATGTTGAACAATCTAATCAGCTAGCCATTAAGTTTAGACGTTCTCAAAGGATTTAAAGACTTGCAATACCATATGACTATATTGTGTACTTGCAAAAATTTTAATAAATTTATTAGAGTAATTTAATCATCTTAGTGCTTTATGTTGATGACATTTTGTTGCCTAGAAACTCAATTAATTTAGATGAGTCAAAATGCATGTTATCATGTCATTCTGATCTTGGCAAAAACATCCTTTATTCTTAGAATTCAGATCTATCATGATAGAACTCATAGTATTTTGGGTTTGTGCTAAGCCAATTTAATTGAATGGATGCTTGAAAGATTTAAAATGGACGCCTGTGCATCTAGTCCAATGCCTACTTAGAAAGATAATACACTGTCTCAATCATATTGCCCTCAAGTTGATATTGAAAGGGATAAAATGGATAAGATTCTTTACGCTTCCGCTATTAGTAATCTTATGCAAGCACAGGTTTGCATTCGTTTAGATATAGCTTTTGCTATTAGTGTGCTTGGAAGATTATCAAGTAACCCTAGGATGGATCATTGGAGAATGACCAAGATAGTAATATATAGTATCTTTAAGATACTATGAATCATAAGTTGACTTGTAGACAATCTAATTTACTTGAAAGTATTGGTTATTTAGATTCTGATTATGCCTTGTACATAGATGATTGTAAGTCAACATCTAGATACATCTTTATGATGTTTGGAGGAGCTGTTTCATGGGAAAGTGTTAAAGAAACACTCACAGCTACCTTAACAATGGAAGCAGAGTTTATCGCATATTATGAGGCCACTTGACAGGCTGTAAGGTTGAGAAAGTTGATATTTGGCATGCAATTAATTAATTTTATATCACGATTTCTACCAATTTTTATTGTGATAAGGCTTCTACTATGTGCTTTTCTCAAAACAATAGGAATTCTAAATATATTAAATATTTTTTATGATAAACTCCTATTTGTTAGAGAGAAAAGATTGTTGAATTTCAGACTCACATTAAACATAGCCCTAGTGGAGACATGCAAGGGATCTGTTGACTTAAGGCTTACCTATAGGAGTATTTAAAATCAACTAACTCATATGAGTCTTGTTAAATTTTATGAAGCCTTAGTTTAGTAGGAGTCTGAGATATGCTTATCTTATTTTGTTGATATTTGTGATCAATAATTGCTCATTTTGAAACATTGGTGATATATTTTATACATATATATAAATCATTTGCTTCCCTATCGGATTCAATGATTTTAAGTTATTTCTCTTATAAGCTGTGGTCAAAAGATTAACTTTATATATATATATATATATATATATATATATATATATATATATATATATATATATATATATATCAAGTTCCTTTGGGATTATGAGACATTAATTTAACATCACTTGCCTCCCTATCGGATTCAGTGATTCTGTATGGTCTCATTCCACTTATGAAATCATTGCTCAGTAACCTTATATATATATATATCCAGTTCTTTGGGATTATGAGACATTAATTTAACATCACTTGTCTCCCTATCGGATTTAGTGATTCTGTATGGTCTCATTTCACTTTTGTAATCGTCACTCAGTTTGGATATTGAAACATTGGTAATATATTTTATACATATATAAATCATTTGTTTCCCTATCGGATTCAATGATTTTAAGTTGTTTCTTTTCTGAGTTATAGTTGAAAGACTAAACGTTATTCTGTTCCTCTCAAATTGTGAGACATTATATCACTTGTCTCCCTATCGGATTCAGTGATTCTGTGTGGTCTCATTCTCTAAATTAAGTTTATAGCTTAATGTATAACTAATTGCTTAATATTTTAATTATTCCATATAATTAATTAATGCTATCCAAGTGGGAGATTGTTGTATTTAAAAATAAAATAATTAATTTTATTAGAAATATTATATGGATTAGCATTAATCAATTATTGGAATATTTATTTAAGTAATTAGTTTTGTATTTTAACATTAAGCGTAGAACAGATTGGGCCCTAGTTTGATATGTATGATTCATGATAGGTTGGATCATGCATAAGCCCATATGGGTAGAGGTACCAACTTACAGCCCTTTAGTAGTCAGTAGTTTCCTATCACAAGTCTGACTATAAATAGAGAGATCAGGATTATTATTTGGACACACAGAAAAATAAGAATTCCCACTCTTCTAAATTTTTCTCTCCCTTTTCTCTCTATCTTGATAACCTAAGGGGCCAAGTAGGTTGTAATTCTACCCATCATCATTCAGATCAGTCATGACCTCATCAAATCATGCTCCAGGTACGCTCATAATATTATTATGATTAATTTTATATTTTTGAGATTCTAATTCATACTTCTAACATTATAAACCTGTAAGCTATTCATCATCTTTTTTTTCTTTTGTTTCCTTTTTAGGGAAGCATATAAAGGTCTAAAAGTACGGCTCATGACACCCTTTAGTACTTTTATTTTATATTTTTTCAATTTTTTTAAAAGATTATATAATATGAATATATTTATTGCAACAACATCATTTTTGAAAATATAATAATATATATCTTAAAAATATATTTTTTAAACAAAAATAAAATAGAAAAAGTTTCCACTCACAAAAATTTTGAATGGATTCTTGAAAAGTAACTAAAAATATCAAAAATTATATTATTTTTATTTAAATAAGTAAATAATAAAATAATTAATACAAAAGATATATAATTTTTATCGAGTTAAAATAACCAAAAGATGAGAATCTCTATAGAGTGGGGTTATAATGTTAGCTTTGTCAAAAAGAATAAATTTTTAAATGGTTTGCTAAAAAGATGTTAAGGCATGGTGATCCGCTACCTTCTCTTTTATAGCTAAAGAAGATGACAAACATTTATTTCATTCAAAATTTACAAGATTTCATATTAGGACATATGGAGAAAACTAACTAATGTAGAAAATATTGAACAATGCTTTCTTTCTTATATTTTAATGAGAAAAATGTATAATGCTATATTGGAGTGTGAATAAAAATGATATTTTTCAAGTAAGACTTTCATATAGATAAAAGAAGCAAAATTTGATGATCCTAAAACTAGGTATCATATTTTTTAACATTGTATTTGAAAGAAGTCAAAAAAATTATAATTTTGTTATCAAAATATTTCTCTTGAAATCTACTTTCCAAAATATATTTTTCTTAAACTTTTTTATACTTTCATGATTTTTCAAAAATCAAAAAGTCTTAAATGTAGCATAAATTATAAATACAAGCTAATTAATTCTTGTCACTTTAGTTACTAAGGTCATAAATTGGCCACCCTTATACATTTTTTATAAGTCCAGTGGTTTTTTTTTTCACATAAAAATCCTATAAAACTTTCTAATGGGCTCAAGTGGGCTTTTGGTCTAATTTTTTTTATAAACAAACTTCTAATTAAGCTTCCAAAAAAATATTGGTTTCCAAAATTCTATTACACATTCTTTTGTATTAGGCTTTTCTTCTATTCACTTGCTATAGATCATACTCCCAATGACCTTGAGTTTTCTAGCAAATGTTACATAAACCTATTTGAAAGATTTTCCATTAAAGCACCAAACCTAAACTCAATCAAGTAATTTCACTACATACTTGAGATTTAGGTTAAGAGATTCACCCACCTATTTATGAAGAAAGTTTTGGAAGGTCATGTTGGGAATTTGGATTATCACATGCAGCGGAATTTTAAATTTTGATCCGAATTCTACCTAGGATCCATGCAAAAAAAATGAGTCAATGATTAGGGTTTTACCTATTAGGCACTCGTGTTTCTACTGATCAAAACTTGAGAGTGGATGAATCAAACGCCGGCCGGAAGGTACAGCGTCTCTACGGTATCCACACGGAGTGAACAACGACCTCTCACCCTCCACGCGTCTGCTAGGATGCGTTTTTCTCTCTAAGAATTAGGATTGGATGTTTTCTGAGTGATTTAAGGTTTATATGGAAGCTTAAAACGTGATTATTAAGTGCTGCCCTCAAGTCCCCTTTTATAGAACTTAGGCAAGCCATAATCCTAGTCCTACTAGGATAATGCTTCCAAAATCCTAATCACACTTAACAACTCATCTTATCCTTATCCTAGAGATAATGGGAAGAGATAAGACTTATCTATTAATTATCTAATATTAGATAATGATATTATCTCATAATATAAATATCTTAATATTAGATAATTGCATATAGTTATCAAATATCAAAATAATATTATCTCATAATATATTTATCTAATATCTGATAAGATAATTACTTGATATTACTTTAATATCAAATAATATCACATAATATATATATATATATATATAATGTGAATTTATTATTCTTAATAATATATATGCACGAAAATAAGTCCAATTAATTGGATATTAATATAATTAAAGTCCAATTAATTATTGTCTTATTCCTACTCCTTTTGTGTGACCCTGTAGGTTCTTACTACGTTGACAATGACTTATTATTGAGCCATAGACAGCGAGCGGTATCTAGCAATACATCACTGCCACTCAAGTAGTAAGAATGTCTGTGATTCGACATCCACCTAATACATGATCAACGTTTTACATCATAACCCTTTTGTAATAATATCCAAATTGAACTGGAGGCATGGAATGTGTCATCCTCGTCAATGTTCAATTTATATTTCTTAATACTGAGTAAACTTAAAATAAATAATTAATATCACATATTAATTCAACTGAGCATGGCCATGCATTTCTAAGTCTCACTCAATCAAGGGGCCCAAGGATATTTCTCTTTTATACAAGAGTAACAAAATCTCATTTACATCACTCACTTCCCTCTGCATGATTTATGACACACCCAATCAATGCCCTACTTGTCACCTGATTAAAGGTGACATAGGACAATATTAAAGTGAGTAATTCCTCATGTAGGGAACTGTAATGACTTCAGGTTAAAGGTTTATGCGTAGTTGTGATCATATGAGAATAACTTATGACACGTTTATCCATGCAATATTCTCATAGTGGGTCAGTCCAGTACATTGTTCACTAGCAATGTACTCATGTATTGACTTGATATCACATATCCATGATTCGTAATCATCAGTCACTATACATGCTAGTCTCGATGTATTATTACTATCCTTTTTCATAATAATACTTGACTAGGGGCATTTTAGGAATAGCAAAGGTATTCCAAGGATAATTATTATATTAAGTTATAAATTGCGCATAATAATAATAAAAACAAAATATAATAATTAAATTGCCTAAAATAAAATATAATACATTGTGTATAACTCTAATCATCTTATATGATTGGTTCTAGGACACACACCAACAATCTCCCACTTGGACTAGAGTCACTCATGTATCTAATACCAAGTGACATAGTATGACCATCATGCTTTTTCTGCGCTAAAGGCTTTGTCAGTGGGTCGGCAATATTATCATCTGTTGGTACTTTACATATCTTCACATCTCCTCTATCGATGATTTCTCGAATGAGATGGAAGCGCCTAAGTATATGTTTGGATCGCTGGTGAGATCTGGGTTCCTTGGCTTGTGCAATGGCTCCATTATTGTCACAATAGAGATCCACTGGGTTTGCAATGCTAGGAACAACGCCAAGTTCAGTAATGAACTTTTTGATCCAAACAGCCTCTTTTGATGCATCAGATGCAGCAATATACTCAGCCTCTGTAGTAGAG
This sequence comes from Sindora glabra, assembly GCA_020226215.1. NCBI lineage: Eukaryota > Viridiplantae > Streptophyta > Magnoliopsida > Fabales > Fabaceae > Sindora > Sindora glabra. Next base: position 34,740,699 of record CM035233.1, read on the forward strand.
TCGGCCACTGTTTCCTGCTTTGAACTCTTCCAGCATACAGCACCACCATTCAGGCTAAATACATAACCCAACTGCGATCTAAAGTCATCCTTGTCGGATTGGAAACTGGCATCAGTGTAACCTTTTACAACAAGTTCTTCCTCTCCTCCATATATTAAGAATGAATCCTTAGTCCTTCTTAAGTACTTAAGGATATTCTTAACGGCAGTCCAGTGAGGTTCACCTGGATTTGACTTGTACCTGCTCGTCATGCTTAAAGCATACGAGACATCAGGACGAGTACATATCATGGCATACATGATAGATCCAATTGCTGACGCATATGGTATCTTATTCATCCAGTCCTTCTCATCTTGTGTCGAAGGACACTGAGTTTTGGACAAATTTATGCCATGTGACATAGGCAAAAATCCTCTTTTAGATTCTTGCATGTTAAACCGTTTTAACACTTTATCTATGTATGTACTCTGACTTAGGCCAAGCAATTTTCTTGATCTATCTTTATAGATCTTAATACCTAATATATAGGCAGCTTCGCCTAAGTCTTTCATCGAGAAACAATTCCCTAACCAAGTCTTTACTGTTTGCAGTGTAGGGATATCATTTCCGATGAGTAGTATGTCATCCACAAATAATACAAGGAAAATAATTGTGCTCCCACTAACCCTTTTGTAAACACAAGATTCATCTTCATTTTTGATGAAACCAAATTCTTTGATTGCCTCATCAAAACAAAGATTCCAACTCCATGAAGCTTGCGTTAATCCATAAATGGATCGTTGTAGCTTACATACCTTTCCAGCAGTTTCAGGAAATGACAAAACCCTCGGGCTGTGTCATGTACACATCCTCGAGGAGCTTTCCATTAAGAAAAGCAGTTTTGACATCCATCTGCCAGATTTCGTAATCATAAAAAGCTGTAATAGCAAGCAAAATCCGGATGGATTTAAGCATGGCAACTGGGGAATAGGTCTCATCATAGTCTATACCATGAACTTGCCTATAACCTTTTGCGACTAATCGTCCCTTAAAGGTTTGCACGTTACCATCCATGTCGGTTTTCTTCTTGAAAACCCATTTGCACCCAATGGGTTTTACCCCTTCAGGTGGATCAACCAAAGTCCATACTTGGTTAGTATACATAGAATCCATCTCAAATTTCATGGCCTTAAGCCACTTCTCAGAGTCTATCCCTTTTATAGCTTCTTGGTAAGTTGTAGGCTCATCTTGATCCATGAGCAAAACATCGCCATTTTGAGTTACAAGAAATCCATATCTCTCCGGCTCATGGTGTATCCTACCAGACTTACGTGGGCCTTATGTTACTTGAGCTAGTTCCTGACCCACAACATCTTGTGGTCCTTTTCCAGGCTCTATTATAGGTTCAGTGTTACTTTGTAGGTCTCGTACTTCTTCGATTTCTACTTTTCTCCCACAGTTTTTCTTAGAGATAAATTCTCTTTCCAGAAAAATACCAGTTCGTGCGACAAACACTTTGCCTTCAGTAGGATTATAGAAATAGTATCCCTTAGTTTCCTTAGGATACCCCACAAAGTAGCACTTATCTGATTTGGGTCCAAGCTTATCAGAAACTTGATGTTTTACATAGGCCTCGCAACCCTAAATCTTCATAAAAGACAAGCTAGGACGTTTCCCAGTCCATATCTCATATGGAGTCTTTTGAACCATTTTAGAGGGAACACGGTTGAGCGTAAAAGCAGCTGTCTCTAGAGAATGCCCCCAAAAGGAGATTGGAAGATCTATATGACTCATCATAGATCGTACCATGTCTAACAAGGTACGATTCCTCCTTTTTGAAACACCATTCCATTGTGGCATTCCAGGTGGAGTGAGTTGTGATACTATACCACACTCCTTTAGATAGTCATCAAATTCTTGGCTTAAGTATTCTCCACCTCGATCTGATCGAAGTGTTTTAATACTTTTACCAAGTTGGTTTTGCACTTCATTCTTGAATTCCTTGAACTTTTCAAAGGATTCTGATTTGTGTTTCATAAGATACACATATCCATATCTACTGAAATCATCAGTAAATGTAATGAAGTACTGAAAACCTCCTCTAGCAGGTGAACTAATGGGCCCACATACATCAGTATGTATGAGACCCAATAGATCATTAGCCCTTTCACTGTGTCCAGTGAATGGTGTTTTAGTCATTTTTCCTAGCAAACAAGATTCACATATTTCATATGATTCAAAATCAAATGAATCCAAGAATCCATCCTTATGAAGCTTGGATATGCGCTTCTCATTTATATGGCCCAAACGACAATGCTAGAGATAGGTTGGATTTAAATCATTTGATTTAAATCGCTTAGTGTTTATGTTATAGACAGGCATTTCAAGATCAAGAATATAGAGCCCATTGAACATTTGTGCACTGCAGTAAAACATTTCATTTAAATAAATTGAACAACTTTTGTCCTTTATTATAAATGAAAAACCTTTCTTGTCCAAACAAGAAATAGAAATAATATTCCTGCTGATAGCAGGCACAAAATAACAATCCTCTAATTCTATTACTAAACCAGAAGGTAAAGATCGATAATATGTCCCTACAGCTAGCGCAGCAACTCTTGCTCCATTGCCAACTCGTAGGTCCACTTCGCCTTTAGCTAGAGTCCTACTCCTTTGTAGTTCCTGCACATTTGTACAAATGTGAGAACCGCATCCGGTATCTAATACCCAAGATGTAGAAGTTGAAACATTAATTTCTATAACATAGATACCTGAAGCGGAAGTCTCACTTCCCTTCTTCTTTTTCAGATCTTCCAGATAGACCTTGCAGTTTCTTTTCCAATGTCCGATTTGACCGCAATGAAAGCATGTCCCTTCCTTAGCCACACCCCCTTTTGGTTTCAGTGCAGAGGATTTAGACTTGGGCTTGCCTTTGGATTTGGAATCCTTCTTGTTTTTGCCCTTGCCTTTTCCTTTTCCTTTGCCCTTTTGAACCATCATTATGGTATTAGGCTTAGTCTTTTGCAAATTTTGTTCAGCAGTTCTTAACATGCTTAACAATTCTGGCAGTGGTTTGTCAATTTCATTCATGTTGTAATTCATGATAAATTGACCATAACTCTGTGGCAACGATTGCAGAATTAAGTCAGTGGCCAACTCTTGACCTAGTGGTGCACCCAATCTTTCAAGGTTCTCAACATACCCAATCATTTTGAGTACATGAGGCCCAACAGGGTTTCCTTCTGCCAGTTTGCACTGAAACAAGGCTTTTGTCACCTCAAACCTCTCATGCCGAGCTTGGCCTTCATAAAGCTTCTTAAGATGCTCAAGCATGTCATAAGCTTCCATGTTCTCATGTTGCTTCTGAAGCTCAGAGTCCATGGTAGCCAACATGAGACAACCGACATCTAATGCGTCATCATGATGCTTCTTATAAGCATCCTTTTGAGCTCGAGGGGCAGTAGCTTCAGGTTCTTAAGGAACAGGTTCCTCTAGGACATACATTTTTTGCTTATGTTTGAGGACTATCCTCAAATTTCTATACCAGTCCAGGAAGTTTGTTCCATTCAGTTTGTCCTTCTCAAGGACCGATTGCAGTGATAAGTTATTTGATGTATTAGCCATTGGTTATCTACGACAGAAATATGCAAAGTAAGTATTAAATTTAAAACATTTAATAAGGTCTTTTATTAAATGTACCTCCCACTATTTCATTCAAATTAATAGCCCTCACTATTAATTCGGAAAGTCATAGTATTTAAGCTTTGTAGTGGGCCAAGATCCATATTTCACCAAGCTTTAAGTTAGCTTTGGCTAATCACTTAAAACTTAGTTATTTAGGTAAGCAACACTTGCCAATTGTATCATATACAACTCTTGGATAGTTAGGTGAACAACATTTGTCCTAGTCCATCTTATGAACTAAAGCCTAACTTTATGCCTCTAGGTCTCAATCCTATTGAGATATCCTAGTTAAGTCGGACCCAATATTTGACATTCGGATATCACTATTATCCAGTCGCATCTCACCAAGATAAACGAAGTACCTTGCTTTGGCAAACCTACCTTATGTCGATCGAGGCCTTGATGAGTGCCAAATATTGGAAGGCATCATTAATTATTACTGACTTAATATTTTGGATGAGGGATTTCAACTTAATTATTATCAGATCTCACCATAACTAGCCTATTTATTCATGCAATATATCTAGCATATCTCATATATCATATAAAGTAAATGAATAAAATAGACTACCATATATCATATATCATGCAATGAATAGAACTATCACATAGTAGGAACACATTCTATCACATAATAAATGCATGCTCATCAATATCATCACATAATAAAGAAATCAATATGTCGCATAGTATGGCCTAAAATTCTATTTTCTAATGACATTCCTAACTAACTCCTTAGCTTCTTCTTGTCTCATAGCTCCTTAGCTTCTCCTTGTTCCAAGCAAAGAATACTCCATTGCAATTACAAATTTACAACAGAAACCCCGAGTTACATTTGGGGGGAATTGAGATGAAAAGAGAATATACATTAGAGAAATAGAGGAAGACACGACACGTAGGTCGTATTTTTAAAATCCATCCATTAAAAACTCCAAAGGCCATACAATGCAACACATTCATGCATCATATGTAATAATTGCTAAGAAATATATGTAACCAAGATAAAGAGGATGATTGACATATATATATTTCATAACATCTTTATCATAAAAAATCATATTTTAAAACGGCGCCTTAAGAACAAAAATAATTTTTGAACGCTACGCAGAGTTAGCACGGCGGTCCCGCTAGTTGGTTAGTGGGCGGGGGTCAAGGGGGCAGTGCCCCTTACTGGGAGGTGTGTGGGCAGAGCCCCCCAGGCCAAAAATTGAATACATCTGACATTCAAATTTTGATTCATTTTGCCAACAATTGACACACCCCAAGTCGAACAATTCGACTATATGATTGACATTCAAATCATAGTTTAAAATAGGATTTACGTCCTAAACACTTTGAATAATTTTAATCATATCAAAACAGATCCAGCCATATTCAAATAATTTAAAGCACACATATACCTCATAGACCAAATTCAACTTAATCATATTAAACGAATTTAAACAAGTCTTTACAGATTCAGAATTAATCACATCAATTCTATGCTGACTAGGTTATATGCTTTAAATGCAGAGAACATCACATGTTCAGAACAGATTCTACGCATATATGAAGCAGAAAAACGCATGATCTTATTCATACAATTAATCTCATCAATTGATAATCTAATTCAAAATTCAAATCATATATATCATATATATATTTACGAAATCAGAATCATACACGAGTAAACATATATCTCATATATATCTAGTTTAAACAGAAACTAATTTGATATTAATTTATCACATAAATATTCATCAAAACGTGTAACTTCTGATTTAAATTGAAACAAATTTGACATGTATTTATCATATAAATATTCATTAAAAACGGTAAAACACATAATCAGAACTATATATTTTGCAAGAAGCTCTGATACCACTGTTGGGAATTCGGATTATCACATGCAGCGGAATTTTAAATTTTGATCCGAATTTACCTAGGATCCATGCAAAAAGCATGAGTCAATGATTAGGGTTTTACCTATTGGGCACTCGTGTTTCTACTGATCAAAACTTGAGAGCGGATGAATCAAACGCCGGCCGGAAGGTACAGCATCTCTACGGTATCCACACGGAGTGAACAACGACCTCTCACCCTCCACGCGTCTGCTAGGATGCGTTTTTCTCTCTAAGAATTAGGATTGGATGTTTTCTGAGTGATTTAAGGTTTATATGGAAGCTTAAAACGTGATTATTAAGTGCTGCCCTCAAGTCCCCTTTTATAGAACTTAGGCAAGCCATAATCCTAGTCCTACTAGGATAATGCTTCCAAAATCCTAATCACACTTAACAACTCATCTTATCCTTATCCTGGAGATAATGGGAAGAGATAAGACTTATCTATTAATTATCTAATATTAGATAATGATATTATCTCATAATATAAATATCTTAATATTAGATAATTGCATATAGTTATCAAATATTAAAATAATATTATCTCATAATATATTTATCTAATATCTGATAAGATAATTACTTGATATTACTTTAATATCAAATAATATCACATAATATATATATATATATAAAACGTGAATTTATTATTCTTAATAATATATATGCACAAAAATAAGTCCAATTAATTGGATATTAATATGATTAAAGTCCAATTAATTATTATTTTATTCCTACTCCTTTTGTGTGACCCTGTAGGTTCTTACTACGTTGACAATGACTTATTATTGAGCCATAGACAGTGAGCGGTATCTAGCAATACATCACTGCCACTCAAGTAGTAAGAATGTCTGTGATTTGACATCCACCTAATACATGATCAACGTTTTACATCATAACCCTTTTGTAATAATATCCAAATTGAACTGGAGGCATGGAATGTGTCATCCTCGTCAATGTTCAATTTATATTTCTTGATACTGAGTAGACTTAAAATAAATAATTAATATCACATATTAATTCAACTGAGCATGGCCATGCATTTCTAAGTCTCACTCAATCAAGGGGCCCAAGGATATTTCTCTTTTATACAAGAGTAACAAAATCCCATTTACATCACTCACTTCCCTCTGCATGATTTATGACACACCCAATCAATGCCCTACTTGTCACCTAATTAAAGGTGACATAGGACAATATTAAAGTGAGTAATTCCTCATGTAGGGAACCGTAGTGACTTTAGGTCAAAGGTTTATGCGTAGTTGTGATTATATGAGAATAACTTATGACACGTTTATCCATGCAATATTCTCATAGTGGGTCAGTCCAGTACATTGTTCACTAGCAATGTACTCATGTATTGACTTGATGTCACATATCCATGATTCGTAATCATTAGTCACTATACATGCTAGTCTCGATGTATTATTACTATCCTTTTTCATAATAATACTTGACTAGGGGCATTTTAGGAATAGCAAAGGTATTCCAAGGATAATTATTATATTAAGTTATAAATTGCGCATAATAATAATAAAAATAAAATATAATAATTAAATTGCCTAAAATAAAATATAATACATTGTGTATAACTCTAATCATCTTATATGATTGGTTCTAGGACACACACCAACAGGTCAGATTCATTATCTTTTAACCTTAACCAACCAAGATTTCAAAGATTTCCAATTAGGGTTCGTATTTGCTCTTTTTTAGGTTTCACTACCCAAATCCTTTCAAATCTCAAGAATATGATAAAATGTGAAGGATTTGACAAGGATGAGCTCCTTCCTTCCTTAATTAGAAAAGAAATTAAGATGGAGGTGGAAGATAGGAAAAGGATAAGGAGGGAACAATTAAGATTTTTGAAATGAGGAAGAAATATGGAATTTGGGCATGATATTGGTTTTTATAAAAGCAGGGATATTTTCAAAAAAATTTACTTTAAATCTCTTCTATACTCACATTCTTTTCTTTATTTTTTTTATTCAAAGTACTTTTCCTCTACTAACCCCTTCAAGTTTTCCTTTCTAAACCTAACTTAAGTAACTTATATCTATTTATCATAAAGTTTTAATCAAAACTCACTTAAATTAATTAAATCTCTCCTCAATACTTTGCCTGCATTTTCCCTATCAAAATTTATTTGTTTTATATAAATTCCTATTAAACTTATTTATTTATTTCTCTTCATGGATTAAAATCCTAAAATTCTAGTGAGAATGTAATAATACTTTTCCTATTTCAAAAGATTTCATCCTTAAATTCTTAAGGTGTCTTATGTAATGTTCATTTAAAGCATCCAATTGTTTTAATTATTATATGAGACTCACATTTAACATTATTACTAGCTTCCTAGTTGTACAATCTAAATCTGGGACACACTCACTTAAAAGAACTTTTACAAAATCCTCTTCATTAGTAATTATTCTAGATTTCCTATTTTCATTTTTTATCACTACTTATAAACATTTAAGCTTATTTATCATGGAGCATATAAATATGAGCTCTAGCATAAGCCACACCTTCATATACATGCCACCAAATTCTAGTTCATATGCAACTTTCAAAATTCCATAGCATACTCTAATATAGCTTTACACACATTAGAACATGGCATCAATGAAACTCATATACTATTACTATAAATTCATCTACATGCTTCAATATACATATACAAATAACATCATTTCATTAGTTACATAAACTCATTTCCCAAGTATAAATTAACTTAGGCCATCAGTAGTATGTAATGCCTTTGAAAACAAATCTAATTCTTATTTACAAAAGGAAGAAAATTTCGCTAAGTTATTATTTTAAACCTCTATAAGTGATTTCAATTTTCAAATTAATAAATTGTACTGTTCTCACAGTAGCTTCTTATTAATATATATTTTCAATTTTAAACTCTTTATCATAGAAGTATGTATAATTAAGCAATATACCATTATAGTAACTATAAATTTAGAATAAGATTATTAGTTTCTACTACAAAGTCATAGTTTCTAATAAGGTGTAAAGTTTAAAAACTAGAATGTCTTGAGTCTAACACAAAGCATACTATGTAAACTATAATCCACATCTAATCAACTTTATCATTATGTGTTACTTAAGGGGAATGATCTTGAATCACTTAACTCTATTAGGACTCTGGTTGGAAAAATATCTATGTTTAACTTACACCATCTTACACTATCCCTCAGTTATGACTTTAAAGACTAAGCCTTTTAACTTTACAATTTTACTTAAACTATAACATGATGACATTTAAACTATATGGCTTTAAATGTATCTTTCCACATCTTGTTAATTTCCACACTATCTTTGTTATTTGTTATCTTAGTTATTCTTTATTACTCTTTCCATAACTATAAGTAGACTAATGATTGGAATAATTGCCACATCTTTACCTAGCAATCCTTTTTGTCATCTTACTTTTTCATCTTAATTAGAATTATTAGATTACCTTTATTTCAATTACCTTGGTTGATCATAATCCAATTAAATCATATACTACTATGCTTGTGCATCTTTAACATGAAATTCCTCAATATCCTATATAACCAACTTCAGCATTTTGTTATGGTTACTCTCCATTTTTATATAGAACTTATAAGATAAATAAATAAGTCATAACAATGGTGATGTCCATTCAATGTTCACAATTCTCATCTCATAGAAGCCACAATCACAATAGCAATGCATCTCAGTAGTATTAGGGGAATTCAATTAGCGATCAATAGCTTAGTAGTTTGTTTATAATATTTGAAGCATGCATCTCTTTGTATTCTATGCACAACTTTAGGTTTATACCTAACAGCAATGTTATCATGTAAAGGATAGGAACAAAATTGGAGTTTTGGTTGAAAATGAGGAGGCATTAAAGGTTTTAAAATTGCTTCAAATTAATATATGGGTTTTTATCTTTCCTTTTTATTATCACCATTAAGGTTGCATAACTTAATTTCTTGGGCAAAACTTAAAGTTAAAAGTTGCCAATCACTTATTGTAATCATTGGTGAGAATATCTAAAATCATGTTTATGCCTATACTCATGCACATCCATTACCAAGCAAAAGCATAATACTCATCCACTACTACTTATATAATACATAATGCAAGTGTGCAAAGTGACATCGATATTACTTCTCTTATAGAACTCTTTTTCTACTCCTTTTATAACATTGTTTGACACCTAACTAACCAAGTTTTTAAAAATAGCTATCTCTATAATGGAGTTAAAAGTCTGAGTTTGACACTTCACAAACTTTTAACATTCTTATCATTATTCATGTCCTTACTATTTTTGACCTCACATTCTTCCTAAACCAATTATAAGTCCATCGTTTAATAGTTTATCCATCCTAACATTTAATTAAGGCATCTTGCCATCCTAAGGGACCACAATATACTTTCCCATTCTTTAGTTGTTGTTCCTTCTCTTTGCCACCTTTTCTCATTCCTCACTTAGTTTGAGATAGCCAAAAGTAATTCTAAAAAATAAGGAGATGGTAAAGATAAATGAACAGAAGGTTATTCATAACTCATAAATTAAAGGTTCACATAGAAGATCCATAACACACTTATACCAAGCTTTATTCATTTTCTATATAAATCAAGGTAATTTAACACTCTTATAAATACACTAGGATTCTTGTACCACTATCACCCTAATAAGACTAATTCAAGTTATAACATGATGAAATGTCTCATAAACACATTTCCTTAATTAAAATTATGTAACCCATACATTTCTAATAAATAATACATTTAATAGAACCTTTATTTTACTCTACTAAGCTTACCTCATACTCAAACATGATTTACACTCCTCTAAAGCTTTATTTCCTTCATTTGAAGTCTCACATCTTATTATGTTTCTTGAATTTCCATCCTACTATACTAGCCTTACACAATTAAATTCCTTATTCACACATACTAAGCTATACAAACTTCTATATTAATAAGTTTCGGTTCAATTAAGATATGTTAATGAACTAATACACATAATACATCCTATGAATACTTGACTTTCTTATCAAGGTTTACATCCTAATTGTCTTTGGTTCTCTACCTTTTATGGCTTAAGTTAAAAATGTCATAATTCACAATTTATCATCCTCAGCAATTTATCAAAACACTCCTTAACAATAAAGGGCTATAAGACATTTTTCCTAATTACTATTGTGGAAATAAACCCTTGAAGTAAGCCCTTTACTAGTAAGTAAGACATACATATGTATCTCAAATATATATATATCAAGCCTTTACTAGACTATAAACACATAAGACTAGAAGTAGTCATTTAATTTCTTTATTAATTTATGCCATTAATTCATCCCCTATCTTATACCAAGGTCAGTTACATCAATTACTTTTAATAAGACATATTAGCTAATTGAAAAGGGTTAATAAATTTAAAGAGAGAAAAGTACTCATTTCCGATTATCCTCTACCCTTTATGAAAAAAGTGGCCCATAAGGAGTTCAGTGTATGAAAGGTAGAAGGACAAATCTATGCATGCCTTTTCTTGATAGTTATCAATCTATTATTAGGGCTCAATGTCCTCGAACCATTTATTTAGAAAGTTAGAAATTTCTATATTATGATTCTAATCAAAATGTACCATTAAGACCTAGATAATGCTCTAATATCACCTTTTTTATAACTTAAGGTACGTGACCAATATAGAAGGTTGATTTTAGCAACCACCTACCAATATTTCCTACAACAAATTTAATGTAATATATACTATATGCAAGTTCACCATACTTTCAAAGTAGATGTGATTCCTTTGATTCAAATGCAAAGTGTATGGATGACTTATGGTGTAAGATTATTTAAATAGTTTAAAAATATACCTTCATCAGAAAATTCTTAAGGCAAGCTCACTTTTATCCTATCTAGTAGCAATTGGACACCTAAGAGAAAAAAATTTTCAAGAACACAAATAATCAAAGAAAAAGAACAAGTTTCCTTAAAACTAATTGAGTAAGCAACAACTAGGAAAAAAAAGAATCATTATACAAGAATATTAGTACAAAAATGAGAAAAGTATTGGTTTGATTCAAAGGGAAATTTTCAAATTTATAACCCAAGTAAATAATCACATTAAATACCCTTGGCCAAAAAGAGGGAAAGAGTATAGTGATAGCTATACCTATCCATTTGAAAAATATAATACATGCATATACAAAAAAAGGACTTTACTAGGACTCTTCTGGTAATTATTGCATCTAAAGCTCAATGAACAAATCAATTTTATTTTAGCATAACTTGTTAATGATTATATGTAATTCAAATACAATTTTCCTTTTATTGCTCAATTTTTTCGTTAGTTATAACACATTTATTAAGCATCACTCAAAATTATTAATGTCATCCTTCATAATTATCTATATCATAGTCTTATATCATACATATAATAATAAAATAAAGAAAGCAAGTAAATCTCCTTGCAATTCTTGATCACAACTTATGCCCTTACAAGAATTATCCTTATTCTTTTTAGGTCAACCTTATACCCCTATAAGTTATCTCCCTTATCATAAATCATAATCCATATATCACAATTCATAACATTTCAAACTTGAAAAATCTCATAAGTGCAACTTATCTCATAATTTATCAGTTTGCCATATCTCTTTGCATAGGCCACACAATTTTGTTCATTTCACAGTCAAAACAACAATTCATTGTTTATCATAATAATAATGTTAAATAGCAAAATTACCATGCCTTGATTGCATAGCCCAAATCATAAGTATCATTCAATAATTATAAAAGCAGTATTCTATTCTTTTTAAGTATGCATCAAAGGATATATAAACATACTTACAAGAAATACATATCCTAATAAACTCAAACACTTATTTCATCACTCAAGCATCACCATTTAACAAGTCAAACACACACACACGACATACTATCATATCATTCCTTTATCAAATTCATTTCAAAAATTTAGTAGTATAAAATAACTTAGAGAATAAAGGAAGTGATGGTCGAATTACTATTAGGGCCAATGGTTGACCATTCACTTTTAGTTTAGGGTTTTTCTAGGGTACTAAACTATAAGTAGTTATTAGATAATGATCGGCCATTCACTACTGCTCTTTCCTTTAACTGGATTTCTAAGATAATGGCTGGCTATTCTTTTGGAAATCTACAAATCTCCTAGTGTCATAAATACTATTCATATTATAAATTTAACAATCTATTACATTCATTAGATAACCAATCCATACCAAATCAGTAATACACACTTGTAACACCTCTTCTAAGTCATTCCACTTATCAAATTGAATCAAAAATCACATATAAACTTATTTCAAAGATTTCCCATTAAAGTTCGTAATCTAAACTGAATCAAGCAATTTCACTAAATACTTGGTATTTAGGATAAGAAATTCACTTACTTATTTATATAAAAGGTTTTGCAATTCATTATTTTTTAACCTTAATCAATCAAGTAGTCCAAAAATTTTCAATTAAGGTTCATATTTGCTCCTTTTTTGCTATTATATCTAGATCCTTTCAAATCTCAAGAATACCATGAAAATTTTAATTACTAAGAAGATCTTTTAGCTCATTTGTATGAAGAATTTGGCAAGGATTAGTGCCTTGCTAACTTGAATTGAAGAAGAAATTAAGATAGAGATGGAAGATGAGAAGAAGATGAAAGCGGAGAAGTTAAGATTTTGAATAGGGAAGAAATAAGGAAGGTTGATATTGGGTTTATATTATTACTTCTAATAACTCATAATCTTTAATTCTTTTATTCAAATTTCTTTTCCTTAACTAACACCTTTCAGGTTTTTCTTTCTAACTAAACTCAACTGATTTATATCTATTTATCTAAAATTTTTATTCAAAACTCATTTAAATTTTCTTTTTCTTAATACTTTACTTACATTTTCGTTATCAAAATTTACCTATTTCCATATAAATTCCTTTTAAGCTTATTTATTTATTTCTCTTGACAAATAAATTTTAAAATTCTAGTGATATAACATAAATTCATCAAATTTGTAGTTAGCTTAGATAAGGGAAATTGAAGTGATGACCCTATAAAGGGTGCCTACATTAAATTTTATTGTATTAAGAGAATAGTTATTAAGCAATTACAAGATCATTTATTTGTCCACAACATTGGCACTAAGTATATGTAATAAATATGGCATGATGAAAATGAATTAGATAAGCATGCCTATTAATCATGAATATGAAAGTTTTAATAGTGGCTTAAAAGAGATAATGCATGATATTATAGATAATTTTACGAAGCATTCCCATCCTTAATAGTTTGTTGAATGATACAAAGAAACCATTACATCCAAGTTATAGAAAATTAACATGTTTATTTGCTATGTTGAGATTGTTCAACTAAAAAATGAGGAATGAATGAAATAACAAGAGTTCCATGGCATAACTACAATTATTAAAAGATATACTTCTTGAAGGCAATGAATTATTAGGCTTGTGTTTATAATGCAAAGAAAATATATGCCTAATAGGTTAGCATATAAAAAGATTTATATTTATCCTAATAATTGTATATTACACTAATAGAAGTACAAAACACTGAATAAGTATTCAAAATAGTAGGGTATCATGTTACAATTAAAGAAGCATGATTGTAGCCTTAGAGAAAGGGCTTCAACTAAGGTGTTATGGTAATTTTTTTATAATACTACAATTTAAATGTATATTTATTATTACAAGAAATGTTAAAAACTTAACAAGACATGTAAAGTGGATGAGTTTTGATGGAAAGCTTTATCATAAAAGTGATTATTTTCAATAGAGAATAGTTAACATATTGTTTCTTAAATTTGATGATAAAGTAAGAAATCTTAGACTTGTACTATGAACTAAATAGAATGAACTCTCATAGTAACAATAGCAACATATATAACACATAACTTATTATGTTAGTAATTTATAATCTCCCTCCTTTACTATGTATGAAATTCAATCACATAAAATTAACATTGTTGATTTTTTGAAACCTAAACAACTAAAAAAATGATATAGAAGTCTTCTTAGTATCACTTATTGATGACTTGAAACTTATATAGGGTCAAGATGTGTCGATCTTTGACACATATCATTAAAAGTCTTTCAAATTGCATGAAATTTTATTATATATATCCTAAATTCATAAATTTGCCACATACTTACATCATAAAACTAGTGCTATGTTAGTATAGTTATCTTGATGCCATAAGGAGAAAGCAGTTGAATTTCCATGCATAAAGATTGAAAGTTCTTAAATATAAACTAAATATAAGATATTAATTATTAGTTTAAAACTATTAATTGAAAAGGGAGCACAAAATGTCAAAATTTACAAGGATTCATAATTAATTATTAAACAGATTTTAAAAGAATATAAGTGTGTAAATTCCAATTTGGCAAAATATTTATTATTATATTAATTTGATGACATTATCATCAAATATAAACATAGAATTGAAAATAAAAAAGCCAATATCAATGCCTAAATTGCCTCAAAATACAAGTTTCCCTAATTTAAAATGATTGAATTAATTATGGAAAGGATTTATATAAAACCTATGTAATCTACACAGATATTATGTGCAAATCTAAGCACTACTTTAGCTAATTAGTGAACACCTTTAATCGAATATTTAAATAAACTCTCTATCAACACAAGCTAAACTATTAAGGTCAGGGTATTGAAGTTTACATTTTTTGATGGGGAATTATATAGAAAGAATTTTGAAGGTCCATTACCTAAATCCTCAAAGGAAACTAAAGCTATTTTTGCTATATTTGAAATACATGGAGTCATTTACTCATCTAGTCAGAACATAGATAAGGTGGGTTATAATAGAAAATGATTTTTATTGCTCTAAAATGATTGATGATAGTATTAATTATGCCAAGAATTGCTAAAAATACTAAAAACACAAAGCTATCCAAAGGGTCTCAACTGGCAAGTTGAAGTACATAATCAAGCTTTAACTATTTAGAAGATAGGCCATGGATATAAATGGTAAGGTCCTACCTTTAACTAAAAACCATCATTATACTTTACTAAAAAATATATTATTTTACTAAGTAGGTGGAAGCAATTGTATTCAAAAAGATAAAGCAAGTAGATATAATAGATTTCATTAAAAACAAGTTAGTATGTAAGATTAGATTTATTCAAAACCATATCAAAGGATTATGTTCACAAGTTAAAAGATAAAAGAGTATACCTAATCTAGGTAATCAAGATGCTGACATTTACTCCATATTTTACAAAGGTAAATACCTAACTTGAAGGTACCCACAAGTTCATTATTGATGTGATCAAGAAATACATTAGTCATTATCTTAGGAATAGGCACCGAATGTTAGATAATGTATTTTAGGAAATTCAAATTTTGCCCAGTGGATTGATTGGACTCATATTTTACAAATTAATTTTTTATCATGATGCAAATCAAAGTAACAATGTAAGCGTTAAGAATGTAGAAGCAAAATGAATTATCAAAAGGTGATTATCACAATTTAATACTTAATGAGTTAGAAGATTTAAATGAATATCGATGGAATGCATTTGATTCTTTAATGTGCAACAAAAAGGGATTGTTCAAGCAATAGAATAAGTATGTCAATAGTAAGAAGTTTGCACAAGGTCAATTAGTATGGAAAGTTACTCTACCAATACAAACTAAGTCAAGTTATGGATAATGATCACCTCATTGGGAAGGACCATTTTCAATTATTAATTGTTTCAATGGAAATAGTAAAAAAAAATTCATAATGTTGAAAATGATAAAGTTAAAACTATCAATGGCAAGTATTTGAAGTTTTACAAGTTGAGTATTCATAAAATTAGTATAATAGATTTTATATAAGAAAGTAAAAAATATGGCTAAACTTGAAAATATTCAATATAACTTAGTAAAAAACTTTCATTAGTTCCAAGATATTTGTAGCTAAAATAAATGGCTAAAAACATTAAAATTATGTAGGCCAAGGTTCACTAAGAAATATTTAAGAGTACAAACTATGCCCTTTTTCAGTTAAGTATCAACACATTGAAGTTTATGGAAAAAGACTTAAAACTTTACCATTAAGCCATGGTTGTATCTTTACATTCATTCATTACTCAATGTTCACATGCCATGTCAACTAGTTTCACCTTAATGACTTTGAAATCTTTCAAACTTAACTTGGCTTGCTATAAAGGGGCATGCTCTTTATCATTGACTATTTTAAATGCAATTTCCAACTAAAGCCAAACTCTCTAAGCCTTTGTAAGATACTATTAATGTTCGACAATTTCTTACCTCAAGGAAAAGATTTTAGTTGCATTCTTATGTATAACCTTGGAATAGGCTTTACTTTAGATGCAAAGCTAGCCTTCGTCCATTTACTATTTTTAAAGAATTTAAAAAGTTCATCATAATGTTACTTAAGAACTTGATAAGCATTTTTACTGAAGGTAACTTTACTCAAGTTTTCAATTATCTTAAGCAATGTTTTAGTAAGGTTCTTAAGAGAGATATCTTCATTCAAGAAGTAACTTATAAAAAATTGAGGGTTAAGTCCATCTTTTACCAAACTTAAGATCTTGAATTAAGGTCTCCCACTTTTGCTCAAGTAAAGAGCCTAACTCAACCAATGCTTTCTAGCTGGCTTTCTTTTGCTTTTTGCCTTAGTCAATTGAAGGCTATTTGACCACGATGGTAGAAGTTAAAATTAGGACATTAGCTAAAATTAGTGAACTTCAAACATGAAAAGATCTCATTACCCTCATCTTTCATTTGATTTTCTTTTGAATGTTCCTAGTTAGTATGAATCTCATCTTTAACATTTTGAGGTTCATCTCCCTTATTCTTTGGCATGATTGGCTCAGTGAGTTTGTTTAACATGATTTCTAGCCTTTATGTCTAGATCATTATCCCTTATGGGTGATTCAAATGTCATCACATCATCCTCAACATTCTTTCATCTTCCAAGAAGTAAGTCGAAGTTAGTCTAAAGTTGCTCTAGCTTAATGGTTATTATGTTGTTGGAATCAGTATAACTCAATTTAGTTCTGCATTGGATGGCAATATGAGTAAAAGTTTTGACACTTTGCACTTAACAATTAGAAACGAATGGTATTTGAAGTGCCTAAAGAATTAAGAACATGGTTAAGTTTTCCTGAAAAATAGGAAAAGTTAAAGAAATGGATAATTAAGATAGTTAAAAAGTACAAGAAAAATGATATAAACTTATTTAAGATTAGATAACCTCTTCAATAACACTAAAGTTAATGTTTGACTGCATTACAAATCTTTAGATTGAGTAGAATTGTCTCTTAAAGTGGTCATAATCGAAGCATAAAGCTAACTAAAAGCTAAATCTTTCTTTTATTCCTTGTAACTTATTTTGTGAGTTAGCTACTACTAACTTTGGAACTATAATATGATTATTTTATTTTTCTAAAATTAATAAGAACATCACCTACTTCTTAATCTTCAAGAAAAGACCTATCAACTTTTCATGATTTTTTTTTAATTTGGATTCTTTCACTTCTTAAGCAGATAAATTAAGCAATATTCGTTAAGACTTAATCAAGATTGTAGATAAAAAAAAGTGATAGCCAAGATAATAAAAACTTTACCTCTAGGGTCAAAAAGTTGCTCATACTTACCTAAGTAATTAGAAGTAGTTTGACCAAAAAGTGAACACTTTTAAGTTTATAAAGGTGATGATAGGTTATAAGGACACTAAAAGTTAACTTTCCTTTCTTTCGTATTAAAGTTATGTATTTGGAAATGCTAGACAGAGTATTTGGTAATAGAATTAGTTTAACCTTGAATGGTATGGATTAAGAATGGCCAATGTTATGATTTATTTTGTATTCTTTCTACCATATCCTCTCATAATAGACATTATAGCTTTCTCTCTTTTTCTTAAAGGAATGTTTGACATCAAGGATGGTGGCCTATACATGTTAATAGTCATAAGTAACCTTATAATATTTTTTAATGGTAATCATTAAAATGTATAGATATAGTCTTTTAAGAGGCATTAGAAATTTGCATAACAAGAATATGCGTTAGCTTCCTATCAATAGATAAGTCAAAATACTTGTAAGTATCATTTTACCACTAATCCTAAAAAATATAGGCACAAGAATGATAGAGTGAGAAGACAAAAGTATTAACTAGACTCTTAAAATTTCAAAATTTTATTTTAATTGCATCCTAGTAAATCTTTAAATGCATTTATAATTAAGAAAGGTGTGAAAAGGATTAGGATAAGTAATTAACTATAAAAAATGGATTTTTAATATGAAAATTGGTGTAATTAAATTTATTATATGATTATAGGAAATCAAAATTGAAATAGGATGCTTAAAGGAGATCTAGGATTTTAATTTCCAAAATTATCGTTATGAATTTTATAAATACCTAAATTGCTCTAGTGGTAACAAAAATTACTAGAAGCCATTTCTTTTTCTATTTTTGCTTGAGATATTCAACCTTTCTTTTCTTTCTCAAGTTCTCTAACCCTATTTCATATGATTTTGTAGATTAAGCTCAAATGTTGGAGATTTTTCATTTAATTACAACAAAAGCAAGGAGATTTTCTTCTAGAATGGATTATTGGAATAGCTTCTTTATGGGTTTAGTTAATAAAAAGAAATATTAAGGAATTTAAATTAATTTGTGCTTATATATAGAGGGTTAGTTTCGTCCACTTGTTCATCTGCTCATCTCCTTCACTATTTCTTCGAATTTAAGGTAAATAGGTAATCTACTTGCATGATAAGATAAATAAATTATAATTTAATTAAACTATAAACTAGTTTTATATAACTATGTGAATGGTAGCTAAAATGTGGATGTTGAGCTATAAATGAATAATGCAAAATAAGAAATGGAAGTATAATGTGTTAATTAAGGTGAATTAGTTTATTTGTTGATTGCATGAACAAATGTCTATAGTGAGCCAGGTTTTTAACACATTTCAAATTAAAATCTAGAAATTTTAAAAGAGTACTTAAGTATTGCTAGGTGTGAACACACCGTAGTACAACATTCAAGTATTATACTTAAATACTAAAGGCTATGCATTTATTATCCACAAATATTTAAGTACAATACTTGAATACCAATCTACTAATTAGAAGCCAATATTCGAGTATTATACTCGAATATCAGTGCCTTGCTACTTTGAAACTTAGGTACTTAAGTCTTATAGTTGAGTATAAGAAAGCAATGTCCAAGCATAAACTATAAGAAGCAATTAGCATGGAATTCTTGTATACATGCTTGAATAAAGTGAACCATGAACTTATAAAATCATCATTAAATTAGTTGACAAATTATGAATGAATTCATGTGATAAATTGAGAATGGTTATGAGTTGTTAAAGTGTGATGGTGATGATGAAAAATGAAAGTATGAAAATTACTAATATGCAATGATGAATAATTTGTAAGATTGAAACGATCACTTTGGATCCAGATCATGCATTTTGTGATTAATAAATACTAAGAGGAATAAGGTTAGGATTATGATGGATAAGGTAGACAAGAGGCATAAGATAGGCTAACTACTATTAATAAATTGTGCTTATTATTAATTGTTCCTATTTGTTTGAATGATGTAGAATTATACCTAATTATGATATAAGTGAAATGCCACGTGATAGGATTAACTCATGAAATATTTATTGTTATATAATTTATAAATATTTAGATAAATAAATTTTTCACTTAATGGGACCTTGTCTCATTATTTTTCTTTAAATTTTTTCAAATGATCAAGTTGAAGCTCTACAACCATAACTAAAAATCCAAGAGTAAAAATGTGTTAAAAGTAACTACAGATATTAGATAGAAAGTTAAAATAAATAAACCATGGGAATTTCTATGGAATCTATAGATATTTTAAACACATAATAACTTAACTTTCATGTAAATAATATTTTCCTATTGTAATATACTAATTTTAGCTAAATGAGTCTTTAATTATCATTAGTGATGATATCAAATTAGGTTTAGTTAAGCTTGTGGCTACTAGTAATAGGATCCATGCTAGTTATGACCAAACAAGTCATGACAAAATTGATATCAAAACATGATTTTGGGAATTAAGTAGGAAATGGGTTAGGACAAGATGAATAGGATATAAGTTTGGTTACTTATATAGGCATTAGTTAAAATTATAGTAGTGATATGTGCACACCCAGGAACACATACCACCAATGCCATGTTACAAACCCTTAAATTATGTGACAATGGTGGTGGAGCTTTTATAGGATAACTACCCAAAGGAATGTCTGAATATGAAATTAAAAATTTAAAAATCCTTTCTAACTAGATGATAACAGACTCTAAAAGTTGTAGGGCTAATAATTGAAAGAATGGAGAATTATCCAAGTTGTTATAGGCTCATAGTGATACTTATAAAGGTAATGATGATCAAAATATACCTCTATGGGCTACTACTTTTCATCAATAACTATTACTCAATATAGCTCAAATTCTCCATAAAGAAAAAGAAGGAACATTATTAGGACTAGAAGGACCAAGCTTCTAATCATAAAAAAAGAAAAGAAACTAAATCCACTCAAAGGGAACTTCACCAATAAACTTTCCATCATCCATGAATTTAATAAATTGAAACTTTCTTATTTCATTAGAACTAATTCTAACATTGATACTTAGTAATTTCTTGCTTAAATCAAGTGCTATAATAAAATGCTAAATTGTTTTGACTATGTGATGACTAAACTTATTAGTTACCAACTAAAGGATGTAACTTACTTCTTGTTCACTAGTACGATTGAAAACAAAGACCCTTCCTTACCACTTCTAATATGACTTACTTTTCAATAACTATTCATTAATCTGTTACTACTTCCTAGTGTCCAAGAAGCGAAAATGCATCAATTTGAGTACTTGAAATAAGGTTCAATATCTATCAATGAATATATGTAACATAATTTCTCCATTTATCTTACTATGTAGGATATCTAATACCTATTGAAAGAACAAAAGTTCAAATGTTTGCTTATAGCCTTTGTAATCATTTATTTAACATCACTCATTTTAGAAAGGATACTGCTTTCGAATGCATAATTGATTAAACATTAGAAGTAGAATATAGGTTCAAAGATTGAGAGGAAAAAAGAGTGCAATCTTGTAAAAAAAATACTAAGTTTGAAAAACCTAGTTAATCATCCAATGTTAGAGGAATGCCTCTATCCTATATTGTTCAATTTGATAAAAGTCAATCAATTCCAACTTTCTATCCTAGAAATGCCTTTAGTGCACCTTTTAAAGGAAGAGGTCAAGGATATCCTTCATCTCAATCATCATTTTCTAATGCTTTTACCAAGTTTGGAAGAGGAATATCTCATAACTAAAGCAATTTCTTATGGAACTACCTCGATGTGTACAATGTGACAATAAACATTCTAATCCATACAATAAGGTGAATGTAGTATACTTTTAACCAGGTCATAAAAAAGTATTGTCTAGGTAACCCTCCATGCTTCAATGTAAGCTATCTTTCTCTTCAACAAAATCTACCCCTAACCTTGTTAGTATCTTATCAACCTCAAGTATCACAAGGCCCTAGTTAGAATGGTAATGTTAAAGGAAGAAATCAATCAAGAAACTAAGTGAGAGTCTTCACCCTAATATGTCAGGAAGCATTGGCCTTTGATTTTGTTGTCATAGGCACAATTTCTATTGAAAATTTATTTGCTTATGCTTTATTAGATCTATAAGTTACTTATTTGTTTATTTCTATGAAATTTGCTTCATTGTTAAATAAAACACTTGGTAAATTTTCAAACTCATTATATGTATCAAAACCAATAGATAAGACTTTAGTTGTCACTAAATTTATTGGAAATTGCTCATTCGCATCCATGATTAAAATTTTCCTGTAAATTTGATTCTTTTAGAAATGCTAGATTATGACATTATCTTAGGTATGGATTAGTTGTTAGAATATTAAGCTCAAATGGATTGTTTTGACAAAATCGTCTCTTTTATTATAAAAGGAACCTTTCCTATTATTTTTTAAGAAGAAAATAATTTTAGTATAAATGGATTTATCTCTAGTATCAAAGCTTAGAAGCTTATTCGCAATGGATGCTCCACTTATTTTACTATTATCCAAGAACTCAACTAATTTTCTTCTGAAATAAAAAATGTCCTATTGTTTATGAATTCATATATGTATTCCCAAAGGATCTACCAAGTCTATCTCTAAACCTTAAAATTGAATTCAATATTATAGTTGCTCTTAATACTAATGCTATCTTTATACCTCCTTATCAAATGGCTTTGATTGAACAAAAAGAGCTAAAGAAGCCTTGATAAGAGTTAGTTAATAAAGGTTTTATTCAACTTATTTAATCTCCATAAGGTGCTTCAATTCTATTTATGAAAAGGAAATATGGAACTTTGCTCCGTTGTATCGATTACAGCTAACTAAACAAAGTTACAATAAAAAATAAACATGTTTTACCTCAAACTAACAACTTATTTGATTAGTTACAAGCTGCTAAGTGCTTTTCCATGATTGATTTGCATTTTAGCTATCATTAATTGAAAATCTGAGAAGAAAATATTCCTAAAACAGCTTTCAAAACTAAATATGGCCATTATGAGTTTCTTGTCATGTTTTTCAACTCACTAATGCTTTAATAGCTTTTATAAATCTTATGAATAAAATCTTCGAACCATTTATTAATGAATTCATGATTATCTCCATTGATAATATTCTTATTTATTCTAAAAATGAATCAAAACATACCCAACATCTTTAAATTATCTTACAAACTCTTCATGAATTAACTCTTTGCAAAGTTCTTAAAATATAAATTTTGGCATTCTGATGTGAAGTTCTTACGACACGTGATCTCTTAATCAAATCAATTTAAACTTGGCCCATACATTTTACTATTTTTGAAATTATAAGTTTCCTTAATATGGTCGATTATTATAACTAATTCATTAAAGAGTTTTCCAAAATAACTTCTCAATTGACAAAACTTACTTAAAAATAAGTGAAATTTATGTAGTTTGATAAATGTGAGAAAAATAGCTTGCAACAGTTGATCTAGTGGATTCTAAGTTTATTATGATATTTCTTAAATTGGCTTAGGTTGTGTGTTAATATGAAATGGAAAGGTGATCTTGTATATATCTCAGCAGTAGAAGAAACATGAATTGAATTATCCAATGCATGATTTTGAAATGGTTGCAATTGTGTTTGCATTAAAAATTTAGCATCATTATTTGTATAGTGAAGCTTGCAAAATTGACACTAATCATAAAAGCTTAAGGTAAATCTTTGACCAAAACATTTGAATCTAATGCAATCCATGTGGATAGAATTAGTGAAAGATTATGATTACACTATTCATTATCATTCATGCAAGGCAAATATGGTTGTTGATGCTTTAAGCAAGAAGTCGTTAGGAATTTTAGCTAATCTCCAAACTAAAGATCAAATGGCAGTAGTTGCTCAAGTGTCAATCTGTAATATTTCAAGTTAAAATTTAAAATTTTATAAATTTTGATACATATGGATAATTATTTATTTATTCGGTTAATATATGATTTTAAATTTATTTTTCATATTAAAGGTTATGGAATATTGAAAATAATATTTATGATAATATCTAAAATATATTTATTTTTATATGGCCGTTAGTAATTGTTTGTAATTGATAATTTATTCATGGGAGATTGAAATATCTATTTTAAGATTTTCAAATTTACCATGCTATTATAATATTTTATTAGAAAATATATAATTTAAGAATGTAGAATTTATGGAATAAATTGTTCATATTAATAAATTATTTTTGGAATTGTGGAAGCTTGACATAATCATTTTGGAACTTCTAAATATATATATAAGGAGGATTGAAAATAATTGAGTTAAGTTTGAAATAAAGTTAGTTTATAAAAAAAAGGGTTTTAGTAAAATAAATGGGTAGCTGATATTAATTTGGCATATGAGCTTATGGTGCACCTTATTGCATCGAATAAAATCCTGAAGCTTTTTTAATATTCTCTCTCCTTCCCTTTATTTTCGAATAGCCTTCTTTTGGTTTATGTTTGTTCACTCTCCTTCTATATTTATTTCTAGAAATTTCTTTCGTTCCTTACTTTTTATTAACTTCTTTCTCTTTCTTCCTACTCTCATTCCTAGCTTTCTCTCTTTCACTATACACCTACTGCCTTTCCTTTCTTTCCTTCTTCTTGCCCTTTCTCTATCGAATAAGATTACTACTTTTTGTGACGCACCTCTATTGCTAGAGTTAATGCCACCTACTTAGGAGCTAATCATTATTACTATTGTACATTTGTAGCTCCAATTAATGATTAAGTTAATGATGGCCACTAAGAAAGCAACTAACTAGCTAGGTGTCTTCAGCCTTCACCTATCACTAGAGCCTTCCATGACCTTTTTCTAGTTTTTTGCTAATGGTGGCGAGTTGGAAAGCTTCTGGACAACGGTTGGGTAGTAATAGGGGAACAAAAATTTTTCTCTATTTGTCGGGGATCTGATAAGCTTAAGAAAGGTACTTCTAACGATGATAAATGATCCTATATCATAAAGTTCTAATTTTTATAATGATTTAAAGTTTTAAAAGATATCTTATCTTTATATATTTTGAGAAAAATGACTATGCTTCTAAAAAATAAGACTTTTATGCTATATGATACTAAAGTGCTATGATTCAGATGTTTTGAAAGGATATATTTTTCTATTTTGTAGGAACTAAACTTGATCCAAGTAAAAATCATTTATGTGTTGTGCTGATCCATGAGAAAAACATATCATCTTATGTTAAAAAAATACTAAAATGATATGAACAGGACAAATATGGTGTTATATATTTAATATTTGGATATAATAGGAAATTTGAATTAGATGTAGAAAACCTTGTTTTATCATATTATTTGAGTGCTTGGTATAGTATAGATTAAATAAGGATGTTATGCTTAAGATTATTAGAGTAGTATGTTTAAAATATATTCACATCATCTAAATCTAATATTTTATTAGTTTTATACTTTGAATTGGAAAAGTTTTTATATACATGAATTTTTTTATATTACAACAATAAGTTTGAATGATAAAGTGAGTGAGAATCTAAGGTAATCAAGTAGTATATTTTGGATTATTAGTTAATACAAAGAAACATGAGAATATTACATTATGGAGTATTGGAATTGTATATTTAGAATGCTCTTAGATCATAACATTTTAATATTTATGTTTAAATAATATGGATTTAAGAAATCACTATTTAATGACACATTATTATTATTATTATTATTATTATTATTATTATTATTATTATTATTATTATTATTATTATTATTATTATCTAAAATAAGGAAAGTGGATAATATAGGAAAGTCAAATGGCATTAAATAAGTTTTTAGAATGTCAAGTTTCAACATCTTATCCATATAATTCAATTTAAGAATCTTCACGTTGTGATATATTTCAAAAGTTGAAATACTAAGATGAGATCTTAAGATAGTAATTTGAAAAAAAATAAAAAAAATGAATAAATCCAATATATTCATAAATTATTCTTATAAATTATGATAATATGAAAGAAATGTCGAAATGATAATTGTGGATATTTTGAAACTTTCAAGGTTAAATCAATGTTACTAGGTAAATGTATCTTACCACCAAACTTTTATTAAATAAAGTATGATTTAAATATTGTGAATTGTATTTTTCTTATTAATAGTACCTATATTCCTAAATATATATCTATACTCATATGTAAACTCAATTCTATTGTATATTGAGGGAATATTGTTATATCAGAGTGCATAGTGAAAGCATTATAATATTATTTTTAATTATTAATAGATTGTGTTTGAATACAATGATATCTATATGTTATGGCCATATAGGAAAACCTCATAGCATTGTTATATAATCATCCACACACTTCTATGTACCTAGTATTGTCCAATGATGAATTAATGACTTTACATTAAAATTTTATATACAATTGTGATATGAAAGTTAAGCTCTCATGTATGTTATCTATGAATTCTACCAAGTATGGCATATAAAATTGTGATTCGTGTTAGAACATTGACATTGCAAACTATGAATGAAGATGGAGCTATAATATGAAAATTGGACAATAAATTCTAAGAATATAAAATTGACTTGAGAGTCGGATGGCAAATTCCCAGAGAACAGTTCAGAAAAATATAGTATTAACCTAGAAGCCAAGAAAAGACTACAAGTATGTTTATCTTATATGGATGTGTGATATTGGAAAGTGTTTGTGATTGAATGTTATAGTTAATGTGATTGAGATGATTTATTGGTATTTAAACCTAAATGGCTATTTATGATTGTGATGTCTACCTGAGATAGACAGTGTGTGATTCGATTATAAGAGTGTGTGCTATTGAATAATTGAAATTTTTATGATTTATAATAGGAAGTATAGATTTCAAAATTTTATGCAAGTGAAGATGTCATCTGAGGTCTGGTATTGCACATTCAAAAATTTAGGAAGCTTAAGTTACATTTATCTTTCTTATCAAACACTTAAATATAACTTAATCAAATTAAAAACTAAAAGTGATATATATATATATATATGCTCATTGAATTCTATAACTTACTCTGTTTAACTTTAATGTTTTCAGGTCAAGATTCAAGCCTTCTAGCATCTATGGAGAATCAAGACCACCTTACTAAAAGATTTAATAGTTAAAATTAGAATCAACATTCAAATAGAGATTTGTTGAATTATATGATGTGTTAAATTAATTGCATAAGTTTAAAAATATGTTATATTGTATGCATGTTTAGTATTGTTATATCTAGAAATATACAGGTTGTATATTTTAAGGCATGTGACCTTCGAGAAATATCTAAAAATAGGGAAAACTCTATCTACTTTTCCACAAAAATTTAAAGTGAAAATTTAAAATTCCCTTAGAATTTGAAAACTTTCATTAAATAAAAAAGAGTAAAAAATGTTAAGGTTTTTGAAAATTGATATTGAGATCCATGCCAATTACAATTGGAATTGGGTCATCCAATCTATGTTAATAAAAATCAAAGAATCACAAAAGTAAGATTCTCAATGTTTGATGTTGAAAGATGAAGTGATGACAAATTAGAATATAGATTTTTTTTATTGATGAACACAGAGTAATCCAATTTCAAAACTAATATCAGATTCTTGTATATGAATGGAATGAATTCATTAAGCCCATAATTCTTCTTATACAATACATCTAAAGGTATCCAAAATGTATCATAATTTGCAATAGAACTTTTGGTGGAAAGGAATAAGTGAAATGTACTTAATTTTATACCAAAATGTCTTACCTATTAACAAGTTAAAGCTAAGCATCAAAAGCCTTTTGATTTACATAAACCTTTTTGGATTCCTAAATTAAAGTAAGAAAGTGTAATTATGGATTTTCTTGTTGGCTTACCTAAAACTTAGAAAAAATTTTGATTCAATATAGGTGATAGTAGATAAATTAACTAATATAGCCCATTCTCTTTTTGTTAATACTAGTTATTTTGTTGTCTAATATGTCCAATTATATCTTAATAAAGTAGTTTCTTTGCATGGGATCCCCTTTGTTGTCATCTTTAATTGTGAAACTCAATTCACCATTTAGTAAAAATCATTCAAGATAGATTGAAAATAGTTCAAGATCATTAGAAATCATATATTGATAAAAGAAAAAAGGAATTAGAATTTCATGAAAGGGATCTTGTATTCCTGGAAGTATATTTTATAAAAGGAATGATGAGATTTGGTAGAAAAAGAAAGCTTGTGCTGCCTGTGTTACATTAGTCTATTCCCAACTATGAATTGTGATGAAAAGATGATATGAAAGTTGGATGGGAAATTCTTAACAATTAGTTATAAAGGATATAAAACTAATTTATGAGCCAGATGGGAAATTTTTTATGAATAGTTAAGGAAAAGAATAATATTAATTTGTAAATCTCATACACCAAAGGATCAACATATGCACAATTATTATAAATTATTATATAATGTTATGTAATATTAGAATTTTGCTTATGTTTAAATATCACTGTTTATGAGGATTGCAAAGATTAGTTGCAATTATGAGGATTTGTATTTGAGCCTCAATGACTATCTATAAATGTGATATTTACCTAAAATAGGTATTATGTGATGTGACATCAATATTTTGTAATGACAAATAATTGAGATTTCTATGAATTATGACATGAGAAACAAAGCTTAAGTCATATATAAGTGAACTCCCATTTCAAGATATGGTTTTGTATATTTCAGAGAATTCAAGAAATAGGTTTATCAATATTCTCTAATTTGGCATAAGATTAACCTATTATTATATATAAAATTTATCACCTGCTAAATATTGGTAGATATATACTTATCGAGTTTTGTAACTTATTCCATTTAATTTCAATGTTTTCAGATTAAGATAAGTATCTTTGAATCTTGTTACATTTATAGAGATCCAAGGTCGTCTTACTAAAGGATTTTGATAGTTGTATAAAGATCAGAATTAGAAAATGAAATCTTGTTGATTTAGAGTTTGATATGTTAGATCATTAACTGTCCATATATGATGAAATTATATGGTGTTGTGTATATTGTGAATGTTGTTGTATATGAAATTATCATAGGTTTTTTTTATTTTAAAGCGTGTAACCCTTAGGAAATATTCAAAATAGAGGAGACTTTATTTATTTTTTTGCAAAAAATTTAAAATAAAATTTTTAAGTCCCTTTAAAATTTGAAAACTCTCATTAAATAGAAAGAGTAAAAATTGTTAAGGCTTGTGGAATCGATTATCAAAATTCATGCCATTCATGATTAGAGTTGGGTCGTGACATTAAGAAATGGATAATATGTAGCTTTTCAATATTAATGACTCTACTAAGGTAGGATCTTTAATCCTCGTATAAGCTGAAGCTTGGGTGGCTAAACCTTGAGCAAATGAAAAAATAGAGGCCATTACTATGATTTAAAGGAAAGAAGAGCAAAAACATGGGTCCATGAATGGAAAAGGAGTAAAAATTGCAAAAATAAGCACAAAGCAATTGCAATAGAACTAGAGAAAATGAAAGAAAAGGAAATGCATTAAGAGAAAAACTATGAGTTGACTTTGATAGGCATTTATTGCAATTGTTCATGCCTAAAGGTTGCATAAAAAGAAACATATGTGCACTCCTTATATTAATCCATCTTAAGTAGTAAAAAAGTTATATAGTGGTTATTAAACCGTAATTGACCATGTGTCTTTGAGTATATCCTAGAAGATATGCTCATTAGAAGCATGTGTTTATCCATTAAGATGACATCATTTTGAAACTTTCATAAATCAAGAAAACTCCTTAAGTTTGAATAAGCAAAAAGTCAAGGTCAACAAGTCAAAAAGTTAATATGTGATAATATGTTAGCCCTTTTCAAATCTTTTTTAATTTGAGAAGCTTTTTAAACAATCCTTAAGTTGAAAAGATTCAAAAAAGTTTAGCTTCACTTTCCTTCAACTCCAAACAAGAAATTGAAACTAAAGGGCTTATGTTACACATATTTTTATAAAATCTTGGTAATTTGGGAAAACTACTTTTTTTTATTAAAAGGAAAGAGCTAAAGTTGGTGAAAGGATAATCTATATGCTAAGTGTTACAATATAATTAAAGGATCAATCAAAAGCTAGTTGAGGGGAAAGCTAGTTGAAATAACTATAGGCTGAATATAGCAGAAAACTAGCAAATGAGTATAAGTAATAGGCAATTATTTCCACTACTAGTAAGCCACCTTCCCAAACCACTTAAACACATGGTAACTAACTATAATGCTAACATATAGCTAACCATTCTAGGTCATAGGTCTATAAATACCTTTATAATGATATACAAAAGGCTCTATTTTTCCTTTTTGCCAAATTAACTACATTATTCTATATGCGTTCTACATCTTTTTTTTAGCACTTTACTAGCCCAAATTTTGTAGCATTCTTACTACCATTCAGGGTAATTCCATGTAGGATTCCTCTAAAACTGCCCTCCTAAACATAAGCGAGTTAGGATCACCTTGGAGTTTCCAACCCCAATTGATGCACTAACAAATGCACAATTGTACATAAATTCCATGAGTTTCATTACTTATCTACTTAGTATTTTGTACAAATTGATTGAGAAAGATACTTAGATGCTCGATATTTTATTTTCAGGCTTTGCAAGGACACATTTAAGCATTAGAAAAGGATCCGGAAGCAAAACCGTACAAATTATGGAGAATTGAAGCCAAGTTGTTCATCTGACAAAGAACACGGGGTATGGGAACCCCGTGTTGAGGGCCGTGTACCATTCTGGAATGCTTTGAGGCTTCACTGAACTGCTCAGATAAGAACACGGGGTTAAACACATGCCGTGTCATACCCCATGTATCATACTATCCTTCACTTATGAGGTAAACACAGGTAGTGTCACACCCCGTATAACATGCTGATCAGCCTTCGTTGAAGAACACGGGGTAAAACATGGGTCGTGTCCTACCCCGTGTACATTACTGCTTGACACTTTGACAAAGAACACGGGACATGTCGCACAACGTGTATCGTGCTGCTCAACTTTCGATGAGAAACACAGGGTACAACACGGGCCATGTTGGACCCCGTGTACATCACCAATATAAGTTTTGTGCGAAATTTTGAAAGAAAGGAGGAAAAATCAAGAATTAACAATGAGAGCTGCTAGGAGAAACCCTAGGAGAGACCCAAACTCACCAAGGGCACCTTCTAACGTGGATTCGAGCAAGGAATTAAAGATTCAAGCAAGGAATTTGTAGATCTTCATGAATTGTTTGAATTCCCTCTCTGTTTTCTGGTTTTCTTCTGATTTCATAATGTTTTCACACTAAACCCTTGTGCTCAGCTTGGATGAACTTGTTCATGAATTTATGGATTTGAATTTTATATAATCTAGCTTGATTTACTGTTGATTTATAATTTGATTATGCTGTTTATGCTGGAACAAGCCAATATATCCGGAATATTGGATTTGTGTTATGGATTAATTGATTCTAGGTTGAAATGACCAATTAATTAATCGGACCTTGTATAATCATTGGGAATATCAATTAGACTTAGGAATTAAGCTAATTGGATTCTTTTGCACAAGATGAAATGTCTAAAAATGGATTCTAAAGCAAGTTAATGCAACCTAGATGAGTGATTGCTAGAGTAATTCTGGGCACTTAATCTTTTAGTTAGTAGCTAGTAGCCTTGCAATGAGGTATAGCTTAATTTAGGTAATCCAGTAGTCTAAATTAACAGTAAACCAAGTTAGAGGATTACATTCATTCCATAATGAAATGTACAAGGGAACCTTAAGCTGAGTACGCTTTTATTTCATTGAATTAAACCTTTTCTTGATAACTAAGCTCTGTTTTACATTTTATCCTTAATTCACACCATCAATTGATACGCTTAGATAATTTTACTTGAAATTCAGTTAGTATTCAACGTGCAATCCTTGTGGAGACTATAATCTTTTATACTATAACTCGACTTAACCCGTGCACTTGCGGGATTGCGGTCATGCACTTCCATCTTCAAAGAAAAATCAACAAGAACTTAGTGATAAGTGTATGTTTCATGTCCAAATTGCTCTCCTTTTGTGCACATTTATTAATTACTACCTTTATACTATTTCTATCTATATTACATAATCATTCTATTAGAACTTTACTAGTGTACTGTGTGCTCAAACCCTCATTTATTTATTAATTGTCAAAGATGCTTTCTCTTACTATATTGCAATTTTAATAAGCAAACGCATGCTTTGCTTTTTTATATTTTCTATTGAATGATGTTGTAATGCTATTATCAAATTGTGAAACAGTAGAAATGAAAGTATTAGGCTTATAATTGAACCCCTCATGAGAATGGGATGATTTAGAAATGAGTAGTTTAACCTTGATTGGGTCTCAATATAATGTACGTCCACATCTATTTTTTTGATAAATAGGTTATTCTTTCAAAAAACTTTCCTCTTCTCTTTGGCAAAGGTATAGGAATGTACTCATTCTTTTGGATGAAACCTAGATGTTTCCCATTTATATGTCATGATATAATTAAGTTTTAAATTATTTCCCAATATCTATGTTACTTATTAATTTTCAAAGAAACTCTCATTCTCTTTCTCTCTCTTTTTTATTTTTTTTATTTTTGATATGAGACTTTCCTCTTTATGTGCATAACTACTATTATATGGGTTGGAAGTGGACCTGCTTGAGGATTTTGGCATTCAAGTAAGCCATGGACAATTGGTCTAAATGTTAAAAAACTCTAGTTGTTGCATACATGCTTGAACATAATTCCTTTGCACTTAAATTTGACTATGATATTTTGAAAGATATGCACAATTGCACATTGAATATTGCATTAAGCATTCATAGATAAGGCAAGTAGGCAGTTACCCTAGATACTTTCTACATTGTCACATGTCCTAAGATGGTTCATGGCACTTACATACTTACCTTCAATCACAATTAACCTTGGAACTCTTTCACTTATCAATTTAT
This sequence comes from Sindora glabra, assembly GCA_020226215.1. Taxonomy (NCBI): domain Eukaryota; kingdom Viridiplantae; phylum Streptophyta; class Magnoliopsida; order Fabales; family Fabaceae; genus Sindora; species Sindora glabra. Next base: position 34,773,842 of record CM035233.1, read on the forward strand.
TAATTATTCCATACAAAACTTTTTTATCTATAATCTTATATTTGTTGATTAATTATTTTCACATAAAATATTTTAATTCTAACAAGTGAAATAGTACTTCCATCTACAAAAGAATTCTTCTTAAAATTCTTAAAACCATGTCAGCCTAATAGGTTTATACAATGATAGGTTTGTATTTGACTCTATCACTCACCAAATAAATAGGGTTATTTCTATTGCATTTTGAACTTGAGTTTCCAAATAGCTTCTTCTTCTCCATATGATACCTAAAAATCCTTCATGAATGGTATCTCTCTAAACATTAACTTTCAAACTTAATGGTTTAGAATTGCTATCAGTTGCTCTTCATATGTCAATTTGATGTCTAATTATAAGTACTTTTCTCTGATTATGTGAAATGCATCTAGTACATATTTTTAAAGTATAGACACATGGAATATTGGATGTATAGCTTGTAAGTTATTTGATAACTCTAAGCAATAAGTCATCACTCCTACACACTTGATAATTGGAAAAGTTCTAATAAGACAAATGCCAACTTGCCCTTCTTTCCAAACTACATAACTCCCTTTATAGGTTTATACCATTTTAGTGATCTCAATTTTTTAATAAAAAATATATGTAAAATATTAATAAATATAAAAAAATGACGAATATATTATATAAGTAAATTGATTTGGTGATTGTTTAAGAGGGTTTAAAGTCTTAAGTTTGATTCTATTACAATGCACACTTTGCTTTTTTTTTTTTAGAGCTTTATATTTGGGAACTTGCACTCTTAAAAAAGTGATATGTTATGATTACGTAATAAAGAAAAGAAAATTTAGAAAATAAAATTAAAAATAAGGATATAATGAGAACTAAGTTATTAAAAATATAGGTAAAATGATTAAAAAGCCCACATATTCATACATATTTTCTCATTTATATTCTTTTGACAAATAGTTAAGTCCTGTAATTTTAACCCCACTTTTTTAGAAGAATATGTATGATAATGGATAGATGGGAGTAAGAAAAGATTTATCTTAAAAAACATAATGTTTATGTCAACTAGAAAAGAAAAAATAATATGTCTATACTCCAATTGAATTCTTATATGTTAACAAGGTAGGGTCAGCAATTGAACCTTACTCGATCAAATTAAATTGATGAATGAATGATATAAATCAAAATTAATCGAATCTTATTTTTAAACCAACCAAATCGATTTACATCGGTTAAGGACAGAGTTGATTGGGTTCAAATACATATTCTTCCTTTATTCTTTATCACAACACCAAAAAGAGCAAGGATCGATGCCGTCCTTTGAGGTTGTTGTTCATTCATTTTGGTAGATTTTTTTATTGGATTCAAGTAATGACAATGAGTAGGTTTCCCCCCACAACCAACCCAATCCACTAATTTTACTTCTTTTCAATTTCAAAATTGATCGGAACTCATTTGTCGTCACTTTTCAAACAATTACAATCAATTATTATCAGTTGAAGTTAAAATAACCACCCAACAAATCGGTGAAAAAATTAAAAACGCCGGGGTTTGGTAATCACTAACCTCCAAAAGCTTTGCCTGATCAAACATATTATATTAAAATAACGTTACTTATGCGAGGACAAGTTTGACAAGACCCAAATGGATAGATAGGATGATTTTAGTTTAAGTCGTCTTGTACAAAGACCACAAAGGTCATCTATGATTTAAAATAAATAATCATAAATAAATTTAAATTATATTATCCGTACACGTGTAAAAGTACTACGAATAAGATCAAACATAGACAATGATACTAGTGACAATTGACTAAGTTCTATAATTGAGGGGATGAATAAAGAGGAGGCGGGCTATGCTTTCGAAGAATGCCAATAACTCACTAGTTCTTTACAAAATTTCAAGGCCTGCTTATAAAAAATTATTATCCATATATTTCCTTTTTTTTTTTTAATACGAGACGTCAGATTTCAAATTGGCGCTCGGCCGGAGAAAATCTTACGTTCTCCCTAAATATAATGTATAACATTCATTAATATATAAGTTAGAATCCGCTTTTAAAGTCACATCTTCATAGATAAATTATGTAAAAATTTGATAGGCTTCTTTGTTTAGACGGATAATATGTTTTATGTCAACAAAAAATATTTTTATAATAAAATATAATTATGAAATATTAAAATAAAATTTTTTATCTTTCTTTATATTAAATACAGAAAATTTAAGAAAATAATCTCTCCTATTTTAATAAAAATTATTTTTTATTATAATATTAAATATTAATATTTTAACTATAAATATAAATTACATGCTACTCTTTTATTATTGATATGTAAATGACACCTTTCTAAATAAATTACTTTCTAAGTAAATAAACTAAAACTTATTCTTACAATAGAATTTTACTATAGGTATATTTTGATACTTACATCCGAGCTACGTTCCACATACAAAATAAGTGGGAGAACAGTTTTCCCACGTCTCTCGAGTGGAATGTGATTTAAATGTAAAGTATAACGACGTGACCTCCTTTTTTTTCTTCCTTTTTATTTTTTATTTTTTTGATCGTTGCATCTGGCAAAAAAAGGCATGGATCACATTATATTTTGTGAGGACAATTCCACCCCCCAACAAAAGAAGTAAAATTACAAACATATATATTAATTATAATTATTACCCCACAATTTAAATGACATTATTTTCATAAATTTGTTTTATTGACTAAAAAAAGAAGGTTTTACATTAAATAGAGATGAAAATATATGAAATTTAACTTATTTCAGACACACACACACATATATATAGAGAAATTAAGTTAAAATAATATCTTATTTTTGTTTAAATATTTAATTATTTTATAATTTTATTTTTTATTTATATATGTATATATTGCTGTCACAAATTAAGATTTTTAGATCCGCCACTAGTTATGATGGAATAAAAAGGAAAGAAATGTAATAAAATGACTATTTCATAATCATATTTAGTATAATTAAGAATAAAATGGACGTTATATTTCATAATTATATTTGTTATATCAAATATTACAGTAATGGAATGAAAAAAAATAATTACAATAATATCTTTAAAAATAATAAGAAAGTGTAAAATTAAAAATATATTTATACAAAAAATGGTACTATCATTTTTTATTTATTTATATTTTTTTATAATTAAACATATATTAAAAATTAAAATCATAATACATGTGAATAAAAACTATGATATAATCAATAATAAAAAATATTATATTTTAAACTTAATTATCAAAATTATAATTAGTAAAAAAATTTATTTATCAAACTTTTTACATTAAATAATTTTTATAATGAATAAAAAATAGTTTATTTTAAATTTTATTATTAAAAATGTAATCACTAAAATATTTAAATTTTAACATATTAAAAATTGATATTATTTTATTATTTATTATTAAAGGGTAATGTTGAAATATATATAAAAAATATGAGAAATAGAGATGTGAAAAAAATCATTCGATAAATGATGGAATAGTCATTTCATCATTTTTATTATGAAATAAGTATTTCATCATTTGATAGCATAACGATTCCCTAAAAAATGAACATTTTCATTGCATAATACCTACTAAATAAATATTTTTCATTGCTTTGCATTCCATTCCATTAAGCCAAAAATATTATGAAAGACTATCTCCACATATGTAATGACTTTATAATTTTTCATAAGTTATTTTCAACTAAAAAAACATGATAATTAATTGATCATTTTTTAGAGCATTGATTATTATGTAATCCAAATTTTACAATTAGTATAAGTATTTCTTAGTTTTTATTTTTGTTATAATTATTAATCTCCTCCTTTACCAACAATGTTAAAATAAATAGTGAAAAAAAATAATAAAAAATTTAACATATATTTAGCAAGGTAAAGATTAGCAATCAATTCCAACAATTTTTATTTATTTTTACATTTCAAGTAAATAATATATGAATAATTATAACAAATGTAAAATTCAAACTTTAGTAATGCTAATTTGGGAAGTTATGAAACATGAAAGTTAGTGCACCTATAAAGGAGAAATTAAATGTTGTATTTAATCACTTAAGTAATGATAAAAATATTATTTATAAATTAAATTAAAATCATGAACATTAATACATTCTTTCTCAATATATTCAATTGAAGGGAAAAAAAGCAAAATATTAGCCTCAATTTTGGATGGTTGGATTCTCACTTAAACTTTAAAATTTTGGAAATCATTTTTGGAACTTTATACATTTTGGAATTAATACCATCATCTATTTAATTAATCATTTTATCAAAATATATAATTTTTTCATGAAGTTTTTAATAATAATTACAATATTATAATATGTCAATTTTTTTCTTTTTTTCATATATAATTTCTATGTTATATAATTAATAATTATTAAATTATATAAAAAAAATTTAACCAAACATTTATTTATGAATTACAAAATTATATGTGAAAAAATAATAAAATAAATTAATATTTTATAATATTGTCATAATATTGTCATTCTTGCTTATAAAATTTATGAATAAAGCACATAATATAATAAAATAGTTAATTAAGTAAAAGATGGATATTAATTTTAAATTTTATAAAATTTAAGGGATATTTTCTAATTTTATAAATACAAACACTAAATTCAAAAGGGATATTTTATATTTTTTAATATCCAAGTTTATGTATATATATTTAACACAGTAAATAAATTATCTTATAATTTATTAACTTAATTAATAAGGTATAAGTTAACTTTTAGAGTTATTTAATCCACTAGAAGTTAGTATTTTATAAACTCTTAATTGATAAATTTCAAAAATAGTTTATAACTTATAAATTAATAAATTTTCATAAAATTTTTAAATTTGCTCCTCTTCTTTTAATTAAATATAGCCTATATCCTTATTATATATCTAAATATATGACATATGATTATTAGTTCAATGTAAATAAATAAATATATGATATCATAAAATATAATTAATTAATTTTAATCTATGATATTATTATTTAAAGGCAAATACTAATAACACTCCCAAAACTATTATTATGTATTAAATATATATTCCTAACTAATCATATTAAATACATTATTTTTTATTTTTATAATATAATAAATAATAACATATTAAATATTTTATTGAAATAGAAATAAAATATTAAATATGATTTTATTATTAAATATATTGTTATTTATTATATTATTAAAAATAAAATAAAATATTTAATTTCACTAACCGGGAATATGCATTTAATGCTTCCAAAAGTTGTTATTAGCATTTCCCTTGTTTAAATAATAAATAAATAATATATAATATTGTAAATATAATTAATTAAATTTTAATTAATTAAAATTTTATTTTTATTTAAATTTTTTTAATTATATTAATTTAATTTAATTTAATTTAAAATAAATATAATTTAATTTAATTAATATATTTTATTTTATTTTATTTTTTGATTAATTCAATAATGAATTATGAATTAATTCATAAATTATCATCTACCAAACTACCCATTTTGGCAGTACATAGACCAAAATCTCCTGCGGGCCGTTTGGCAGAACTTTCAAATCACATCATCTTGGCATTTCTCTAGTTATTCAGCATATCCAATGTTCTCTTGCAAAACGTAACAAAAAAAGTCAGGTTGTTTGCTTCTTGGAAAGTGTATTATTACCATCACAATGAATGCCAGAACTTCATATTGATCTCTAGGGTTCAAGTTTAAGCTCAGTTTTCTGCATTCAATACTTCATCCCCTTCGTCTAAACATGAACTTAGCGACCACTCTCTACCTTACTTTTTCTCTCTTTGACCTTTTCATATCAGTTGATGCTTACAGTCCCACTGATCTTTTCAGCATCAACTGTGGCTCCGCCGGAAACTCATCCGGTGACGACGGCCGGACATGGGCCGGAGACATCAATACAAAGTTCTTGTTCCCAGTAGACGAGCCATCAGTCACTGCTGATTCACTGACTCAGTTTCCATCTACCAACCAAATCCCTTACAAAACAGCTCGTCTTTCACAATCGAAGTTTACTTATTCATTCCCGGTCAGCGCCGGCCAAAAATTCGTTCGCCTCTTCTTCTACCCGGCTTCATACGGAGCTTTCGATCGCTCTAACGCCGTCTTCTCAGTCAGATCCGGCGACTTTACTCTTTTGAAAGATTTCAATGCTTCTCTGACGGCTGATGCGGATGACAATCCGATTGATACGATCTTCAGAGAATACAACGTAAATGTTGATGATGGTGAGAGGCTCAACTTAACCTTCATCCCAAACACAACTCATCCAAATTCTTACGCTTTCATCAATGGAATCGAAATCTTATCCATGCCAACTAATCTATACTACACCAACTCTGACAGCCCAGGCTTGCCATTTCTTGGTTCGACTGCCCGGTACAGCATCCCAAACAGCACTGCCCTTGAGACAAAGTTCCGCCTTAATGTCGGCGGAAGCACACTTCCAATCAAGCAAGATACGGGTATGCTCCGGTTATGGGAAAACGACGACGGTTATGTAAATAAAGCAGGGGGTCTGCCCGCAGATTTTAGTAATCTTAGCCCCAAGTTTGATAAAATTCCAGATTACACAGCTCCAGTTGAAGTGTACAAAACAGCGCGGTCGATGGGGAAAAATAAGACTATCAACAACAGCTATAATCTCACCTGGGAGTTTACAGTCGATCCCGGCTTTAATTACATGCTCAGACTCCATTTTTGTGAACTTGATCCGGATGTTCAATCCGTTGGGGACAGAGTGTTCAACATCTTCATAGCAGAACAGTTGGCCGAAAATGCTGCAGACATTCTTGAATGGACCCACGAATGGGGTGCTCCGATATATAGAGATTATGCCTTTAATATTTCTTCAACGAATCAAGAAATGGTTAACTTTTCGGTCAAATTGAGTCCGAATCCCGATAACTACAGAACAGTCACAGTGACGCAATTTTAATGGGACTCGAAATCTTCAAAATTAGCGATGGTGTTAACAATCTGGCCGGACCCAACCCTGATATGCTTCCGCCATCTTTGGATTTGGATCCAAGCCCGATCCCAAAGAAAAGCAGAAGTGCATCCAGAGTTGGTGTCATTGCCTCAACTGTGGTTTCTTCTACCGTTTTGTTTTCGGTTCTTGCCTTCTTTGTAATTAGAACTACAAAAACAGCCGAGTTTTCAAAGCGGGCGCCATCTCCCCTTCCCAATTGTGCCTCATCTCTACCAATTCATTTGTGTCGATGCTTTTCAATAGATGAGATAAAAATTGCCACAAAAGATTTCGATAACGCTCTCATTATTGGTGCTGGCGGATTTGGAAATGTGTACCTTGGGTATATTAATAATGACACCACATCAGATGTTACCACACCGGTAGCCATCAAGAGACTGAAATCGGGATCCCAACAAGGAGTTCTAGAGTTCATGACGGAAATAGAAACACTCTCAAAACTTCGCCACCGGCATTTGGTTTCCCTGATTGGTTATTGCAATGAAGGGAAGGAGAAGATCCTTGTGTATGAGTTCATGGCTCGAGGAACCCTCCGTGATTATCTTTGTAATTCTGATAACCAGCCTCTCTCATGGAAACAACGCCTCCGTATTTGCATTGGAGCAGCTCATGGATTAGATTATCTTCATACAGGGGCAATCCACAATTTCATCCATCGAGATGTGAAGACAACAAATATCTTGTTAGACGAGAATTGGGTGGCTAAGATTGCTGATTTTGGCCTGTCCAAAATCGGACCTAGTGGAATTTCCAGGTCACACATCACTACCATGGTGAAGGGTAGCTTTGGATATTTGGATCCTGAATACTACATGCGCCAACGATTGACCCAAAAATCCGATGTCTATGCCTTTGGTGTGGTTCTGCTAGAAGTATTGAGTGGAAGGCCCCCTTTGCTTCGTACGGTCGACATCCCACATACAAACCTAGTGGATTGGGCCAAAAAATGCCATAGTGAGGGGCTGATTGATGAGTTGGTTGATCCCTGTTTGAAGGGAAATATTGCACCAGAATGCTTGAAGAGGTTTAGTGAGATGGCAATGAATTGTTTGCTTGATGATGGTACAAAACGGCCATCAACAAATGATATAGTATGGGGTCTAGAGTTTGCTCTACAGCTGCAAGAGAGCATTGAGGATTCAACTTTGGGTCGGACACAAGATGTGAAAATTGATGGTTGAACCTTTTCGCACTTCAAGTTTACATACTATCCTTTATAAATATACTGTAATTTCATGTATGATAGAATTTGTCTTCGTAAGTTCATAAGTTGTAATTAGCTGGTAATTAGGATAATTTGTCAAGAAATATCTTATCTTATGTTTAGTAAACATGTGATCCATAAGAGTCATTGAATTCAACGTAGAATGCCAATTGGAATTTTAAAGTGGACTCGAGCTTTCCTGATATAGTGAAGTTTCATCTTTATGTGTGTCTTTTGTCGGAGAGTTGAAGAAAAGTTTTTTTTTTTTTTAAATTATTATTATTCATTTATTTTTTAAGATCTTTATCGATAATAGGTCAACGTCAGTATTTTCCAATAGTTGAGATAAGAGGCAATCAACTTCCATTAAAATCTTAACCATGGGAACGCATGATTTTTTCAATATAAATTAAAAAATAAACCTTCATCCATGCACAATGTTCCCTTGCTTACCGTGATCAGACCTTTTCAATCATAAATTATGAGGACGAGGACCACAAGACTTCTAAATTGTATTGATTTGTTATGCTTCTCCAAATTTCCAATCACACAACAACAGTTTATCTATAGTAAGGACCAAAAACCGTCGTATAGATTCAAAAAATTGTTGCCTTTAGGGTAAATATGCAACGGTACAGGTAACAATTTTTTATCGTAGCTTTAACTCACATTATCTATTCTTTTATTCTTTTAGCCTTTAGGTAACAATTTTTTCAAATTTTTGACAGCATTGCATTCGACAACACATAATACTATTGTACGTTAAAGATAAAGATTAGGATATTTTGTCGTTGCAAAAGATATTATAGGCGATGATTGTTAATTGTTGCTGATAAAATTATAAGCAATTTGTGGAAACTATTTTGTATAGTATCGTGGACAACGAACACTTTTTTGCTGTTGCAAAAATATTGTAATCAATGATTAAAGAGTATTGTTAAGAGATTTAAGCAACATAATTAAATCATTGCCTATAATATAATGATTTTTTTGTTGCTAAATATATTATTAAGCTACAGATTTATGATATTGTTAAAATGATAATATTTACAGTAAGTTTCTGTTGCTTTCCTAATATTATTAGAAGTAGCATTCCTTAAAGTTATTTTTTACCTATCGTGTACTTTTTACGTCTAATATGAAGCATGTGGAAATAATAAAATTTAAACATTCGCGTTTGAATAAACAATTTTTCTAAAGAAATCCACTGAATCAATAATATTAAAAATATAAATTAATTAATAAAGCTCTCACCTATCTTCACAATATTTGGTCCAGACTTATCTACTTGTTTGACATACTAAACATGCTATAGTAAAATATTTGTATAATTAAGATTAACTCAAAAATTTAAAATCAAATTTTGTGGATTGTTATTCATATTTTTTATTTGTTTCAAATTTATATGAAATTTGTTAATTATAATTGTGAAAACATTAATATTTTTAGTGCTTATTGTTTAAAATACTTTTATACAAGATGATGAAAATTATATATTTTATTCTTGTGTCATAAAATATTTCTTCATATCAATGTATGTAATTATGCAAGTGTATATCAATTGATTTAACTGCTAGCTTGACTTTTGACCCCACACATTGTGTATGTGTGTAGAATATATCAAATAAGAGGAGTGATTTTATGTGGGAGGTGAGAGGATAGAATTGTAATCATCAGATCTTTCTTTAAAGGCCAAGATTGAAACATGATTTAAAATCACATGACTATTTAGAAGGATCACACGGTCACTTAAAAAAATTGTATGACTTGAAATTTTAATTTTATTACTGAAACTGATAGTTATGATTTATTTATTTCACTCTCATATAAAGTTTCTCTTCTCACTTGATATGTTATATATATATATATATATATATATTGTAATTTACTAATTTCTACATTCAAATATAGAAATTAACAATTTTTACTTTTTTAATTTGTATGAGAAAATCATAATAATAATTTAATGATAATAAAATAATAAAAAGCATTACATAGTTAGTTTGCCACCACCAACTACTTCCACAATTTTTTGTTAAGATTTTTTACCAATACTTCACTCCTAACAAACAATCCTTAATTATTCTCTTTAATTGATTAATCTAATTATTTTTTAATATAATTAATTTTATTTTTCCTGATTATTTCCAAACAAATTAATTAATATTTTATTTCAAGACATATCAATTAATATCTATATATATAATATAATTTCAAAAACCATTGCACCTCCATCTGGACATGGGGCAAAGCCTCATCGCTCCATTTCCCTCCTTTTTTTGGTGTAAAAATAATATGATACCGTGTGTGTATATATGTATATAATTGATATAATTAGTTAAAAAAATTTTAGGTAAATTTAAAAAGCCATAATTTGAATGATAATATTGATATATGATGACAATAGTCAATTAATAAATGCAATGAAAAATGCAACATTTAAATAAGTCTTTGGAAATTTATTTATAATAGTAAGCATATAATAATTTTAACATCCTAAACTTAATAAGTATTTTATATTGCAAAACACTTAACGTTATCTTATTCTTGCTTATAGAGAAAAATTTAAGTGATAAGTACATTTATATTAATTTTATTTTAAAAAACTTTTGAAAATATTATTATAAATTAGTTCTATCATAAATTATGAAAACTTTTATTTTTCTATTTTATGACTGGCCCTAAAGATCCATTTTATATTTATTTTAACATGTTTCTATCAAATTCATTATTTAAATGATATTAATAAAAATTATTTTACTAAATTTTTATATTATATCAAATTATGTATTATTAAAATAATTTTAATCAAGTACTTATATTATTTTATCCCGTGTCTAGCATGGGCTTTCCACTAGTATAATATAATCAATAAATTGTATTCTAATACCAGTTCATGGACTTCGTTTCAAAAAAATAATAACATTAATCTTTATTTCAAAGAGGTACCGATTTTATGAATTATTATTATCATATTCTCAAAATATCATTTTTTAATTATTTTCCATTTTTATCCTTTTCATGCAAGATTTTTTTGTTATTTCCTATCAAGTTTTAACACTTTGTGTATCTATTTTGGATCTTGATCCTTATTCAATGTTTACGGTTGATTGATCTCCTCCATTTTTCAATCAACATTACCTTTTTGGATCACCTCTTTTTTCTAATTGCATTGTTATTAGGTATTTGTGATTTTTTGTTGATGGAATAGTGTTTGTTACTTGTGTGTAAGTGTAGGGGTGAAACTATATTATTGAAGATTAATACAAGTATAGATTATGATGATTTAGTTTGGATGATATGTGCAAATTTTAAAGATCTATTTTACTAGTAATTTTTCTCTATCCTATTCACTTCTCAATCGTCCTGTTTGTTTGCTAAGGAATAAGTCAGAACTAGAAAATATGATTGACTTAGTTTATATTTTGGATTCGAAATATATAGATCTAAGTGTTAATATTGGTTTGAGTTATGTATCACATTCATTTTGTGATAGTGTTGCTATCTTAGAGAGATAGGTTACTGTTTCGAATGTGATGGAGTGTGATAGGGCTTTGATTGCAAGTTTATTTTCTTTAAACAGTGAGAAGGTTTTATTTTGCAATTCGTGGTTAGCTGTAGTCAACCATATTGATCAAAGGTTTTTTTGGTGCTGTTGTTAAGTTTAGGAATGCATTGTACAAGTATTCAACTAAGAAAGATTTTTTGTTTGATTATGTGAAGAATACAAAAATAAAAGTGGTAGTTGTATGCTCAAAGAAGCATAAGGAAGGCTGTGAGTAGGTTGTGACCACTTCATTATGCAAGGTGAATGATTTTTTTCTATATTAAGAAGTTAGTGAATCATCATACTTGTGATTTTATGTTAAATAGTTTAACTTCAAAGAGGATGGGATCCAAATTGATTTATGAATTGGTCATGGATTTAGTTAAGGGATCCCTATCTTTGATAGCTAATGAACTTGTAAATTATTTTTAAAATAATTTTGGATTAGCAATTTCCTATTACAAGGCATGGTGTGCAATGGAAAAAGTAAGAGGTATGGTATTTGGTGATTTTAATGACTTATTCAAACAAATCAATTAGTATGTATTTGCTATGAATGAAGTGAATCCTAGTATCTGCATTGTGGTGAACATGGATGATAGTAACAGGAGATTTAAAAGGATGTTTGTTGCATTTCATACTTGTATTAAAGGATTCATATTTTATAGACCTCTTTCATTTTTTGAGGGGATTTTTTTTAAGTCCATATTTAATAGGGTCATCCTATTAGCTACTGGTAAAGATGGCAATCAGGGTGATTTTTTTTTCCATTTTAAGTTTATTGTGCATGATTTTTTAATCAAGAATGATTTTGTTTACCCATTTGATTAGTGTTACTATTTAGTTCAAAAATAGTAATATGGAAGGTCTTGTGTTTTTTCCTTTCTTTTTTCAGTATTTTTATTTAGAATGCCCCTTTATTTAAATATTTTATTTTAAGTTATTTTAGTTTTACTATTTAGAAATCAAATAGTAACATAGAAGCACTGATATACTCATTTGGCTATTAGATTAATGTTACTATTTGGAGACAAAATGGTAACATGGAAGTAGTGCCGTTATTTTTTGTGCGGTTTGCTATTAATGATAATTGATTTGTCTATCTATTGTGTTTTTTTGGTTGATGTTACTACTCCCATCTAAATAGTAACATGCTTATATTGCAGATTATGTTTCTATTTTAATGGCTTATGTTTCTGTTTGTTGTGACTATTTCATTTTAAGATTGTTTCCTCCAACTTTTGTTCTGGTTAATTCTAAAAATCAAGAAAACTAGTTTTGGTTCCTTTCATAGTTGTCCATAGTACTCAATATAGATTGATGAATGACTTTTATTTCCAATCATAACTTGGGAGTTTGATTGATGTTGCTATTTCTAATCATAATTAGAGAACAAATAGTAACATAGAAGTATTGATGTACTCATTTGGCTGTTGGATTAATGTTACTATTAGGAGACGAAATAGTAACATAGAAGTAGTGCCATTGTTTTTTGTGAGTTTTGCTATTAATGATAATTGATTTGTCTATTTATTGTATTTTTTTGGTTGATGCTAATGTTTCCATCTAAATAGTAACATGCTTATGTTGCAAATTATGTTTCTATTTTAATGGCTTATGTTCGTGTTTGTTATGACTATTTCATTTCAATTGTTTCCTCTAGCTTTTGCTATGGTTGATTTTAAAAATCAAGAAAATTAGTTTTGGTTCCTTTCACAGTTGTCCATAGTACTCAATATAGATCGACGAGTGACTTTTATTTCCAATCATAATTTAGGAGTGCTTGAAGCCATGCCAAGGTTTTTCCAATAGCACCTCACTTTTTTTGTCTACATCATTTAAAATAGAATTTGAGGGATAGCTTCAATGGTGTTGCATTTTCAAATTCCTTTAGGGAGCACATAGTTTATTTATTTGTAATGTGTGCATATTTCCCAATAGTTGGTGCATTCAATGAGAACTTGGAAGTTTTCAAATATGAAGGAGGTCAAATTGCTCAAAATTTTATCATAAGGCTTGCATTTGAATGTTGATCAAACATTTTTAATCATAGTTATTATTATGGTGAGATGACATCAAATATAGTTGAATTTTATAATTCTTGGATTCATAATGCCATGAAGTTGATGATCACAAATATGGTTAATAACATTCGTTTGAAATTGATGGAATAACTTGCTAAATGGAAATCCAAATCATTAGGTTGAAATGAGGTTATTTGTCCTATTTGGATGTTAAAATTAGATTTACACTCAAGAAAATGCAGAGATTGAGTTGTTAGGAAGTCATTAGCAACTATATTTGAAGTGTTAGCAAATCCAACTATGTGTGTCGATACTTTTCAGTACAGTTGCACTTGTCACTAGTGGCAAGTAGACGATTTTCCTTATGTCCATGCAGTTACCCCTATCAAAAGATAAAGGAATTCTATAAATAAGGTTATTGAGAATTATTTCCATGTGAACGCGTATAAAAAGATTTATGAACAAGTTATGCACCATGTTTCTACAATATTGAGGCAAGAGGTTTATATAGGAGAAAAAGGATCTATTTTATCTTTGATTTCTAAAAGACAAATAGGCAAACTTAAAAAAATAAGGATTAGGTCGAGAAAATTATTTGTAGAAGATGTGTCAAACTAGGACAACATAATAAGAAAAGATGAAAAAAGCCAGTTTGAATGTAGTTTTTTTTATGGCACAATTGTATTCTTTTATGACTCTTTTGCTTTGTAAAAAAAAGCAATAACATCATTCAAATATAGTAACACAACTGGTTATTGGTTAGCGTTAGTAGTTGACATGTTTCTATTTGGTTGTGTTAGTAGTAACATCAATGAAAAACTATACGATTATTTATATGTTACTATTTTTTTATCCCAAACAATAATATCAAATAGAAGTTGTAAACATAGGAGTAAACGAATTCTAATTGTTAGAAGAAATCGGAAAGAAGAATATGCTAAATTTTTATTAACTATCTATAAATAATTGAATGTTACATACAATTGAATTTAATATGTTACATGTAATTAAATTTTTCCTACAAAAAAAATGGGAAAGTACAAAAGAATCTTCATCCAGCAAGATTAAAATCCCTAAGGAAGTTATTCACTAATTTTGCACTGTATTTCCTCACAGATTCTTGTTAAATTCTTTATTCTTCTATATATCTTCTATTTGTTTACATACAAGAATGTCGCAACTTTTCCTAAAATTATAAATTTATGGAATGAGTTAATTTAGTACCTTTTGATTATGGTACATTTGAATTATTAAAGAAGATGTTATTTACGATCTAAATTGTTGTTGCGGCGACCTTTCATATAATATGAGATCAAAAGGTGGCTTTACAATTATTGGTTCTACTCCTATATTCATTTCTTTCTTGTGAAGGATTTCATTCTTTTTTTTCTTGTAGTAGTCCTTCTATTGTTCAATTACCAAGTTATGTAAGATATTAAGTCAAAAAAATAATATGTTATTATTTTGTCTAGAAATAGTAACATCAAATAAAAATTAAAAATAAATTAATAAATCAATTATCATTAACAATAAAATAGATAAAAATAATAATGTGTTACTTTTTTCAAAATAACTAGTAACATATTGTTTTCTTAGTATGATAAATTACTATTTGATTTGGAAATAGTAAAAAAAAACAACATAAATAGACAAATTAGGTATGATTAGTAATAAAACTACAAGAAAATAATGTGTTACTGTTGCATACCCAATAGTAAAATATTATTCTTTTAGTCTAACACATTACTATTTAGTTTGAAAATAGTAACATGAATAAAAAATAAAATAAATAAATAAATGAATTGTGATTAATAATGAAACTACTAAAAAATAACATGTTATTATTTTCAGAACATATTTTTTTAGTATGACATGTTATTGTTTAGTATAAAAATAATAATATCAATAAAAATAAAATAAATAGACAAATCAAGTATGATTAACAAAGAAACTATAAGAAAATAACGTATTACTATTTTCAAACCAAATAGCAACACCAATAAAAAATAATATATTAGTCAATATAACTTTAGAATAATTAGTATTTGATCATAATGCAAGCATCACTTACCACTATTTTGGCATAAAAAAGGTATAGATTTGCAGTCCCCTCTTTTTTTGGTTTCATTGAGTTGTAATGAATCCACTTACACTCTGCATTGTTGAGCATGAATAGTATGCAATGATTGTAGTTTGTGTAGTCCTTGACACCTATTGAGTTTATTAGGAATACAATAATTTTTGTAGTTATTACTTGCTCCATCTTTTGATCAAACTTTATCTTCCTCATTTCTTTAAAGAATTGAAGTAGGTTGGCCATATAAGATTGTCAATATATTTTAAACACAAGTTAGAATCAAATTATTTTTCATGTCACATTCAAGAATGGATTTAAGATCTTACCCAACACAAGCTGTCAAATACATCTTATTATTGTTAGATGTGCTAGCCAAGCTAAGCGTCAAAGCATGGCAATCTATGATTTGAAATTAAAAGATTAGTTTTTGTCAGATAAATTAATTAAGAAGAAGTCAAACTCCAAAAAGGAGTATAAAAAATAGAAAAATAACAACATAAGTAAAATGATGATAAATAATAATATGCGGAGTTGCTTGTTATTGTTTGAACTTCAAATAGTAATATCATATTTTGGAGTCTAAAAATGTTTGGTGCTTCCATGTTACTGTTTCTACTCCAAATAGTAACATGACTATAAAATGAACAAGATAAAATATTAATGTTGTAAAATTTTAGAGAAGCATACATTTAATGTTATTGACTTTTCTACAAGCACATCTAGCAACTACTCAAATGTTATGTACATGTCCTACTGAGAAGATGTCTAGACAAGAGACCTACAAATGATAATGTGGTGTAGAAATTAGTTAAGGTACTAGATAAAAATATTAAGTTAATCAGAGCAATCATTAACAAAATAGCACAGAACTTATGATATTTCTCCAATTTTTTGTACTTAGAGTAGTTTTTCTTAACATCTTGGAAAAGGTATTTTACAATTGGCCATTTTGAACTGATTATTGGAATTTTGGTTTATTTTTGTTTGGCTAGTTCTGTAGCTATTTCCTCCAAAATGATTATAGGAGCCTCCTTGCCCTTGTCTATTTTCTCCTTAATAGTTGTTGTTTGTTATTGTGTGTGTTGCTATTTTCTATATTTTTTGCATGGTTCTAAGTTAGTATATTTTATGTCACATTGTGTTTTTCTTATTTTTGCTTTAATATTTCTGATCATCGACCTTTACTAAGTTTGAGTTTGTTCTTTTTTGTGTTTAGTGTCTACTTTTTCCTATGCAACTAGTTGTGCAATCATTTTTATGAATCATGTTATCAACTAGTTATTTTGGTTCTTAAGATTAGTATTTTCCTTTTGTAAGGTATCGATGATCATGTTCAGGTTATGTGTTTGCATTGTTATGTCAAAAAGTTACATGCAGAGCTGTGCATTTTCTTGTATGAAGTTTTTAATTATTTGTTTGTTTTGTTGTAGTTGTTCTTCTCACCTTCAAAGTTTCTCTGTTAGAAAATTCAATTCATTAGTTAGTTAGTTTATCATGTTATTTACATTAAGGAGCTAATCCTTTAGCTATTATACATCATTGTTTTCTTGTTCATGCTATTCTTACTATGATAGTGCAATTTCTGTGAAATACTTCAGTGTAGTTTTTTAAGGTTTCATTATGTATTGTGCTATTATTGTGTCATCATCAATTTCAGAGTCCTCCAATTATGAGGGTGTGATCTATGTTCTTGTTTATTGTAGGTATTAGGTGTCTTGTTGTTCATGTGTTATCTGCGTATGAGGGTGGTAAAGGAAGGTTGTTTCTTTGTTTATTGGTTGCAATTCTTTGTTAATGACTTGTAACATAAAGGTGGTTGCTCGTTGATGTCATTAGTTGACATGTTTCTATTTTGGTGAGAAATAATAACATGAAGTGAAAGATTAAGTGATACTATAACAATAATATGGGTAAAGGAAATGATGTTGTCCAAAGGTTACCTGAAGTTGGTTGGCCAATTTCTCCTTCAATTGGTGTGTGAGAAGCCTTAGGTCCCAGTTAAGGCATCTTAGTATTTTTTGAATTTAAGGTCCATTAAGCATGTTTGTTATCTCACACAACCAATACTACTAATAATACAATGTAAATATTGTTAGCTCTATTTTTAATGAAAGTTGCATTTAAATATGCAGTAAAAAAGAAAGGCCCCTTCATGTCATTAACAAGAAAACTACTAAAAATACAACATGTTACTATTTATAAGCTAAATAATAACATGTTACTATTTGATCTCTAAATAGTAATATCAATAAAAATTTAAAATAAATAAATAAATTATTTATCATTAAAAATAAAATTACCAAAGAACAATATGTTATTATTTGCATACTAAATAGTAACATATTATTATTTAGCCTCCAGATAGTAAAATGAACTAAAAGCCTAAAATAAATGGATAAATAAAGTCTTATTAACAATTAAAAACCTAAAATAATGAGACAAATGTATTCTTATTAATAATAAAACTGCCACATAATAATATGTTACTATTTACAGATAAATAGTAACATGTTATTGTTTGGTCTCCAAACAGTAACATGAATTAAAAATTTAAAATAAATTGATAAATTAATTCATATTAACAACTAAACTACCAAAAAATAATAAGTTATTATTTGCAGACTAAATAATAATATATTACTATTTAATCTTTAAATAGTAACATCAATTAAAAACTTAAAATAATTAAACAAATAAATTCTCACTAACAACAAAATTACTAAAGAACATGCAATTAAATTAATAGAAATAAATGAAGACAATGTCAAAGAAAATAACATAAAGAAATATAGGTTGGATAATGCTAACTTACTAGTAATAGCATGACACAACTTGTGACATTTAATGACCTATCATTTGTAATTGAATTCATCAATTGTTGATGTATATGTTCAAACTACCAATATTTTGTCATGTCATCTATGCTCTTAACTTATTTCAAGTAGGACCATGCCATTGTCTAAACCTTGTTTGGTACAAAAAAGGTCATCAATAACATCGATGTGATGAGATGTGAGACATCTTGAACATCTATTTCTAATGTTCCTTTCACTATCTGTTGGAGTGCATTGAATATTATCAGTTTTGTGAGGCATCCTTAGCCATGAAATTGTCTGTTATCAAAATCTAATTATGGCCTTTTTCCTAGTATTGTGTTAATAGGGCGGTCTTCATCTCTCATTCTAAAAATAAACTTCACTGATGTAGGCATGATGCTTAGATATTTACCTTTAATTATGAATTCATTATCCTTCCATGAGAAGGTGGTACTTATTTCCTATATTTCTTAATCGCTTTTCTGGCATATACAATGATCAAGTTGTTTCATCATTATGGCATTGAGAAGCAGTTAGAAAGGGTTTTACTACAGCACCCTTATATGGCTCTGGTTAAGTTGAAGATCATCAATCTGCCTTGTACACACTAATAGATTAGATCTACATTGCTAGAATATTCTAGCTACTTCTATTTGTTTGGTTATTTTACTTCCTTTTTGTTAGGTTTTGGACCAGTATACACAACAAAAAATTAAAATTTTTAATCCAAATTCTACTGAGGATCCATGCAAAAGAGTATAAATCAATATTAGGGTTTTACCTTTTTATGTGCTCATGTTCTTTCTGAACAAAACTTTGAGAGATCAAGATGAATCATGAATCAAATGTTAGTCAAAAGGTACAGTGTCTCTATGGTATCCATATAGAGTGAACAATGACTTCTTACCCTCTACAAATCTATTAGGATACATCTCTCTCACTAGGATTAGGATTAATGTGTTTTCTTAAGTGATTTTAGAGTTTAATGGTAGCTTATGTGTGTTTTTAAAATGCTGCCTTAAAGTTCCTTTTATAGAACTAAGGCATACTACATTCCTAGTCCTATTAGGATAATGCTTCCAAAATCCTAATATCACTTAACAACTATCACCTTATCCTTATCATGGAGAGAGTGAGGAGAGATAGGACTTATCCATTAATTATCTAATATTAGATAATAACATTATCTTATAATATAATTATCTACTATTAAATGGCATATAGTTATTTTATATTAAAAAATAATATTATCTTATAATATAGTTATCTAATATCTAATAACGTAATTATCTGATATTACTTTAATATAAAAAAATATTACATAATATATCATATGTATTATGTGAAAATATATCATTATTTTAATAATATATACGCACAAAAATAAACTCAATTAATTGAATTTTAGTCTAACTAAAGCCCAATTAATTATTGTCTCATTCTCACTTCTTTTGTGTGACCCTATAGGTTCTTACTATATTAGTAATAGCTCACTTGTGGATCATAAACAGTGAGCGGTATCTAGCAATACATCATTGCCACTCAAGTAGTAAGAAATGTATGTGACCCAATATTCACTTAATGTATAAACAATATTTTGCAACATAATCCCTTTTGTAATGATATCCAAATCGAACTAGAGGCATGGAATGCATCATCCTTGTTGATGTGCAATTTATATTTTTTGATACTGAGTAGACTAACTTAAACAAATTATCAATATCTCATATACATCTACTTGAACATGATCATGCATTTTGTAATCTCACTCAATCAAGAGGCCCAAGGATATCACTCCTCCTATGTAATAGGAATAAAATTCCCATCTATATCACTCACATACCTTTGCATGATTCATGACAAACTCAATCAACGTCCTACAACACATCTTGGTTAAAGGTGATACAGGATGATATCAAAATGTGTAACTCCTCATGTAAGAAATGGTAGTGACTTTAGGTCAAAATAATACATGCATTGTGGTCACATGAGATAACTAATAATATATGACAATCCATATAATTTTCTCATTACAGGCTAGTCCAGTACATCTGTTCACTAACAATGTACTCATGTATTGACTTGATATCATATATCTATAATTTATAATCATCTGTCACTATACATGCTAGTCTTGATGTATTATTGCTATCCTTTTCACAATAATACTTGATCAGGGCCATTTTAAGAATAGTAAAAATATTCCAAGGATAATTATTATATTAAGTTATAAATTACGCAAATATATAAATAAATAAAAATAAAATATAATAATTGCATTACCTGGAATAAAATATAATACATTGTTCATTATTACAATCATCTTTATAATTGGCTCCTTAAGACACACACCAACACTTTTTGTTCATGTTAAAGAAAAATGCATTGGTCAAATTCATCATAAATCAGGCTAAAAATTAGACAATGTCATGTTACTATTTCATGCAAGATAGTAATATTAGTAAAAAAATGATGTTACTATTTAACATTGTGCCAAATTTGACATCAACTGTTACATATGCATTGAAATAAGGTGATAAAAATAATCATTGTACACATTACTATTTTGCATGCAATAGTAACATATAAAGGTTCAAAGTATAACATGATATGCTACTGTCTTTCATTATTGAGATGAAATGATATTAAAATATGTTACTATTTAGTTTGAAAATAGTAACATAAAACAAAAATTAAAAATAAATTGATAAATCAAGCATCATTAACCATAAAAATAAAAAATATATACTACTCTTTTCAAAATAAATAATAATATGTTGTTTTCTTGATCTAACATGTTACTATTTAGTCTAAAAATAGAAATATTAATTAAAAAATAAAATAAATAGATAAATTAAGTATGATTAACAATAAAATTATGAGAAGGCAATGTAGTACTATCTTCAAACAAAATAGAATCATTAACCAAAAATAACATATAAGTAAATGTAACTCCAAATAGTAACCAACGTGTTACTGTTTGGTTACCTTCTGGTGCCAAACACTAACATCATTGGAAAAGCTAAATTAAGGTGTAAAAAAATAACATAAAGGTTATCATGCTGATTTTTAGACTTAAAATGGATTGATCAAGTAGAAATTACAATTTTTTATGAGAAAACATTGAAGCATAACATGTGAAATTGCATGTTAGTGTTTAGGATCCAAAGAGTAACATCATACCAAAGAACACAAAACATATCCAATGTCAACAAGTGCATTGCAATTTACGTTCTTACATGTTTCTTTTTGTTATACAAATAGTAACATGGCTAAAATAACATATTATTATCACTTTTATTATGATGTGTGGACTGAAAATAGAGTGATGAAGTTAAAATTAGCGTTAGTTATAAGATATAATCCGCAAACATCATGTTAGATTGCATATTTCTATTTGTTATCAAAAAAGTAACATGTTTCTGATTGCTTCCATATAAACAAGATGCCAAAAACAAAATAACATGTATGCTTCCATGTTTTTGTTTGTCATATAAATAGAAAAATAAAAATTCTCAACAATAACTCTTTTGTTAAGTGTGTAAATAGTTATTATATGAGATTAGTGACAGTAACATGAAATAAAATGGTGATATGCATGTTCATCATTCTAACTTCTAGGGTTTCATTTTAACATACATACTATATATATACACAAATAGTAATAGTAATATTTTCCTTGAAGTTAAGGTTAAAACAATCCATATACATAAACTATTTAAAAGGATGCAAGGTTTATCTCTTAACAACCCATTCTGACATGTTAATTCATGTAAAGTTATTGTTTAGAAATGGTCGAAAGTTGCTGAAGGCTAAAAATGCTAATTTCTTATGGTACAATGTTGACTAAGTCCATTTGCTACAATTTTCCATTAGTTCCTATAGTAATTTCATTCGATCTATCGAGTCGCTTTAGAAGGATTGCATAGTGATAAAATAGGATTCAATTGTTTCTTTTTTAGCTCTTTTGTTGTTTCCGAAATGCACTATAAGTTTGTCATTGGTATTTTAGGCTTTATGGTAATTTGATGTTTATAGGTAAACTTAAATAAAAGAAAGTAGCCTTGGGTTATCTTGTTGCAATTTATTATAATGAATAGTACTGACCTAATTTTTTCTTTAAAAAGTTTAGAATGATATTTATGAATCACTCGACTTCTTAACATTGTATTTGATTAAAGAGAATAAAATTGTAAAGAGAATGATTGGAAATTTATTTCATAGTCATTATAAAATGGAAGGAGTTGAACTTTTCATAACAAGAGTAATGAGATGGATCATTTTAACATGAAATGATGTTTTTGCATTCTAATCCATTAGGTTTTTCAAATATTCATATATATATATATATATATATATATATATATATATATATATATATATATATATATATATATATACATATGTATGTATGTATGTATGTATGTATGTATGTATTTTCTAGAAAAAAAAAGATGGACTTTTTTATAATGTTACTTTTTATTAATAAAATAAAATAATATTAATTTTGGATATTTTCCCATTAGGGTACTTCAATAATTATATTTTGTCTACTGAACTAAATACATAATAAGTCGAAAGTAATATATCTCAATGTTATTTTTTTAATAAAAAAATATATTATATGATTGATCCATTCTAATTTGGATATATGATTAGCTTTATTTATAATAATACATATAAATTTTCTAATATTTTATTGTAAATGTCAATAGAATTCAAACCTAGAATATGAGTAATCAAATGCAATCAATTAACTTTATTAAATTAAAGTAATTTTATTGGAATTTTAATTATCAACAGTTTGTGTAATTTGTATCATGAAACTTAAATTAATTCATTTTTCCTAAAAATTTAATTGCCGATATAATTCATTTGAAACTTAATTCCCTTATATGCACTACAAAGAACTTATCTTACTTCTTATTGATTTGGAATAATGAATAAGTTGAATTATCAATAAATATTATCACAAAAAATTTGATTTTAGTACTAGAAAAATTCAATAATGCTACAAATTTGCATACATAATTCAATTTCAAAAAATTGAGAACATCAAAAGGAAGTATTTTGCTACATTTAATAGATCAAATGGCCCCCAAATTTAATAAAACATCTAATTTCTTTATAAATATTTGTGCATTACTACAACCTTAATTTTTTTTTGTTTAATTTCTCTAATTGGGTGTGTAATGCAAAAAGAAAAGTTAAAGCAAAGGAGAAAGTGATAGAAAATTGACGTAGTTAAAAATTTAAGTAATTGTAGAATGGAGAACTTAAAAGGCCTGCCTTATGACAATTTCAAGGAAGAAAGGAGGATTATGGATTTTTTTTTTAAATTGGAACCTCATACATAAAGAAGAAAAACAAAGATAGAACTAAATGATTGTATTGATGTCCACTTTTATTTCTCATTGAATTTCTATTCTTGATGGTACTATATATTATAATCACCAAAACAAAATAACCAAGATGACTTTAGAACTTAGATAGCATGGGCCAACAACAAAAATGTTATTTATTTAAAATTATATTATTAAATAAAATTATTAATATAAAATATTATACATAATAAATTTAAAATAGATACGATATAAAATAAGAAAAACTAATATAATAGATCAAAGATGAATAGCACAGTGATATTTTTTTTTAAAAAAAAGAACAAACAAATAACTTTAAGTGAGCTAAAAAGTCATCATAGTTTTTGTATTACATAATAATAAATAATAGAATAATTTATAAATTTTCACAAATGTATAAAAATTGTGGGAGTCAAGCTTAGCGAGAAAAATTGTATTTTATACAAATGTTTAAATAAAAAATTTTAAAAATCTACATAGTTGTGTGTTAAGATGGAGAGCCTTGACCTCCCTTTCCTTTATCATTAAGAGTAGCTATGATCAAATTGAAAGAAGGATAAAAAATTTTATACAAATGTGTGTTAAAAATACATGTGTTGATAATGACAATTAAAGAGTTACAAAGCTACCTTATTTAAGTTCATCTAAACATGTTAATTGCTCTGTGATTGAATTGTAGGTTCGAAATGCCAACATTAATGCTCATGACACCTAATTTAAGTTGCTTTTTTATTCATAATAGATAAAAAGTTAAATAAATAATAATTTAAAAATTAGATAGATGAGTTTTAAGTTTATTATACTAAACCTAAGCAAGTTAAATATCCTTAGCACTTAAAAAGTTTGAGCAAGTTACATGACTTTATCACTTAAAAATCATAAGCAAGCTACATGCTTTTGACACTTAAAAGCTTGAGCGAACTATATGCCATTGACACTCAAAAAGTGCAAGCATGCTACATGCTCTCAGTAAGTGAAAGCTTGGCTAGCAACCAAATTGAGTGATCTAGTTTAGACTAAATCCCTAGCACTTGAGCAAATCCCTTGGGATGACAAAGTCTAAAGTAGATCTATGACACTTGAGCAAATCCTTCACTAAATGAAATCCAAACTAAATCCATAGCACTCGAGTGGATCCCTCAGTGAATAAAGTCCAAACTAGATTCCTATCACTTTAGTAAATCCTTGGGACAATAAAGATTAGACTAAATCCCTAACAACTAAATAGTTCCTTCAGCAAAGCCAAAGTAAATAGAATGATCCTCTCTAAACAATATGATGGAAAGGGGAGCAAATAAGACTAATATTCCAAATTATTCTTAACACACCCCTAATATCATACCTACATTATAGAAATACTGCCTTCTCACAACTTTACTCTATCTAATACCAACTAACACATTTATATTCTCTAGACTTACATAACTATCTCTGAGAGTAAATTCTCTATAAATTTATCATGTATTTTATACAAATGTTTATATAATGTTACAAATAGAAAGATAAGTGCATATAAACAAGTTTTAAAGTAATGATACACCACACAAAAAATTAATGGTTTATTTGAATGAGGGGAAATGGAAGAGAGGAAAAATCAAGGAAAGGTCATGTGTTATCTTCTCCTTTGTTTGAGATTTGCATAAGGATAGAAAGGAAATGAGAATTTGTAACTAACCCTCCATATCCTTTCACTCTTTAATATTATGTATTCCTCCAAATTAGGAGTTTTATAAGGTTATCTACCTAATTTACTATTTTAACCCTATTTTATATTTTAATTTATATTTATATTTACATTTTTAGTATTTCATTATTAATAGTTTTATTCAAATAAAAAATATTATTTACATTTTTTGAAAGGTATTTAGCATTAAAAATACATATTATAATTGTAAAATTTTTAATAAAAATATAATATTATATTTTTTATTATTACAAATAATTATATTTGACAATTGTAATCTATATTTATTTACTTTTACACATTCATCCATATTTTGATCCATACATATTAGCTGTAGGGTGAATGTGAGTTAGTTTATTTTTTATATTGTTAAATAAGAACCATATTAGGTCAATTTATGATATTTTTCATAAGCCCTTTTACTAATAAATATAACATATCATGTATCAACTTACTATGTCATTTCTTATAGAAATTTTTTATAAAGAGAGAGAATATTTTATAAAAAAATTGAATAGACATATTTTTAAGACATTTTTAATCATAAAAAATTCATTAATATTGTTTAAAAATTCATTACATGCTTATGCCTACTTGCTAAGAGTCCTTTTTTTATGGAAGACATTTTTCATTGAAAAGTCTTCTTTATACCTATGTAAGCAAAGGAAGGAGATGTAACTTGTATATATTGTATAAAAAATTATGATATTCAATGACATAATATTAGAAGAAAATAACTTCCCTAAAATAAAGATGTTATTTTCCATCTTAATATTATATTAATTATATTTTTGTGAAAGATGGCATTTAAAAAATTAATTTCCTTTTATTATATTGCATTTTTGCTTGTTTCCATTTCTAATTGTTGTAGACATGTATCATGATCCATGCTAGTTGAATAATTATTAGACTTTACAATTTATTGTGTTTGAATTGGTTCAAATTAATTTAAATTTGTCTGCTTCATAATAAATTATGAGAAAGTAGTCCAACAATTCAAATTTGTCTACATAATATTTGTGAGATTGGGTAGATAATTGGATAATCATAGTTTAAGTTTTAATTAATGGATTACTCTTTTATCCACCAATTCCCAATATATGCATCATAATAAATTATGATAAAGTAGTCCAAAATCAAAACAAAATAATTGAAACAAATAATACAACATTGGGATAAATCAATAACAAATTAAAATGGCAACAACAATCAATCTTAAAACATTGAACAAAGAAGTAGCAATAAAACTTTAGCATGGAATGCCAAATGCATTAAACAATTCTAGTTTATTCTTGGATAGTTTAAAGAAACCTTTTTTTTTACGATTCTCACCTTTTTCTCTTGAACTACCTTCAACTAAGTTTATAAGCCATTTAGGTTTTCGGATTAATAAGAAAAGATATCCCATTAGAATTCCAAATAGGAATGCACATCTATATCCCACTATTACAACTTTTCAACCAAATCCAAACTTATCTTTATCATCAAACATTGGTAAAGATGGTTGCTACTTTTGGTCATTATTATAGGTTTCTAACAAAGGAAAACCACAAAGCACAATATTTCCTTTGTAAGAATCATTTGAAAATGCACCAAACTATTTTTCTCAAGGTATGGTTCCCATAAGTTGATTTTGGGAAAGGTTCAAGACAAAAAGAAAGTTCAAATTAGCCAAGGCTTTAGGTATCTCACCTATGAGCTTGTTTAATGAAAGATCTAACCATTCTAAACTCTCTAAATTTCCCAATAATGGTAAAATTGTACCTGTGATTCTTTTATGTGAAACATTAATGCTTTTCAATGAATTTAACTCTCCAATAAATTTTGGAATCTCTCCTTTAAATTTGTTATTTGAGAAATTAGTTGTTGCAAAGGAAGCTAAGATCCTTATAAGCTTTACAAAGAGCCCTTTCATTATGATGAGCACATAATCATTATATGATGAATAATTTTTATTTTTCATATATTGCAAGCCAATTTTATGATCTCAATACACATCATTCCTTTAAACTCTTTAATATATATTGTTAGTAAAGAGCCATTGAAATGATTATTGGAGATATAAAAAATCTTCAACTTTAGGAAGGAATGCTTGGATTTTAAACTAGCAATCACATCATGAAATTGATTAACTCATAAAATTAAGACCTTCAAATCTTAAAGGGGTTCAAGCTAATTAAGGAATGTATCTTCTATTCCTTATCCCTAAGATCTAAAACTTCCAATTGTTTGCAATAATTCAAAGATCAAGGAAATGGTCATTCCAACTAATCTTGATTAAATTTCAAAGTTTAAAGCATATTTATCTTAGAAATATTTTCAAGTATAGTTCTATAAAAAATTGTTCATTTGTAGATCCAATACTAAAAGATATCAAAAGCTACTAAGGCATTATGGAATTTGGCTAGTCAATTTGTTACAAGACAAATTTAGTATAATGAGTAAGCTTGCATTATAGATCTTGGAAGAAACTTGTCTTGTGAAATTGTTATTTGAGACTAAAATGAATTTAATTTCATGTAACAAAATCAAAAGATCTCCTTTTAATAAGTTAAAGCTAAGATCTAAAAAATGCATTCCTTTTCTTAAGAGATACTCAACAAATGACAAAGTATCATGAGAAAGGTTTGAAGAAGACAATAAATTATTTCCTATATCAAATCCCATAAATTTTGTTATTAGAGAGATCTAAATGTTGTAAGCTTTGTTATAGTCCTAAGAATTCAGGGATAGTATTGATATTACAAAAGGATATTGAAGGTTAGAAATAGGGTAACTATATTGCTATCAAAGTTAGTGATTTTTTTCACTATATTTAAAGAAGCGTATTCCATAAACCTTTTATTTTCAATAAAACAACTCACATAAGCCATTTAAATCATCATATCATCAATTTGACAATATTTCTAATAACTATAACTTAGAGGAAGGTTTTTCAAAATGCTTGTTCCAAGAGCACCTAGAGTTCTAACATATAAAGGAAGTAAAAATACTAATAAATTATAATAAATCAATAATTAATAAAACCAATGATTTGAAAATATAGGAGTAGTTGTAAATATGAAAACATGTTATATTACACCTTATCTATTCACCCTTCGAAACTAACAAAACTTTTGCTCTCTATTTAACATCCAAGATGCATTATCTAAAATAATATAGAGTTAGTAGGGAACTATTAGAAGATTTTAAGTTAAATAGAATTCACTAGAGTTTAAAGAGTTTACCTTTTCCAAGATAACCTCAATGGTTAAAACTCTATCAATCCTCTATGGACTTTTCATGAAACTTCCTTTCTCTCTCTAGAAATTAAAAAAAAAGATAAAGAGTTTCAAGTATCACACTTTTTCACTCCACTTCTCTACTTACCTCATAGCCCTATGCTTGGTTGGTGTGAGTGAAGCTAACTCCAACTCTCTTTTTTTGTGAAATTATAATATAAACATTGAAAATATTCACTATATGATAAAATTAGTACAAGAAATATAGTAGTATTTCACTTAATATTCTCTCTTTTGAATTTGTAACTCAATCCTTATAATTTTATCATTCTAATACTCTTAATTTAGAACACTATAACTTCTTCACTTTCTCCTTAGTGATATCCATAACTCACTCTAAGAGGAATTATAAAAGTTATTTCTCTCTATCTTACAAGATGTAAACACTAACATATTCCTTCTCCTTTTGATTGGTTATTGTTAAATTGAATAATGGAGTTATCTTCAAACTTGCATGGCAAGCATATGGCATGTTCGACAAGCATAAGGCTTGCACGACAAGTCATTCCTTTCTTTCCTCTAATATTATTTCTAATTGAAGCATATTTCTAAGACACTTTCTTGATTCCTACTTTAATTATAATTAACTTAATCATCCCTTTGTATTAGTTAAATTACTTAAATGTCATTAGAGTAACTACAATTCCAATTGTTTGTTTTCTCAGTCACTTATTGTCTAGTGCATGTGACAAAGGTGTATCAATTGATTTGTTTTGTGCATGTAACTTAGGTAATGGAGATTGAAAATTTAAGCAAGCTTATAATAGCGTAATTCTTAATAAATTTAGTTTGAGTATGATACTTACCCTTAAGCATTTAAGAAATCGAGAGTATAACTTGTAAGATACTATTAATTTGATTCATTCTTTCCTAAATAAAGTTGCCATATTTTTTTATTCTAGATGATAAGCATTGTTAATTCATAAATGTTATGGTCTCTATACATGCGATGTTTTTCTTGCTTGTGACTTTGCATTCTTAACTTCAATGAAAAATTAAAGTCTTAGATTTTATGTCTGCCTAAGACCTATAAAGTTAAGTGTGGGAAAGTTTTATGGAACTAATTTCCATTTCTTTAATTATCTCATTTATGACATGTTAAGGCTTTCCTAAAGCTCAATTAAGTTGAATTGTTCATATTTTTTAAATAAGGCTCATATTTAGGTTAAGCTATTGCCTTTAAAAAACTTAAAGAATTAAGCTTAGTATAATTAATTGAATCTTATGGTTAACTCTTCAAAAAAAAAGATTAATGAGAATAAATGCTAAAAAGGACCATACATTGAGAAAAAGGCTTTCTCTAGTGGTGCTTTGATCCTTGCAAACATGGATAATGAAGAGTTACCACAACTTGTCCATTCAGATAAGGTAAAAAGATATCATACTTGAATCATATTTACCTTTCATTTTGCAATGAGGTTAATATATTCTTCTATGAAAGTAAAGTGGAGACATTCCGCATTAGCAAATGAAATAAGAGAAATCTTTTTAAGAATTTTGTAGAATGCTTATGCAATTAGACTCATCATAATTGGTTTTCATAATTTATTATGAATAAGTAATATACAAAGGTAGCTAACAACATTGTTCTAAAACATATCATTAAGAGGACAAAATTTTTTGTAAACCATGCTATAAATAATATTTGTCGTCTTTCATGATAAAATATTTTACTTAATGATTCTTCATTTTTAGCCTCTATTGCAATAATAATACTATTATTATGTCCTTTCCTTTATTCTTGTTTAAATATCATGTATCTTCATATGATAAGCATGTGTTGGAATATTGAATATTATGAGATGTCTTGCCCATTAGAATATGTTTAAATAAAATCAATAATGCATATATAACCTATTGGTGTGTGTGTCCTAGAAGCAAATCATAAGATGATTGTAATAACATACAATGTATTAAATTTTTTTAAGGCAATACAATTATTATATTTTTTCTTATTTTATTTTAATATTTATGTAATTTATAACTTAATATAATAATTATTCTTGTAATAGTTTTACTATTTCTAAAATGTTCATAGTCAAATATTATTGTAAAAAAGATAGCGATAATACATTGAGACTATCATGTATGATTATTGACGATTATGAATCATAGATACATGATATCAAGTCAATATATGGATCTATTGTTAATGAATAAATGTACTGGACTGATCTGCTAGGAGAATACTATATGAATTATCATGTGCCATTAGCTATTCTCATATGACCATAATGCACGTAGTCCTTTAACCTGAAGTCATTATAGTTTCCTACATAAGGGGTCACATGTTTTGATGTCATCTTATGTCACTTTTAATCGAAATGATGTATAGCGCATTGATTAGGTGTGTTACGAATTATGCAGAAGGATATGAGTGATGTAGATGGAATTTTGTTCCTCCTATATAAAGAAGTGATATCCTTAGGCTCCTTAATTAAGTAAGACTTAGAAATGCATAACTATGCTCAAATGAATCAATATGTAATATTGATCATTTGTTTTAGTTAGTCTACTTAATATCAAGAAATATAAATTAAATATTGACGAAAATGACACATTTTATAACTCCAGTTTGATTTGGATATCATTACAAAAGTGACTGTGTTGCAAAGTATTGATAACACATTAGGTAGATGTCAAATTATAGACATTCTTACTACTTGGGTGGCAAGAATATATTGAATATATTGCTAGATACTGCTCATTATTTATAATCCACTGATAGGTCATATAACCCTATTTCTCCTCACTTCAATTGAATGATTCTAATAAAATACTATTATTGTTATTGAATATTTTAAAATTTGGATAATCAGTTGAATATTAAATAATAAATATTAAACTTTAAATAAAATAATTTTAATAAAAATAAAATAATACAATAAATATATATAATAAATATAATTTTATTTGGAACTATATTTCCTTTTAAACATTTAATATAAATAATAATATATCTAATAATATAATAATAAAATAGAAACATGGGGATTTCTAATAAATAGTATATATATTTATATATTCACAAATATCACTAACTTTCACATATAAATGTAAAAATTAGAAACCTTTATTTTTTTATTTAAAAAAATCATGATATTAATTTAATAGTAATAAAAAGATAAATAATAAATAATTTTAATAAAAGATATTTCTCTCTCATCTCTATAGTAAATACACTTATTAATTAAAATAATTATTTGAGGTAAGTTGGCACTAATATCTTTTATTTTTTTATTATAATTAGATTTGAAACGTAATTTTTCATTGAAATAAAAGAGTAAAAATTATTAATGATTAGATTTGGATATAAAGATTAATACTCTCCTCTGCATGTGATAAGAAACATGAATTTTTTTTTATCCAAATAAGAGTGGAGATTTTTTTTATTTAAAAAAAACATGATATTAATTTAATAGTAAGAAAAAAAATAAATAATATTTAAATAATTTTAATAAAAGATATTTCTCTCTCATCTCTATAGTAAATACACTTATTAATTAAAATAATTATTTGAGGTAAGTTGGCACTAATATCTTTTATTTTTTTATTATAATTAGATTTGAAACGTAATTTTTCATTGAAATAAAAGAGTAAAAGTTATTAATGATTAGATTTGGATATAAAGATTAGTACTCTCCTCTGCATGTGATAAGAAACATGAATTTTTTTTATCCAAATAAGAGTGGAGATTATTAATATCCACATTTATTCAAATAAAAAATTGAAAGTTGTTAACCTTCATATATGGATATAAAAGTTAACAATTCCTTGTGCACATGTGTGTATGTGTGTAAATATAAAATAATAAAGTGGTTGTTAATTAAATTGTA
The DNA here is from genome assembly GCA_020226215.1 of Sindora glabra. Lineage (NCBI taxonomy): Eukaryota > Viridiplantae > Streptophyta > Magnoliopsida > Fabales > Fabaceae > Sindora > Sindora glabra. The sequence goes on from CM035233.1 coordinate 34,806,693, forward strand.
TGGGGTTAGTTTTAATTTTTGCCTATAAATAATACAGAGTTCTTCTTATTAAAGAAGCAGCATATATAAGCAACTTCTTAAGATTTAGGAAGCTTGATGTACTTTTTCCATTCTAGCAAGTGGCGATAGTTTATATATTCACTATTAATAAAAATTGAGATAAATGTAAGTAAATTTAAGATGAATGTAAAAAAAATAATAATTAATTTTTTCATAATTTATATTTATTTCAATTTTTATTAATAATGGATACATAAATTATGTGTTTGCCAACTAATTAAGAATTTTTCTTATTAGTTGGTGATAAATTAAACAAATCACATTACTTCTCCGAAATATTTCACAACCAATGGAATATTCTGGCTATCAAACCGACCTTCAGATTGTTTCAAGAGGCTTGCCGTTCTTGTAATTCGATTTCATTATAAAGATTTTGACAGGTGTTGAATTTCAAATAAATTAACTATTTGCATGTAAGAAGAGTATAAGTGATTTCTTACTCTTTTTTATTTTTAGACAAATCATCAAGCTTAACCTATTTGATTAAGATGAGTGAGAGTTTAGAAGAAGTTGACAAAGACATTGAGGGAAAATAAATGAATCCAAGAAAGAATCAAACAAGTTAATATGTCATTTTCAGAAGGGACCTCAGCGGAAAATGATGTAAAGCAATTATTGAATATATATGGTCTTGGTTTCAAGCCTTTCCTTATGCAGCCACACAATACAGGTAAAAATATATTTAGTTGTGTTAAAAACATATGTTTTTTTAAAATATACTTTTTTAATATATTCTTTAAAAATTATAAATATTTAAAATAAAATAAAAATTACAAGCATTTTAAATATGTAATATTTTTAATACAATAAAATATTCTTCTATATTTTTGTTTTTCATTAATAATGGAATCGAGCGTATTGACCCATGGTTTCAATAGGAAGACTTTTCTATCGATCTAGTGGCAGACCACGTGAGTGGACAAGAAAGCCTCCTTTATTTGTAGATTCCCACTTGGTCATGTATATCCATGATAGTCTACCCCACTAATATGGCTCTCTTCTCCCTTACAGGCTTACGGCTAAGCTGTAGTTACCATGTAGCCATCAACACATGCAATTCAAGTGACGGAACCCCGAAATTTTCTCATAAAAACTTAAACTTTCATGAGTCTTTTTTTACGAAAGTTTCTTTCATGGCCATCCAGGTACTAACCCCTTATTTGATCAGAAAGGAATTAAAAAAATGGGATAATTTTTTTTTTTATTTTGGATTGATTAAAAAATAATAATCACAATTTTAATATCTAATGTTTCTTTTGTCTTTATCTAAATAAGAGAAGAGAGAAAAATTTATAAATTTATTTCTTTTTCAATTTCTTTCTCTCCTACCAAACAATACCAAACCAGGCCTAGAAGCATTAAGTGAGATTTCTGTTTCCATACATGCATGTGGTCTCTAGATACATTAAAGTCTCCTGTTTGACAAAAAAAATTTATATAAAGAATGCTTTTCTTTTAATATTAAATGAATATGGTGAAAATTTTAAATATTCTAATTATAATATATTTCATATTTGATAAACTAGAAATAAATGTCAAATTTATTATTTATTTATCAATTTTGTAGAATCTTCATGTATTAAAGATTGTTTTACTTACTTTTCCAATAAAATCATATTAAGGTTATTCACTTCAACCTACTATTATTTATTATCATTAGTCTTTGTCCACTACCACTTACAACACTACTAACCACTTATCACTTTCAACCATTACAATTGACCATGCCCACCACCATTTATAGTTGTTAATTACCATTTATCCTCATATACTATTACTGATTATCACTTACACTACTTATTGTTATTGAACTTGAGTAAATTGTCAACTACCACTTACCTTGCTAACCACTATTCACCCAATTTTTATTATTATTGATCATCATCTATCACCATTCATGATCGTCAACAATTATGTTAGTGTTTTATTTGAAAAAAAATAATAAATTATCGTCTTAAAAAAATAGAACAACAATTGTGTCTTTTGAAAATGTTAAGTCAAGTCTATTGAATTGAAAAGTTGTGACTTTTGTACATAAAACTTTATGTCTTTTCAAATTTAAATAATTATGTTTCTTGAATGGAAACTTTATGTTTCTAAAATTCAAGAGTTATACTTATTAGATGAAATCTTTTAACCTTTATAAATACCTTATAGTTTTAGACTTTTCATGCTTTCTAGATATATTAAAGTCTTTTGTTTGACAAAAAAAATTATATAAAGAATGCATTTTTTGGAAAATATTAAATGAATGTGGTGAAATTTTTAAATATTCAAATTATAATATACGCGATACCTAATAAATAAAAAATAAATGTCAAATTTATTTTTCATTTATCAATTTTGTAGGATTTATATGTGTTAAAGATTATTTTACTCACTTTTCTACTAAGCTTATATCATGATTATCTACCTTAACCTCCCATTACCTATCATCACCAGTCTTTGTCAACCACCACGTGCCATACTATTAAACACTTATCACTTTCACTCATTATTATTGACCATGCTCACCATCATTCACAATCATTAATTACTACCTTTTCTTATTTATTGTTGTTGATCATCACTCACTATTACTTATTGTTATTGACCTTTTTGATGCATTACCTACTACCACTTACCATGTTAACTACTACATGCCCAACACTTATTGTTGTTGACCATTAATTGTTGACAACCATGTTAGTGTTTTGTTTGAAAATAATAATAAATTAATAATTATGTCTTTTGAAAATGTAAAATTAAGTCTTTTGAATTGAAAAGTTATGATTTTTGCATATAAAACTTTATGTCTTTTCAAATTTAAATAATTATGTTTCTCATATGGGAACTTTATGTTTTTGAAATTCAAGAGTTATGGTTATTAGATAAAATCTTTTAACCTACATACATATACTTCAAAGTTTTAGACATTTCATTAAGATAATTTTTTTTTTAGTTATTATCAAAATTTCTTGTCATCTATTTCATTATATTTTCTCTCAAACACTTACGCCTATTAAAGTACTATTCTATAAAGAAATATAAGGAAAAAAACTTCAATTTGCTTTTCATGATTTTTTTTAAAATTTATATTGTATCATAAGAGGTTAATTTGCATATTATTTTCCTATAGGAAACTTGATATAAGTGGGGTTAGATATTTCCTTAAGGAAAGTGTTGTTCTTATGGCTTAGAAATTTCAATTCCTACATCATTCTCTTAACAATCTTATGGAAATATCTTTGCAACTTGGTAAAATTGGATTGATTTAATGGAAACAACTTCTCTCACTACCAAAATAAGATATATTTCTTTTCTCTACCCTGAAGATCTCCAATATTTGGAATCCAAATATGAAAGTTATAGAAGATCCACAACTAAATGTTAATGGAAGTCAATCCACTACAAAAGAAATTGAAAAGCTTCAAAAGCTAGAAGAAAAAAAGGAAAAAGATGAAGTGCTATGTTGTGCACATATCTTGGATATTCTTTCAAATTGGTTATGTGATCTTTTCACAAGAATAAAGAGCAAGAAAAATCTAGACTGCATTAAAATTTAAACAAGGCTGAAGAAAAAGGTATGGGTAAAGATTTAATTGCCAAATATTTAGAATGTAAGGTTACACCCCTAGCATTTTAGAATTTTATTCCATTTATTTATTTAATAATTATGTAATGTGTTGACAAATATAATATTTATAGGTGAGGTTAAGATAAGTGATTATTTATGAAAAAATAAATTTTATTATTAAAAAAATGGAATTACATTAAAATAAGTTTATGTGAAATTAGATTTGAATTAGGGTGTTTAGAGGAGCTTTAGGATGGATATTTGCTAAATTATCCTTAAATAAGCCCTACATTACTAAAATACCCCTATTCCCTTATAAGTCACCAATTGGCTTATGTTTCCCAATTTTCTCCTTCTCAATTGACCTCCTCCTCTTCCCTATTTCCCTTAAATTTCTATCATTTCAACTACTTAACTCTTGCAAGGGATTTGGTTAAGAAATTTCAAGAATTTTCTTTTACACTTGTTTTATTAAGGTAAGTTTTTTCTAAAATTTATCTTTAAAAAAGGAAAATTGACTAAAGTTAAAAAAAAGTTAAGGATTTGAATCATCTTCTAATCTATAAGTAATTTGATTAATGATAGGGTAATTTAGGCTTCCCACCTTTTTCTCCTAACCTCACCCATACTATAAGCAAAGTAGATAATCCACTTAACTAGTTAAATGATAAGCTTGAGCTATTAATTTGTTAGTTAGTTGATATGAATATTAAACAATAATTTTTCCTAGAATATGGTTGTTTGAGTTGGATTCTATCATCTTAAGCTAAAAAACTCTAAAGAATGTTGTTTCAATGATTATTGTTAGGCTAAGAGTGTTGTACATAGTTAGAAGAGTTGAAAATTGGCACTAGTTCTACAAATTAAGTGATTTCTAAAAACTCTAGAACCCATATTCAAGCATAGTACTCGAGTACTTCTTGGAGAAGTGAACTCAAAGGCTAGTACTTGAGTATCCTACTTGAATGTAATAAGTTCTTATAGTTTTTTCCTTCATGTGCCTAAGTATAATACTTAAATAATTGATTAAAGCTTAAAAAAGTTAGCAATTAGAGTCATCTTCTAATCTATAAGTAATTTCATTGATGATAGGGCAATTAGAGCTTCCCACCTTATCCTTTTAACTTCCTCCATACTATAAGCAAAGTAAATAATCCATTTAACTAGTTAAATGATAAGCCTGAGCTACTAATTTGTCAGTTTGTTTGTTTAAACATTAAATAATAATTTTTTGCTTGAGTTGAAAAAATTTGGAGAATGTTGTTTGAATCATGATTGGTAGGTTAGAAATATTATATTTAGTTAGAAAAGTAGAAAATTAGCACTAGTTCTGCAAATTTAGTGATTTCAATTCCAAAACCCATACTCAAGCACAATACTTAAGTATTACTTGGAGAAGTGAACTTGAAAGCTAGTACTCAAGTACCCTACTTAAATACAAGGAGATGTTGTAGTCTTTGTCTTTAAGTATCTGAGTATGATACTTAAATACCATCCTTTTTATTTTAGGATCTTGTATTTGAGTACCATACTTGAATACAAGTGTCCTTAATCATCCCTGCTTTTTAATACGTGGGTATGGTACTTAAGTATAAACACTATTATAAGAACTCATATTTGAGTATCATACTTAAATACATAGATAATACAAAGGTTTTTAATCGACCCTGCCTCGTAGTACTTAGGTATGGTACTTAAGTATAACCCTAGTCATTGCTGGAAATCGCGTATCATATATGCACAGCGGAATAAAAATTTTGCACGATTTTCACCAAGGATCCATGCGAATTTAGAACGCCATAGATTAGGGATTAGGGTTTATACCTTTCGGCCAAAAATCTTCTATCCGCTACACAGCAAATCTGATCTGCTTTTATCCGTTTTCAATCCAATTTGCTATCCAAATCACGAATCGGAATAGAACCTAGAAGATCAGATCACCAATACAACGTTTATGTGGCTGCACCTCTGTGGTATCCACACGAACCTGTGAATCACCGATGAATATCCACTACACACACCGGTTGGAATTGATCTCCTTACACCTCGTAGTGCTAGCTACGCCTCTTCAGGGATTTTGGTCAAAGAGAGGTGCTAGGTTTTTCTATGCCTTTTTTGGGGTGCATGAATAATGATAGTAATCCTATTATTACTCAATAAGCCTATTTAAATAGGTGCATAGAAAAACCTAACCTATTTGGGCTTTATTCCATGTACAATTATAGGCTTACTATTGGGTCTTATAATTATAACATGAATTCCTAAATATTAAACCTAAACAATTTGGTCCATTAATTCCAAATTCACTAGGCTCTAAGTGTGCGACCCTACAAGCTCTCATTACGTTGGCAATGACCATTAATCATATTAATGATCATAAACAATGATCGGTTTCTAGCAACACATCATTGTTACCCAAGTAATGAGAAAGTCGGTGATTTGACTAAACCTTTACGCATGATTATCACTTATGTCCTTTTATCCTATACATCTAGATTGAGCACAAGACATGGACCGTGTCATTCCCGTATAGCCCAATCTTAAGGTTTCTTGATTCCTAAGTAAGCTGACTAAAACAAATATAATCGACATCTCATGTCAATTCATCTGAATATAGCCATGCATTTTCTCAACTTTACTTAATCAAGGGGCCCATAGATGTTACTCCTGTTATATAGGAGAGACAAATCCCATCTTGATCACACAAACCCCTCCGCATGATATGTGACATATCCAATATCTACCTTTGCATTCACTTAATCATTAGTGACATAGAATAGTATCAAAATATGAAACTCACATGTAGGGAACCTTGGTGATCTCAGGTCAAAGGACCATATTAATAATGATCACTAAGAACCACTTATGACACTCATATAACGATCCATGTAGTGCTCTTAATATGGGTCGGTCCAATATACAAGTTCTCTAACTTGTACTCATGTGTAAACTTAATATCCCATATAAGTCTTCACACATGCTAGTCTTAACATATCAAAGTAACCTAATCCACAATGATATATGACTAGGGACATTTAAGAATATAATTATTCTAAGGTTATTATTATAATTGAATATATTACGCAGATAATATATATAAATATAATAATTGAAATTGCCATTAAAATAACATGATTCAAAATTACAATCACTAATATGATTGATTTTAGGGCATATACACTAACAATCTCCAACTTGCACTAAAGCCAATCATCCATGTATCTAATACCTATGGATCTCATATGATTATCATGCTTTTACTGCGTTAGGGCTTTTGTCAGTGGATCGGTGACATTATCATCAGTTGGTATTTTGCATATCCTGACGTCATTTCTGTTAACAATATCTCTTATGAGATGATAGCGTCGGAGTATGTGTTTGGATTTCTGGTGAGATCTAGGTTCCTTGGCTTGCGCAATGGCTCCATTATTGTCACAATAGAGCTCTACTGGGTCAGCAATGCTAGGAACAACTCCAAGTTCATTGATGAACTTCTTAATCCAAACAGCCTCTTTTGCAGCATTTGATGCTGCAATGTATTCAGCTTCTGTTGTAGAATCAGCCACTGTCCGTTGCTTTGAACTCTTCCAAGTCACAGCGCCACCATTAAGGCAAAATACATAACCTGACTGTGACTTGAAGTCATCTTTATCAGTTTGAAAGCTAGCATCAATGTAACCATTTACAATGAGCTTTTCCTCACCTCCATAAATCAAAAATATGTCTTTAGTTCTTTTTAAGTACTTAAGAATATTCTTGACAGCTGTTCAGTGACTTTCACCAGGATCTGATTGGTATCTGCTCGTCATGCTTAAAGCATACGAGACATCAGGACGAGTACATAACATAGCATACATGATAGACCCAATTGCAGATGCATAAGGGATCTTACTCATGCGCTGTCTCTCATACTCTGTGGAAGGACATTGAGTTCTTGAGAGACTTATGCCATGTGACATCGGCAAGAATCCTCTTTTAGAATCTTGCATGCTAAACCTTTTTAGTACCTTGTCGATGTATGTACTCTGACTTAGGCCAAGCAATTTTCTAAATTTATCTCTATAGATCTTGATACCTAATACATAGGAGGCCTCACCTAAGTCTTTCATAGAAAAATAATTTCCTAACTAAGTTTTTATAGACTGTAGTGTAGGAATGTCATTTCTAATAAGTAATATGTCATTTACATATAACACCAGAAAGACTATTGTGCTCCCACTAACCTTCTTGCATACACAGGGTTCATCTTCATTTTTGATGAAACTAAACTCTTTGATTGCATCATCGAAATGAAGATTCCAACTCTAAGAAGCTTGCTTCAACCCATAAATGGATCGTTGCAATTTGCAAATTTTTCCAGCATTTTCAAGATTTACAAAACCTTCAGGTTGTGTCATGTACACATCCTCAAGAAGATTTCCATTAAGGAAAGCAGTTTTGACATCCATTTGCCAAATTTCATAATCATAATATGCTGCTATAGCTAGAAGAATCCTGATGGATTTAAGCATGACAACTGGAGAAAAGGTCTCATCATAGTCAATACCATGGATTTGTTTGAAACCTTTTGCAACCAATCGTCCCTTAAAGGTACACACATTACCATCCATGTCAGTTTTCTTTTTGAAAACCCATTTGCACCTAATGGGTTTTACCCCTTCAAGTGGATCAACCAAAGTCCAAACTTGGTTTGAATACATGGAGTCCATCTTTGATTTCATAGCTTCTAGCCATTTCTCAGAATCTGGTCCCATCATAGCCTCTTGGTAGGTTATAGGCTCATCTTGGTCCATGAGCAACACATCACCGTAATGAATCACGAGAAAACCATATCTCTCGGGCTCACAACGTATCCTACTAGATCTACGTGGGTTCTGTATTACATAAGCAGGTCTTCCACAACTATTTATGGAACCGACTCAGGTTCCATCTCAAGTTGAATGTTTTCTCGTTGATCTTGAATTTCTTCAAGTTCTATTCTTCTCCCACTGATTCTTTTAGAGATAAATTCTCTCTCTAGAAAAACACCAGTTCGAGCAATAAACACTTTTTGCTCAGTTAGATTATAGAAATAATATCCTTTTGTTTCCTTAGGATATCCAACGAAAAAACATTTATCAGATTTGGGTCCAAGTTTATCAGAAGCCTGACATTTTACGTAAGCTTCGCAGCCCCAAATCTTTATAAAAGACAAACTAGGACATCTCTCAGTCCATATCTCATATGGTGTCTTTTGAATTGATTTTGATGGAACACGATTTAGTGTGAAAGTTGCAGTCTCTAGAGCATGTCCCTAGAAGGAATTTGGAAGGTCAGCCTGACTCATCATTGACCGAACCATGTCTAACAAAGTTCAATTCCTCCTTTTAGAAACACCATTCCATTGAGGTGTCCTTGGTGGAGTGAGTTGTGATACAATGCCACACTCCTTTAGATGATTAAGGAACTCTTGGTCTAAGTATTCACCACCTTGATCTGATCGAAGTGCTTTAATACTTTTACCAAGTTAGTTTTGTACTTCATTTATAAACTTTTTGAACTTTTGAAAAGATTCAGACTTGTGTTTCATAAGAAACACGTAACCATATCTACTAAAATCATCAATAAAAGTAATGAAGTACTGATAACCTCGTCTAGCTTATGTGTTTAAAGGTTCACATACATCACTATGTATAAAGCCCAATAAATCACTAGCCCTTTCACCTTTCCTAGTAAAATGGGCTTTAGTCATCTTACCTAATAAACATGACTTACATACCTCATATGATTCGAAATCAAATGAGTCCAAAAATCCATCCTTATGAAGTTTGGAGATGCGTGTCTCATTTATATGGCCTAAACGACAATGCCAAAGATAGGTTGGATTTGAATCATTAGTTTTGACCTTCTTCGTGTTTATGTTATAGATTGGATTTTCAAGGTCCAGAACATAAAAACCATTTATTAATTGTGCACTGCCATAAAACATTTCATTTAAATAAATAGAGCAACATTTGTCCTTTATTATAAATGAAAAACCTTTCTTGTCTAAACAAGAAACAGAAATAAAATTTCTACTAACAGTAGGCACAAAATAACAATTGTCCAATTCTAAAACTAATCCACTAGGTAAAGATAAATAATAAGTCCCTACAGCTAATGTAGCAACTCTTGCTCTATTTCCAATGCACAGGTCCACTTCACATTTGGTTAATGATCTACTTTCTTTAAGATCTTGCACATTTACACAAATGTGAGTACCACATCCAGTATCTAATACCCAAGATGTAGAAGTAGATAAATTAACCTCTATAACATAAATACCTGAGTTAGAAGTCCCACTTTCCTTTTGCTTCTTAAGCTCTTCCAGGTAAATCTTGCAATTTCGCTTCCAATGTCCTGGTTCTTTACAATGGAAGCATTGTCCTTCCTTGGCCACGCCACCTTTGGGCTTCAGTGCAGAGGAAAATGACTTGGACTTTCCATCAGTCTTTTCCTTTTTCTTTTTATTCTTAGCCTTAGACTTGCCCTTTCCTTTGCCCTTTTGAACCATCATAATGGAATTGGGTTTGGACTTTTTCAAGTTTTGCTTAGCAGTTCTCAACATGTTAAGCAGTTCAGGCAAAGTCTTATCAATTTCGTTCATGTTGTAATTCATGATGAATTGACTATAGCTCTCGGGCAACGATTGCAGAACTATATCAGTGGCCAATTCTTGCTGCAAAGGAAAACCCAATCTTTCAAGGCTATTAATGTATCCAATCATTTTAAGTACATATGTAGCAACGGGTGTTCCTTCAGCCATCTTACACTGAAACAATGCTTTAGATAATCATATCTCTCATGTCTATCTTGCTCTTGGTAGAGCTGTTTAAGGTGATCAATCATATTGAATGCCTCCATGTTCTCATGTTGCTTTTGAAGCTTAGAGTTCATGGTAGCAAGCATGAGACAACTGACATCCAGAGCATCTTCTAGATGCTTCTTATAAGTATCCTTTTCTGCTCGAGGAGCATTAGCAGCAGACTTATTTGGAGTAGGTTGCTTTAGGACATACTGCTTTTTCTCATGCTTGAGGACAATCCTCAAGTTTCAATACCAATTGAGAAAATTCATCCCATTCAGTTTATCCTTCTCAAGGATAGATCGCAGTGATAAATTTGATGCATTTGATGCCATGGTTATCTACAATAGAAAAATATGCAAAATGAGGATCATGTATTTTATTTATTTAATAAGGTCTTTTATTAAATAATACTCCCACTATTTTTCTCAAAATAATATCCCTCACTATTATTTCAAAAAATCGTAGCGTTTGAGATTTTCTAATGGGCCAAGATCCATATTTCACCTAGACTTAAGTCAACTGATACGTAAAATATTTACATGTTTATTTTTCCTTGTATGATGCATTTTTGGATGTTATCTTGTTTAATTTAATAAATTTAGTTGCATTTTGTGAATGAGTCTTGAATTTGAAATGAAATCATATCTTTTGGATAATGCTATATTCTGACCCTATTTCAGATTTTATGATATATCTGGAGTTCTAGATGTTGGATTGGGTTTTTCTTTATATGGTTACAAAGCTAATAAAAATCCCTACAACTTTCATGTTTAAAGAAAAGCCCAGTTCGGAATCTAAGGATCTCAAATTCTGCTTGGAAGATGAAACAGTGGTTCTGACGGAATCTAACCTTTGGTTACTAATCTGATCATAACTTGGGATATAAATGTCAAAATTAGGATTTCTTTGTGGCATTTAAAATTTAAGATCCGACTCTACAACTCCTATGTTGACAGGAAGATGTAAATCTGCCATTCTCATGGTGAAAAATTACCAACAAGTCAGAAGAATTGTTGCTGCGAAAATCAAGAAGGGTAGTTAAAGACCATGAGTGGTAGCTAAAGAATGTGATTGGTAGCTAATGGTCAAGATTTATTACTTGCAGCTGATTCATTCACCCATAAATAGGTAGAAGTAGAGAGCAATTATAGCATTCACTGATTCATGCATCTTAGATAGTAGTTTAGTTCATGCATTCTTAGTTCTTGTATGCCTCCTACATGGAAGGCTAGGTTCTCCTCCTACATGGAAGGTTTTACCTCCTACATGGATGGATAGTATTTCTATTTTCATGCATTTGTAATTATAATCTTGTGTTTGTATCATGAATGTGATGATGTTTCTATTTTATTTTGAGTTTGTTTTTAATTTCATTATGTTCTAATTTTTTATCTTCCTAAGGTGATGACGTAACTTGATAATAACGGATTGAATTCTAATCTATTGAAACTAATTTTGATTTTATTTCCTAGATTGAGTTTTAATTATTGCTCTTAATGCTTTCAATTGATTGGCCACCTTTTGAATGAACTCAATATGTGTGTTGAGACCGGAAGGAGATACATATGTATGGAATCTATAATTAAAACCGTAAATTACATATGAAATAGGAATATATTCATATAGTTTATGTAGTCTTAATGAGTTCCATAAATCCTAATGCATGATTAGTTGTTTCAACTCACATAGGAATATAGTGAATTGGCAATTAATTATAGAATTACTTGACCTTGGAAGAGGCTAGTAATTAATTTAAGGAAACTCGACTATCAATTAGGGGAGTTAAAATTGGATTAGTGTAGATAGATGATTCAATCCGAAATTGTTAAGTGAAGTCTGATCCCTAGGTCTTTTATTCATCTTTATCTTTACTCCAATTGCATCCATATTAATTTTAAGTATTTTCTGCATCAATCTTTATATACTCACTTCATTTCCAACTAATCGATCTGCCAAATAGTATTAGGGTTATGAATTTTGGTACTTAGTGAAACAATCCTCGTGGGAACGATACTTTCTCATCACTTTATTACTTGTTTACGACAATGTGCACTTGCGCTAATTGATAAATCATTTTACACGTAATAAGTTTTTAGCGCCGTTGCGGGGATTGTTATCATTAATATCAATACCAAGTAATCTTAATCCTAATTTGGTTTTTATTTTACATTTTTTTTCTTTGGTGTTTCTTTTCTTTTTTCAGGTTTGTCTTATTGTATGACCAGATCAAGAGTTGCTGAGCCACTGCTATTTGATTTTGAGATCGAGAAAACTTATCGAAGGAATCGAAAGATACAGAAGCAGTCAACTGTAGATCAAAGTAAAGCAATGGCAGATCTGAGAGAAGAACTAGACACCAAAGCACTCCGTGACTATGCCACACCAACAGTCATGGATACCATTTCTGGGATCAGGAGACCACCTATACCAGCCAACAACTTTGAGATCAAGCTAGCCATAATTCAAATGATGCAAGCAAATTAATTTGGAGGTTCTCCAGCAGAAGATCCGAATGCACATATAGCCAGCTTTCTGAAAATTTGTGATACATTCAAGCACAATGGCGTTTCTGATGATGCCATAAGGTTGCGACTTTTTCCTTTCTCACTTAAGGATAAGGCTAAAAGCTGGTTACACTCTTTACCAGTGGGGAGCATCACTACATGGAACATATTGGCACAAAAATTTCTTGCAAAATTCTTTCCTCCAGCTAAAACTGCAAAGATGAGAAATGAGATTGCTTCATTCACCCAGCATGACATGGAAAGCCTTTATGAAGCATGGGAAAGATACAAGGAGCTGCTAAGAAGATGTCCTCATCATGGGCTACCAGATTGGCTGCAATTACAGACTTTCTACAATGGATTGTCTAATGCTACCAGAACACTTGTAGATACTGCAGTTGGTGGATCATTAATGGGAAAAAGCATAGAAGCTGCTATGGGGCTGTTGGAAGAGATGGCAGCAAATGCTTACCAATGGCCTTCTGAACACAACACTTCAAAGAAAGCGCTTGGAGTCCATGAGCTAGACATTCTAACCACTTTGTCTTCTCAAGTTACGTCTATATCCAAGCAAGTGAGTTCATTAACAGCTCAAGCAAATGCAATCAGAACTCCTGCAGATGCTTGTGATTTATGTGGAGGTCCTCACATGAGCACACAATGTCAAGAAGGAAATCCATTCATTCCTTCTCAACCTGAACAAGCTAACTATGTGGGGAATCAAAATCGTCAAAATGATCCTTTCTCAAATACATACAATCCAGGATGGAGAAACCACCCTAATTTAGGGTGGAGGAATAATCAGAATGTGTTCAAACCTCAAGGGAATTATCAACAACAAATTCAGCAATCACTACCACAACCAAAGGCGAATTTAGAAGAAGCATTGGCTCAATTAACCATGAATACTTCCCAATTCATAGTCAGAACAGAAGCTGCACTTAAAAATCAAGAAGCAACCATGCAAAGTCAAGCAACTTCAATAAAAAATCTAGAGGTGCAAATGGGTCAAATTGCAAGTATGCTGAATTCCAGACAACCAAGCACTTTACCTAGTGACACTAAAAGAAATCCTAGAGAGCACTTAAAGGCTGTCTCATTAAGAAGTGGGAAGCAGTTAAATGAGCCAGAATCAAGGAAGAAAAATGAAGAAGCTTAGAAAGAAGATGAGGTGATTCCAGGAAGAATGACTTTTCCAGATAATCCTCCACCATATGTTCCCCCAGTTCCATTTCCTCAAAGATTGGTGAAAGCTAAGCTAGACAAGCAGTTTAGCAAGTTTCTGGAGGTGTTTAAGAAGTTGCATATCAACATCCCATTTGCTGAAGCTTTAGCCCAAATGCACAGTTATGCAAAATTTATGAAGGAGATTTTATCAAAGAAACACAAACTGGAGGATTTTGAAATAGTAGCCTTAACTAAAGAGTGCAGTGCAATTCTCCAAAAGAAACTACTGCCAAAGCTTAAAGACCCTGGGAGTTTCTGCATACCCTGTACCATTGGAGAGTGTGAATTCGAAAAAGCCTTATGTGACCTTGGTGCAAGTGTGAATTTGATGCCATTATCTGTCTACAAGAAGCTGGGATTGGGAGAAGTGAAACCAACTACTGTGTTACTACAGCTAGCAGATCGTTCAATAAAGCATCCATGTGGAGTCCTTGAAGATGTGCTAGTAAAAGTTGATAAGTTCATCTTCCCAACTGATTTCATAGTGCTTGACATAGAAGAAGATCAAGAAATCCCTATTATTCTTGGGAGACCATTTCTTGCAACTGAACGAGCCCTAATTGATGTACAGAAGGGAAAGCTGACTTTACAGATTCAAGATGAGCAAGTGTCCTTCAACATTTTCAAAGCCCTATCTCTTCCTGATGAAGGTGATACCTGTTTTAAGTTTGATTCAGTAAGCAGCTGCACCAGAGAAGTAGTAGATGAAATTTGCTCTAATCAACCTTTAGCAGTCAGCATGATGGACACATCTCGTACTACTGATCCCAAAATTCTAGAACAAGTCAGCTATCTCGAAGCCAATTCACCAATTTTCATAAAAAGGCCATTCGAAGATTTAGGAGAAAAACCACCAAAGCCAGTTCCTTCAATTGAAAAGCCACCCAAATTAGAGCTGAAAACACTGCCCACTCATCTAAAGTATGCTTTCCTAGAAGAAGATTCAGCCTTGCCAATTATCATCTCATCTGATTTAACCGTTGAAGAAGAAGAAAAGTTGCTGAGGGTGTTAAGACAGCACAAGTTCGCATTAGGATGGTCGATTGTAGATATTAAGGGAATAAGCCCTTCAATCTGTATGCATAAAATACTGCTAGAAGAAGATGCCAAGCCCTGTGTAGAACATCAAAGAAGGCTCAATCCAAATATGAAGGAGGTAGTTCGTAAAGAAGTGCTCAAATGGTTAGATGTTGGCATTATCTACCCAATTTCTTATAGTCCGTAGGTGAGTCCTGTACAAGTCGTACCAAAAAAGGGAGGCATGACAGTGGTTCCAAATGAAAATAATGAGCTGATCCCGCAGAGAACAGTGACCGGATGGAGAGTTTGCATTGACTATCAGAAGCTCAACAAAGTTATCAGAAAAGATCATTTTCCCTTGCCATTCCTAGATCAAATGCTAGATAAATTGGCGGGACAAGCTTATTACTGCTTCCTTGATGGATACACTGGTTACAACCAAATTTTGATTGCTCCTGAAGATCAAGAGAAAACAACTTTTACTTACCCATATGGAACATTCGCCTTCAGAAACATGCCATTTGGATTATGCAATGCTCCTGCAACCTTCTAACGGACAATGATGGCAATCTTTTCAAATATGGTGAAAAATTTTATTGAAGTATTCATGGATGATTTCTCAGTGTTTGGGGAATCTTTTGATCTCTGTTTAGCTAACTTGAAAAAGCTGCTACAACGCTGTGTGGAGACCAACCTTGTACTGAATTGGGAAAAATGCCACTTCATGGTGAAAGAAGGTATTGTGTTGGGACACACAGTTTCAATTCATAGGATTGAAGTTGATCGAGCAAAAATTGAAACTATTAAAAAATTATCTCCACCTGCGACAATCAAAGGCATCAGGAGTTTTCTGGGCCATGCTGGTTTTTACAGGCGATTCATTAAGGATTTCTCAAGGATTACAAAACCACTATGCAAACTGTTAGAGAAGGACATTCCATTTATGTTCAATGAGAATTGCATGTCAGCATTCCAAACCTTGAAGAAAGCCTTGATCTCAGCACCAATCATTATCGCTCCAGATTGGAATTTTCCGTTCGAAATAATGTGTGATGCAAGTGACTATGCAGTTAGAGCAGTCTTGGGCCAGAGAAAGAATAAGATTTTTCATGCAATCTATTATGCCAACCAAACACTCAATGAAGCCTAAATAAATTATGCAACAACCAAAAAAGAGCTCCTTGCTGTTGTATTTGCCTTTGACAAGTTCAGAGCTTACTTAATTGGCTCCAAAGTCATAGTCTGGACGGATCATTCAGCAATAAAATACTTGATAGAGAAGAAGGATGCAAAGCCTAGACTAATCAGAAGGGTGCTTCTGTTACAAGAATTTGATTTCGAGATCAGTGACAAGAAAGGCACCGAGAACCTCATTGCAGATCACCTTTCTCGACTTGAACTTCCCAAGCTTGAACTAGAGCTGCCAATCCAAGAGTCCTTTCCAGATGAGCAGTTGTTTAATGTAAGATCATTATCAACTCCATGGTATGCTGACTTTGTTAATTATCTAGCAAGTGGGATGATGCCATATAAGCTCTCTGGACAATAAAAGAAGAAATTCTTAGCCAATGTGAAGTATTACTTCTGGGAAGATCCATTCGTGTATAAACATTGCCCAGATAGAATCATAAGGAGATGTGTTCCAGAAGAAGAGATGACCAGTATCCTTTCCTATTGTCATTCATCCCCATATGGCGGTCATTTTGGAGCAAATCGAACTGCTGCTAAGGTTCTTCAGTCTGGATTCTATTGGCCTACCTTATTCAAAAACTCTCAAGCCTATGTAGCCGCATGTGATAAATGTCAGAGAACAGGAAATATCTCTCAGAGACGTGAAACCCCATTGACCAACATTCTGGAGGTAGAATTATTTGATGTATGGGGCATTGACTTTATGGGTCCTTTTCCATCTTCATTTAGCAACCAATTCATTCTAGTGGTTGTGGATTATGTATCCAAATGGGTAGAGGCAGCAGCGTCTCCTACAAATGATTCTGGAGTGGGTATGAAATTCCTGAGAAAGAATATATTCACAAGGTTTAGAGTACCTAGAGCAATCATAAGTGATGGAGGCAAGCATTTCTGCAATCAACAACTTCAATCTGTGCTCACTAAATATGGAGTAACTCACAAGGTGGCAGCTCCTTATCATCCACAAACCAGTGGGCAAGTGGAGATATCAAATAGAGAGTTGAAATGGATTCTAGAGAAGGCAGTGACTTCCAATAGGAAAGATTGGGCAAAGAAGCTGGATGATGCATTATAGGCTTACAGAACAGCATTCAAGACCCCAATTAGTACATCTCCTTACCAATTGGTATATGGCAAGGCATGTCATCTTCCGGTTGAATTGGAGCACAAGGCATATTGGGCAGTTAAAGCATTAAATTTTGATTTAAAGGCAGCTGGTGAAAGAAGGCTAATGCAACTCAATGAACTTGAAGAATTTCGCCAACATGCTTATGAAAATGCTAAGCTCTACAAGGAGAAGACAAAAATGTGGCATGATAGGAGAATTATAAGGAAGGAGTTCACACCAGGGTAGAAAGTACTTCTCTACAACTCAAGGTTAAAACTCTTTCCAGGAAAATTAAGATCAAGGTGGTCAGGGCCTTTTACTGTGGTTCAAGTTTGGCTGTATGGAACTGTGGAGATTCAAGATGGTGATAGAAAATTCAAAGTGAACGGGCAAAGATTGAAAGAATACAATGATAGTGCATTCAACACCATCAAGACTGTCATCACGCTCGAGGAGCCAGCTGGTAAGTATTAAAAAAAAAAGAGGACTTTGTCTAGCTAAAGACGTTAAAGAAGGGCGGCTACTTGGGAGGCAACCTAAGACTTCTTTCTCTTCTCATTTTTTTCTTCTGACTTATTTAAGCACACATCGCACAGCATTTTTCACTCATAATTTCAGCTTTCATCATTCTCATCATGGAGGAATCCCTTGTAAAGCTTAAAAGCAGATTCCCTACTCTTCCTAAAGATGTGCTCAAGAAAATCTACAACTGTCGACTTTAAAGAATGAAGGCATTTAAGCGTTTGGGTCTTCCCGAGGATATACGTTGGATTATTGAAGCTAAGGTACGTTTAGCAGATGAGTTTAATAAATCATTTGTTAGACGTCTGCCAGGTATGGGAAGAAGTTCTTACTCTAAAAAGAGAAAAGCTAAAAGAATGAGAGTCTGTCATAAGTATGCAAGGTGGAATTGTAATACGCTCTGTAGGAATAAAGGAATGGTTTCAGTAAATCGAGAGGACAAAATCCGATTCATAAAGGATGGACTGAGTAAAGAGTCATTGGATGATATCATTCAGACTCTTGAGACGCATCCTAGCGGAGATGTTCATGCTGTTCTTCTTGATTTAATGAACTTATTCAATACAGAAAAGGAACGCTACAGCTTGGGGATCTGACTGTAAAAGACCTTGTTTGCCAGTTTATAAGAAAATTGGATGGGAAGCAAATCCTCAGCTCATAGAAGCCGTTTAAGCCGTTACTGAATGAAAAATCAGAGGAAGATGTAAGCCACAATCACAACTACTGTACATATTAATGTTTGTCTGCTTTACTTTTCCTTTATCTTTTTATCTTTATAGCTACTTTTTAACTTTCTATACATTTCTCTTCTTTTTAAGTTTACCTTTTCAGCAACTTTTTGACTTTCTTTACATTCCGTATTCTACTTTGTTCACGCCATTATTACACTTGTCAGTTGTGCACATTATTTTTTTTATCTTTTTCTGATATTATCTTATTTGCGTGATTTCTTTGTTTCTGCTTTTGTATTATAAGAATGCATTTCAGCAATCACACTTTGCAAAATGTCTGAAGGTGAGAGTAAAGAAGAGGAAGAGGTTGAGAAACTATCAAAATGTAGATTTAAATCTATCTGTGTTTTTGGTGAATCTTATGCTGGAAAGAATGTAGAATTTCTGATAGCAGCAAATGAACTTGGTCATGTATTAGCTGCTAGAAAGATTGCCTGTGTGTATGGAGGAGGGCTTCATAGCTTAAAAGGAAGTGCAGCAATTTCTGCCCACATCAGAGGAAGCAAAATACTGAGTATCCTTGTGGATGGTTTAGATTATAAGAAATACGCCATCGGTAAAACATTAAAGGTTTCAAACTTGCCTGAATGTATTGGATGTATGCTTTACAGTGCTGAAGCCTTTATTGCTTTACCTGGTGGTTTAGAAGCATTAGATGGAATTTCCAGCATTGCATATTGGATTAACTTGAACTTTCATCAGAAACTAGTAGGTTTATTAAATGTTAATGGTTTTTATGATAGTTTGCTGTCTTTTTTAGATCAAGCTGTGGAACAGGGATTCATACCCCAAGCGACTCGCCGTGCCATAATGTCTGCCTCATCTGCTAATCAGCTGATTGACCAACTACAAAGCTATACACCTAAACCAGATCCATCAATGAAAAAGATAGATTGGCAATCTCCAACTAGCAGTCAGAAGCATGAGCCCGACACCACTCTCTAGTTGTAACTTTCTTTACTCTTATGGTTTTGCTCCTAAAATTTCTTTTATGTGTGAGTTGCTTATGCATTTCCTTTTAATAAACCCTTTTTTCTAATCTACTGAAGAAATTGGGGACAATGTCTACACTAAGTGTGAGGGGGAATAAAAAAAATAAAAAAAATAATTTTTTTTTTACTTTTTAGGATATTTTGGTAGTAAAACCATGAGATTTATTATATATAAAAAAGGGATGGCTGAGTAAAGAGTTATTTTTTGCTCTTGATACGCATCCTAAATAAAAAATAAAAAAATAAAAAAAATATTTTCCTGCTTATTAGGTTCTTTTCAATAATTTTAAAAGATTTCATAGCATGATTGAACAACTTCCTTACTTCTTAGAATTGATGGGTTTGGTAATGGATTTTGAGTTGGATTTAGTTGGAAACCTTTAACCGTGAGATTTTGAGCCTACTTGTTGAATTAGTATTATATTTCTTGTGTGTGATATTCACCTGTTAAGTTGTCACTCTAAAACTTGCATAAAATCTAGTTGAGATTACAATTTACATGCATACTCAGATATGATAAAGGCATTTTTTTTCTTCAGTTAGAACTAAATAGCCAACCCTGCAGTTTTACCATTGATAAACCACTTTGAGCCTAATTAACCGTTTCTTTGCTTTAACCCATTAATATGTCATTTAATGAAATATCAATTGTCTTTACTTAACCCTAGGGATTAGTAGAGCATTTGAATCTTTGAACAATGAGTTTTTGACAAAGTGTGGGGGAATATGTATTATTAACTTCAAAGTTGCAAGGGTTTCCCTTCAAAAAAAAAAGGAAAAAAAAAGAAAAAAAATAGTTCAAAAAAATATATATAAAAAAATAAAAAAAAGAGAAAAAGAGAGAAATTGATGTGTACTTGAATTTGAACTGTGGGCTGCTATGTTGAGATAAAATTATTTAAAGATTACCCATGTTTTAATTGCTCTATTAATTTCTCTCCTTGCTTCAGCCTTTCATATCCCTATTTTATCTTTCTTTTACCTTGACCTCATTACAACCCTTAATAAGACCTTTTGATTTGAAGTGTGCATGTAAATCAAGTAGTGGAGATTGAGAATTTATGCAAGCCTATGGTAATGCAATCTTTGATAGGATGAATTTGAGTGAAACACTTGCCCATAAACACTTAAGAGAGGAAGAGTTGCAGTGATTATGTCATTCTGGTTTAATCCTTCTCAAATGAAGTTACAATCCCTTTTTGATTTTATATGTTAAGATTTTTTAATTCATGAATGCTATGATATCTTTGTACATTAATTATCTTTTTTATATTTTTGTACTTTTTATCTCATGGGTAGATTAGTATTAGTATTAGTATTCTTCTATTTTGTGTTTGTCCGAGGATGTCCAAAAGCTAAGTGTGGGAGAATTTGATACGTAAAATATTTACATGTTTATTTTTCCTTGTATGATGCATTTTTGGATGTTATCTTGTTTAATTTAATAAATTTAGTTGCATTTTGTGAATGAGTCTTGAATTTGAAATGAAATCAAATCTTTTGGATAATGCTGTATTCTGACCCTGTTTCAGGTTTTATGATATATCTGGAGTTCTAGATGTTGGATTAGGTTATTCTTTATATGGTTACAAAGCTAAGAAAAATCCCTACAACTTTCATGTTTAAAGAAAAGCCCAGTTCGGAATCTAAGGATCTCAAATTCTGCTTGGAAGATGAAACAGTGGTTTTGACGGAATCTAACCTTTGGTTACTAATCTGATCATAACTTGGGATATAAATGTCAAAATTAGGAGTTCTTTGTGGCATTTAAAATTTAAGATCCGGCTCTACAACTCCTATGTTGACAGGAAGATGTAAATCTGCCATTCTCATGGTGAAAAATTACCAACAAGTCAGAAGAATTGTTGCTGCGAAAATCAAGAAGGGTAGTTAAAGACCATGAGTGGTAGCTAAAGAATGTGATTGATAGCTAATGGTCAAGATTTATTACTTGCAGCTGATTCATTCACCTATAAATAGGTAGAAGTAGAGAGCAATTGCAGTATTCACTGATTCATGCATCTTAGATAGTAGTTTAGTTCATGCATTCTTAGTTCTTGTATGCCTCCTACATGGAAGGCTAGGTTCTCCTCCTACATGGAAGGTTTTACCTCCTACATGGATGGATAGTATTTCTATTTTCATGCATTTGTAATTATAATATTGTGTTTGTATCATGAATGTGATAATGTTTCTATTTTATTTTGAGTTTGTTTTTAATTTCATTATGTTCTAATTTTTTATCTTCCTAGGGTGATGACGTAACTTGATAATAACGGATTGAATTCTAATCTATTGAAACTAATTTTGATTTTATTTCCTAGATTGAGTTTTAATTATTGCTCTTAATGCTTTCAATTGATTGGCCACCTTTTGAATGAACTCAATATGTGTGTTGAGACCGGAAGGAGATACATATGTATGGAATCTATAATTAAAACCGTAAATTACATATGAAATAGGAATATATTCATATGGTTTATGTAATCTTAATGAATTCCATAAATCCTAATGCATGATTAGTTGTTTCAACTCACATAGGAATATAGTGAATTGGCAATTAATTATAGAATTACTTGACCTTGGAAGAGGCTAGTAATTAATTTAGGGAAACTCGACTATCAATTAGGGGAGTTAAAATTGGATTAGTGTAGATAGATGATTCAATCCGAAATTGTTAAGTGAAGTCTGATCCCTAGGTCTTTTATTCATCTTTATATTTACTCCAATTGCATCCATATTTATTTTAAGTATTTTCTGCATCAATCTTTATATACTCACTTCATTTCCAACTAATCGATCTGCCAAATAGTATTAGGGTTATGAATTTTGGTACTTAGTGAAACAATCCTCGTGGGAACGATACTTTCTCATCACTTTATTACTTGTTTACGACAGTGTGCACTTGCACTAATTGATAAATCATTTTACACGTAACATCAACTTTGGCTGATCACTCAAGTTTTGGCTATTTAGGTAGGCAACTCCTTGCCAATTATATCTTATGTAACTCTTGGATAGTTAGGTGAACTACACTTATTCAAATCCATCTCATGGACTTAAGCCCAACTCCATGCCTCTAGGCCCCTAATCCTATTGAGATAGCCTAGTTAAGTTAAAAACCCAATTATTGGCAGTTGGACATCACTATTATCTTATCGTGTCTCACCAAGATAAACTAGGCACTTTGCTTTGGTAAACCTACCTTATGTTGATCAAGGCCTTGACAAGTGCCATTCATTGGAAGGCATCACTTTTATTACTAACTTAATATTTGCATTGAGGGATTTAAATGTCTATTTTAGATCTCACCATTATTTGCCATCCATACATGCCTATATCTAACATATCATATACATTAATATAAAGCATACAATAAAGCATAAAATAAATGTGCATAGTTATGGCCCAACTACTTTGATTTTTCCAAGCCAATGAGAAAACTAAAAGGTCAACCTAGGGTAAAGATATCTTCTTTAAGCATCTTCCACGGTTGTCCTCATATTGATTTTGGCTCCTTATCTTGATGGCAGCAAGCTCCAAGCTTAAACATGTTATACATTTGAAAGGAAACTATTCTAGCTTTACAATACATAATGAAAGAGAAAACTCGAGTTACATTCGAGGGGAGTAAGGTGAGAGAAAGAATGTACAACTAGAATTTATAGAGAAAAGCATGACACGCAGGCCATATTTAATTACAATAAAACCAAAACCAATAAATGAAAGATAACCATACATTATGGTGTAAGGGCTATAACTATGCATCATGCAGCAAACATCACATGTAAGCATACAAACAACCATAGGTATTTATTGAAATTGATCTTGTTTCCAATTTTAAGTTGTTTAAAATTAGAAGGTTATGAAAAGATTGATTTTAAAATGTAGCTTAGATTCAGGCTATCAATTATTGCGCTACGCAGAGTTAGTACGGCGGTCCCACTAGCCGGTTAGCGGGCGGGAGTCGAGGGGAGGCTGCCCCTTGCGGGGGTGAGGGGGTGGAGCCCCCTTCCCAAAAATTTTTATGCATCTTACATTCAAAATTTTGAAGACTTTCGAGCAAAAATCCAGAAAATTTTGAATGTTTTAGTTTTTGTATTAACCATTAAAATAATCGGCCAAAATTAGAATTTATCAAGAACCCTAATTCCAGAACTGTTCCGAAATCCTACTTCTTAATGTTCCGCCATATTAACTCAAACATTAGTCCATGTTCTATTTAATTTAATCTCATTAAATGAAACAGAATGCATACATCACATGAATACAATCAGACATGTTTCTGTTCGAATTTTAATCTCATTAAAATGAAACCTTCATCAGCTACATTTCTAGTTTTTAATCTCATTAAAACTGAATCATTAATTATGTATGTTTTAATCTAATTTTAATCTAATCAAAATCGATTCATTAACATATAGAATTACATTGATCCAGAACCCTAATTGCATCATGCATGATCTGATTAAACATGAATTATCCAGATTTAAATGCATAAAACAGAAAACTAATCTATGGATTCGCAAGTGGCTCTGATACCATTGCTAGAAATCGCGCAGCATACATGCACAGCGGAATAAAAATTTTGTACGATTTCCACCAAGGATCCATGCGAAATTAGAATGTCATAGATTAGGGATTAGGGTTTTGATAAGTGCACAAATACACCTAAATTCTATGTGTTTCATCCACTTATTTACTTAGTATTTTATGCAAATTGATTGAAAAGAACACTTAAATGCTTTATATTTTATTTTCAGGTTATGAAATGACACATATGAGCATTAGAAAAGAATCCAGAGGCAAAACCATTCAAATCATGAAGCATTGAAGCAAGATTGTTCACTCAGCAAAGAACACGGGCTGTGTTGAACCCCGTGTTCATGGCTGTGTTTCATTCTGGACGGTTTTGAGACTTCACTGAGTCATCTAGAGAAGAACACAGGAGTGACCACGGGCCGTGTCAAACACCGTGTATCTTTCTGCCATTCGCTTTTGAAGAACACGGGGCGTGTCACACCCCGTGTAATATGTTAATCAGTCTTCGTTGAAGAACACGGGGTATAACAAGGGGCGTGTACTACCCTGTGTATATTACTGTTTGACAATTCGTAGGAGAACACGGGGCGTGTCACACAACGTGTTTCTTGCTGCTCAAACTTTCGCTGAGAAACACGGGGTACAACACGGGCCGTGTTGGACCCCGTGTACATCAAAAATATAAGTTTTGCGCGAGATCTTGCAGGGAAGAGGGAGAAGAGGGAGAAAACTGGGAATTAACAAGGGAAGCTGCTAGAAGAAGCCCTAGGAGACCTCACCAGCACCCAAGGCGCCTTCTAACACGGATTTCAAGCAAGAAATTGAAGAATCAAGCAAGAAATTTGTAGATCTTCATGGACTGTTTGACTCCCCTCTCTGTTTTCTTGTTTTCTTCTGATCTTGTAATGTTTTCACATTAAACCTCTGTACTTAGCTTAGGTGAACTTGATCATGGAGTTGTGGAACTGAATTTTATAAAATCTAGCTTGATTTACTGTTGAATTGTGATTTGATCTTCCTGTTTGTCTAGAACAAGCCAACATGTCCGGAATATTAGATTTGTGTTATGGATTAGTTGATTTTAGGTTGAAATGACCAATTGATTAATTGGATCTTGCATGATCATTGGGGATATCAGTTAGACTTAGAAATTAAGCTGATTGTATTCTTTTGCAAAGGATGAAATGTCCAAAAATGGATTCCAAGCAAGTTAATGCAACCTAGATGAGTGATTACTAGAGTAATTCTGGGCACTTAATCTTTGGTTAGTAGCTAGTAGCCTTGCAATGAGGTATAGCTTAATTTTGGTAATCCAGCAATCATAATTAACAGTAAACCAAGTTAGAGAAGTAAATTCATTCCATAATGAAGTGTACAAGGGATCCTTAAGCTAAGTACGCTTTTATTCCATTGAATCAAACCTTATTTTGATAGTTAAGCTCTGTTTTACAACTTGTTCTTGATTCACACTCTCAATTGATCTGCCTAGATAATTTTGCTTGAAATTCAGTTAGTACTCAACCTACAATCCCTGTGGAGAACGATAATCTTTTATACTATAACTAGACTTAACCCGTGCACTTGCGGGATTTAGAAGGTCAAGTTTTTGGCGCCGTTGCCGGGGATTGTATCTAGTTGATATTAACAGCAAATTTTGAGTGAATTAGACTAGGCAATTCTTTTTCTTTTAATTCATAATTCGTCTTGTTTTGATTTTTCTTACTTTTATAACACTTCTTTCTCACTTTGTTCTGTTTGAGTGTTACCAATTCATTTTGCAGAAACTCTTTTATATGCGAAGGAGAAGTCTAGACGGAATTCTTGACTTAGATCTAGAAATTGAAAGAACTGTGCATAGGAAAAGAAGGGAACACAAGTTAGTTCACATTCCAGAAGAAATCTACACTGAACCAGTAAATCACAATATGGATAATAGATCTCTTAGAGAGTTTGCAGCACCCGATGCCACTGGTCTTCAATCCAGCATAAGGAGGCCCGCTGTTGAGGCAAATAATTTTGAATTGAAGCCAGCTTTGTTGTCTATGGTGCAGCAAAACCAATTCGGAGGATTGCCAATGGAAGATCCTAACCTCCACATCCAGATTTTTCTAGAATACTGCGATACAATAAAGATCAATGGTGTACAAGCTGATGCCATCAAGCTTAGACTCTTCCCATTCTCCTTAAGGGATAGAGCCAGAGCTTGGCTGCACTCTTTACCAGCTGGATCGATTACCACATGGGAAGAGCTACTGAGGGCCTTCCTATCAAGATACTTTCCTCCCAGCAAAACTGCCCAATTGAGGAACGAGATTACTACATTTTCTCAGAGGGAAGGAGAATCCCTGTTCGATGCTTGGGATAAATACAAAGAGCTTTTAAGGCTGTGTCCACATCACGGATTAGAAAAATGGCTTGTTCTTCATACCTTCTACAATGGTTTGAATTACAACACTAGACTTACTGTGGATGTTGCTGCTGGAGGTGCTCTGATGAATAAAAGACTAGATGAAGCTTATGAGCTGATTGAAGACATGGCTTTGAACCATTATCAATGGTCAAATGAGAGGGGACCATCAAGAAAAGCAGCAGGTAAGTATGAATTAGATGCCTTTAGTCATTTATCTGCTAAAGTAGATGCATTAGGAAGTTTAGGTAGCAAGGTAGATGCACTTATGGCTAAATTTGACAAATTTCATGTTAACAGTGTCAATACAATAGGTGCTACTGATACTTCTTGTGAGATTTGTGGAATTACAAGGCATGTTGCAGCTGAATGTACCTTGGGCCAAGACTTTACTGAGCAAATGAATTATGTGAATAACACGTTTGGACAGAAAAATCAAAGCGAACCATATGGAAACACTTACAATCCATCATGGAGGAATCATCCAAATTTCTCCTACAAGTCCACCCAGCCATACAACACACAAACCACCACCAATAGACCACCACCACTTGGTTTCCAAGGTCAAAGACCATATAATCCACCAGCCCAAGCCTCCTCTACTGCAAAATTAGAAGGTCTCTTAGAGAAATTTCTTATTTCTCAAGAGAAAACCAATGAAGAATTTAGACAACATGGACGGCACATGGAAGATTCAATAAGGCAACTGTCTTCTAAGGTAGATTCCTTGGCCACTCATGGAAAGATGCTGGAAACTCAAATTGCTCAACAAGCAGCTGCATCTTCTTCAAGAGCATTTGGCCAACTCCCTGCTCAACCGGAATCCAATCCAAGGGAGCATTGCAAGGTAGTAACTCTTAGGAGTGGAAGATTATTGAATGATCCTATTGCCACTCAAGAAAGTGAAAAAGAGACAAGTGTGGGGGAGGAGCAAAAAGAAAGCAATACGGCCTCCAATCCCATTGATGCTGAAGAGAAAGAAGGGGAGCTACCAGACAAGTCCAAATATGTCCCTCCGGAACCGTACAAACCGCCTATCCCTTATCCTCAAAGATTGGCCAAGGCTAAACTGGATAAGCAGTTTGGAAAGTTCTTGGAAGTGTTGAAGAAATTGTACATTAATATTCCCTTCATTGATGCACTTTCACAAATGCCTTCGTATGCTAAATTTTTGAAGGACATTCTCTCCAACAAGAGGAAGTTAGAGGAGCATGAAACTGTGGCTTTGACTGAGAAGTGTAGTTCCATCATTCAGAATAAGCTACCTCCTAAGCTAAAGGATCCAGGAGGCTTCTCCATTCCTTGCGTAATAGGAAATGTCCCTATTGATAAGGCATTATGTGACTTGGGAGCGAGTGTGAGCCTCATGCCACTGTCGGTAGCTAAGAGATTGAACATTGAGGAGATGAAGCCTACTACGGTTTCACTTCAACTAGCCAATCGCTCAATCAAATATCCAGTAGGTATTCTCGAGGATGTACCTATTAAAGTGGGTAAGTTTTTCATACCAGTTAACTTTGTTGTCCTTGAGATGGAAGAGGATGCTCAAATCTCTATTATTTTAGGTAGACCATTTCTTGCCACTGCTGGAGCTTTAATTGATGTTAAAAATGGTAGACTGTCATTATCTGTTGGGGATGAGAAGGTTGAATTTAATTTGAATGAATCCATCAAATTACCTATTTGTGAAGACTCCATATGCAGGGTAGATGTCCTAGACAAAGCTGTGAAAAAAGTCCATAAAAAGGGAAGCCTCCAAGATCCCCTTGAAGAATGTCTAGTTACAAATGGAGTGGTTGAAACCGAAAAAGCTGCTGCATATGCCCAGTTTTTGGAAGTAAGCCGACCACTTTCCCTCCCTGAAGCAGCTATTGAATCATTGGAAGTGGAGTCCAACAATACCACAACTGAGGAAGACACACCACCAAAGGTAGAACTTAAACCTCTCCCATCTTCCCTCAGGTATGAATTTCTAGGACCCCATTCTACTTATCTTGTTATAGTTAATGCCAATCTAACTGCTATGGAAACAGAAAAATTACTTAAGCAGCTTAGATTTCATAGGAAAGCTTTGGGGTATTCCATTTCTAATTTGAAAGGGAATAGTCCTTCGATTTGTATGCATAAGATCTTGTTAGAGGATGACAGTAAGCCCTCTATTGAACACCAAAGAAGGCTGAATCCTAATATGAAAGAAGTTGTAAAGAAGGAAATAATGAAACTGTTAGATGCTGGGGTAATTTACCCAATTTTCGATAGTCAGTGGGTTAGCCCGGGTCATGTTGTGCCTAAGAAAGGGGGGTTAACTGTGGTTAAAAATGAAAACAACAAGCTAATTCCCACTAGGACTGTCACGGGTTGGAGAATGTGCATTGACTATAGGAAATTAAATAAGGCAACCCGGAAAGACCGTTTCCCTCTTCCCTTTATTGATCAAACTTTGGAAAAATTAGCTAAGCATTCACATTTTTGTTATTTGGATGGCTATTCTGGTTTCTTCCAAATTCCTATCCATCCAAATGATCAGGAAAAGACCACATTTACGTGTCCTTATGGCACATTTGCATATAAAAGAATGCCTTTTGGTCTGTGTAATGCTCCAGCCACTTTTCAGCGTTGTATGATGGCAATCTTTTCTGAATTCATTGAAAATATCATGGAAGTTTTTATGGATGATTTTTCTGTATATGGAACTTCCTTTGATAACTGTTTAACCAATTTATCTCAAGTTTTGCAGAGATGTGAAGAGGTAAATATGGTTCTCAATTGGGAGAAATGCCATTTTATGGTAAGAGAAGGGATTGTCCTTGGCCATCAAGTATCTGAGAATGGCATTGAAGTGGACAAAGCCAAAGTGGACATTATAGAGAAATTGCCTCCCCCAAATTCTGTCAAGGGAGTGAGGAGCTTTCTAGGACACGCCGGTTTCTACCGACGTTTTATTAAAGATTTCTCTAAAATTGCTAAACCTTTGACTAATTTGTTAGCTAAAGATGTTCCTTTTGATTTTACTCAAGATTGTTTGGATGCCTTTTGCAGGTTAAAGAAAGCCTTGATTTCCGCCCCAATTATGCAAGCACCGGATTGGAATTTACCCTTTGAAGTGATGTGCGATGCCAGTGATTATGCAATAGGAGCGGTGCTTGGCCAAAGGAAGGACAGAAAGGTTCATACAATTTATTATGCAAGCAAGACTCTTGATGAAGCTCAATTAAATTATGCCACCATTGAAAAGGAACTTCTTGCAGTGGTATATGCAGTTGACAAGTTCAGATCTTATTTGGTGGATTCCAAAGTGATCGTTTTCACAGATCATGCAGCCATCCGGTACCTTCTAAATAAGAAGGAAGCTAAACCTCGTCTCATCAGATGGATTCTTTTGCTGCAAGAATTCGATCTAGAAATTCGAGATAAGAAGGGAACCGAGAATGTTGTAGCTGATCATCTCTCAAGGCTGAAGCAAGAATTAGGAGATGAGGAAGATAAGGACATGCCAATCAATGATGCCCTGCCTGATGATTATTTGTTGGTTGTCTCTTCTTCCGCCGTCCCTTGGTTTACTGATTATGTGAACTACATTATGAGTGGAGTTTTACCTCCAGATGCGGGGTATCAAAAGAAGAAGAAGTTTCTAGCTGAGGTAAAGCACTACTTTTGGGATGAGCCTCTTCTCTTTAGGAGATGTGCTGATGGCCTATTTAAAAGATGTGTGCCTGAGGAGGAAATTGCAAATATCTTGTTTCACTGTCATTCCTCTCCATATGGAGGACATTTTGGTGCTTCAAGAACTGTTGCAAAGATTGCCCAAGCGGGATTTTATTGGCCGACTCTTTTTAAAGATGTTCATCAATATGTCACTTCTTGTGATCAGTGCCAAAGGGTTAGCAGCATATCAAAGAGACATGAGATGCCCTTGAATAACATTCTAGAGGTTGAAATATTTGATGTTTGGGGAATTGACTTCATGGGACCATTCCCACCTTCTTGCAGCAACAGCTACATCCTTGTGGCAGTTGACTATGTCTCCAAATGGGTGGAAGCAATTGCCACTCGAACTTGTGATGCCAAGGCTGTAGTTAAATTTTTCAAAAAAGTGTTATTCCCTAGGTTTGGAATCCCTAGAGCTGTCATTAGTGATGGAGGGTCTCATTTCATTGCCCATCAGTTTCAGTCACTCTTGCGAGGGTATGGAGTAACCCATAAGATTTCTACTCCATATCATCCTCAAACCAGTGGGCAAGTTGAGCTTTCCAATAGAGAAATTAAGTCTATCTTGGAAAAGACAGTGTCT
This sequence comes from Sindora glabra, assembly GCA_020226215.1. Lineage (NCBI taxonomy): Eukaryota > Viridiplantae > Streptophyta > Magnoliopsida > Fabales > Fabaceae > Sindora > Sindora glabra. The sequence goes on from CM035233.1 coordinate 34,837,670, forward strand.
AGATCAAGGAAGAATTGGGCACTCAAGTTAGATGATGCTCTATGGGCCTATAGAACTGCCTTTAAAACTCCAATTGGAATGGCACCATTTAGGCTCATCTATGGGAAGAACTGTCACTTACCAGTGGAAGTGGAACACAAGGCGTATTGGGCAATCAAGTTGCTCAACTTTGACTTACAATCTGCTGGAGAGAAGAGAAAGCTCCAACTTCTTGAGCTTGAAGAATTGAGGAATGAAGCTTATGATAATGCTAAGATCTATAAAGAAAGAACAAAGGCTTGACATGACAAGCGAATTCATAGAAGGGAATTTCACGAAGGAGACTCAGTGCTCTTGTTCAGTTCGAGATTCAAGTTATTCCCAGGGAAGCTTAAAACCAGATGGACAGGACCATATCTTGTGAAGAAGGTGTATCCCTTTGGAGCTGTGGAGATTTGGAGCGAAAGCACCGGCAACTTCAAGGTCAATGGCCAAAGATTGAAGAAGTATGTTGCTGGGCCACCAATAATGGAAGCACCAGACTAATAAGGAAACAGGGGTTGAGCTTATAACCTTAAACAAGCGCTTCTTGGGAGGCAACCCAAGTTTGTTTTTCCGTTTTCTTACCTTTTAATTCTTAGTTTTCTACTTTTCAATTTGAGTTACTGAGTAGTGGAGGAATTTAAGTCATTCAGTGTTGATGTTGAATGCTCAATTTTTGCATGTGGACTTTGTCTTTGAGGTAGATTAGGCATGATTTCATGATAGTTGTCTGTTTTCTTACACAGAGGGCTCAAAACGCAGTCCAGTAAGATACACGGTGTAAAACACGGGCCGTGTACTACCCCGTGTACCTCACTGACTGGCCAATTTTAAAGAACTTGTGATTTTCAACGAAGTCCAGTGAGAAACACGGTGTAAAACACGGTGTAAAACACGGATCGTGTTGGAAACCGTGTTCCTCACTGTCTGATTCGTATAAAACCTTTGTGATTTTGATGGAAGTCCAGAGATATACACGGTGTTGAACACGGACCATGTCACACCCCGTGTACATCTCTGGTTGAATCACTGATGAGAGCTTTTAAGCTTGAGCTTTCCAGAGAGAAACACGGGGTACAACACGGATAGTGTTTAACCCCGTGTTCTATTACGCATTTTGTTAGTCTAATGCAGAGAGAAACACGAGACAGAACACGGCTTGTGTTTGATCCCGTGTACACTTGCGAGGATTGTTAACATGTTTCAGAGAGAAACACAGGGAAGAACACGGGGCATGTCCTACCCCGTGTAGATTTGTGAAATCCAGAACACTCAACCGCAGAAGAACACGGGTTCCTACACGGGTCGTGTTTAACCCCGTGTTCCTGTGCGAGGGAGCTTTTAATCGTCAAAAACCCAGATTTTTCCAGTTTTTCCCCCATTTTCTCCTTCTTCCTCGCTACACTAACCCTTCTCCTTGCATTTTCGCACTTCATACTGCCAAAATACACCGATCAAAGTGTTTCATTTTGCCATTTGAGGTTGTTTAGCTAATTGATTTGTGATTTAATCGGTTGAAAAGCTGTGATTTGGATTCATCTTCTTATTTCAACACGAACTAGGGTTTTGTTCATCATCTCACGAGGTTAGTGCATTTCCTTTGAAATCCTTGGAGTTTATTGATATTTCTATTGATTATTAACTTCCATTACATGTTAGAATTCATAGAAATGTTGAAATCCTTTGAAATTGATGATTAATAGGTTGATTGAATGACTTTACAAAGCACTGTTCATGGAATTCACTGATTTGCTTGATTGAATTTGCTTCTTTGATGATTAATGGATCAAAATAGAATCTTACATTGATGAATTGAGTTTGAATCTTTCATTCATAGGACTTGTATTGTTGAATTGATGGATGAGTTTAATTAATTGACCTTGATGTTCGTTAAACTCCACTGATTGGATGATGATTGATGATTGCTTATGCGTATTGAACCTTTAACTATTTGGATTCGAATTCTTTGATTACTTGGACTACAAGCTTTGAGGTTTACTGCTTGATTGCCTTATTACCTGCTTTGCCTCATTGACATGACCACTCCATTGCATTGAACTTTAACTTGTTTTTCAGTTGATATTGGATTATATTGAAAATACATGCTGATCTATTGCATTTAATTCTGCTGACTTGGCCACTGTTAATAAACATAAGATTGATAAATTGGATATTAGATTTTGAATTGCTCTACATTTTGAATTTGTATTTCATATTGATTGATTGGATATTGAGTTGATTGGCTGTTTGATATTGCTGAATCTTTATTCTTGGGATTTGCTGTTAGCTGGTATATACTCTCTCAATTTGTTAATTCCCTTTTGCAGACAATGTCTAAAAAACAAAAGACTACTGCGAGAAAAACTACCAAAGGTAGTTCATCTAGAGGGACATCCTCTAGAGGACCCACCCATCCCTTCTTAGATTTCACTGAAGAGGCTTACATCCAAGCTTATGACAGACACAAAGATAAGCCAATTGTAGAAGGGAGATTCTTAGACTGGGGGGTGCTAAGGGAGTTTGGACTAGAGGCAGAAATACGTGAACTTATTAGTATGGGAGCCTGGGAGACCTTCTTTGAGATTAGAGAGCCCACCTACAAGGAGCTCACCCTGGAGTTCTTGAGCACATTCTATATGGAGCGCTATTTTGGGACAATGGATTCACCAGACACAGTTCAGTTCAGGCTTGGAGGCGTCGCTTACTCTATGAGTGTGACCCAGCTGTCTATTCGCCTGGGACTCTATTCTATGGAGTTTGTGACTACTCCGGAGTACCAGGACATGCTGATGGGACTACCACACGGGACACAGGAATAGCGGGTGTGGATCGACATAGCCACTGCACATGCATATGATCCAGCCAAGAGTAAGGCATCTAGCCTTAGGAGGGTTTCCTGGAGAGTCCTTCATTCCATTTTCAGTCATACTCTGAGTGGCCGGAGGCATAGTCATGGAGTTGTTAGCACCTCGGATATTCTATTCCTCTACAGCATGATTAAGAAGGTGCCTATCCACATTGGAGGAGCATTTGCTCACTTTTTCTCATCCCAAGCCACGGATAGGAGAGTTGGTAGTATAGCTGCTGGCCCATACATCACCCGACTAGCCAGACGGTTAGGAGTCTTCGACCGGCCTTATGGTTCTCTGACCGTAGTATCACACATGGCACCCCTTCGAAGGAGCATTCTTATAGCCATGGGGATCCAGCCGGTAGTGCAGCAGCAGCAGCAGCCTGAGGAGGAGGAGGAGCAGCCGCATATTCCAAGCGATAACACGGCTCCTGATGTTGGACCTTCTTCTTCCACCGGGAGCAGAGTTCCACATGAAGCTTATTTCAGAGACATCCTCTCTGGCCAGCAGCAGATCTTGGCGGAGCTCCGTCTGATATCCGACCGTCAGACGCGGATTGAGGGACTCTATGATGACTTGGACAGGCGCTCCAGGCACATAGAGGGCATGGTGGAGCCACTGTTCCACCTATTCCACCCTTCCTCCCCTGTTGACCCGGATCCCCCTACCCAGTAGTTTAGATTGATTACTACACTTTTTGTTTAGCTATTCTGTTTTTCTTTTTACTTATTCTTCATATCTACCCCCATTTATCTGGTCTACACATATATTGACTATGCACTTTGTTTTACTCTTTATTATATTACTTTCTTCTCTCTTATTTTCTTGCACTCTTTATGTTAATATCTATACTAACTAACAGCATTTCTTTTCCAGTATTGTATTTTCTTTCTTTTAGATCACCGGTTCTCTCTCTCTCCTACCTCATCTCCTCTTCTAGATCGCCCTGCGATTTACTGGACAACCATAATCCGCATGTCAGGGAAGTTTCAGTTCCCCAACTGTTTTCTATCTCTTTTCCCATTTCCTATGGTGTACATTGAGGACAATGTCCAATTTTAAGTGTGGGGGAGCTGTGTTTGCAATGCTTTGCACTTGAACTTGCTTGAATGATTTAGAGTACTGAAATTTGCTCCAATTTCAAAAAAAAAATTGAATGAAATGATGAAAATAAAAAAAATGTAAGGCAATTCATTGAATAAAGTGATTGATTCATGCCTTGTTTCTTTAATGAATATTTGGCAACTTGATAAGGAAAATTTAAAGCTTGAAGCTAAGAGCAATGAGCATAATTGACCCTTGTGAGATTTGATCCTTTTGAGCTATTTTCTCATTACAAATTAAAGCTCATTTTTCTTCTTAAGGGATTAATGTCATCACTCTTGTCTTTGTGCTCTAGAACTTGCATTTTCTCTCTTTGAGGCTACATTTTATGTATTTTGCATGTCAAATATGATGAGGCCATGTTTCTTTACCCTTCTTTTTATTTGTTTGGCCTATTTGAATTCTTTTCTTTAATTTTCCCTAAAACTTTTTCCCTAGTTAGCCACTTTGAGCCTTGGACCCTCATTTCTAGCCTAACCATACCATGTTCATCCAAAACCACTACCTAAGTGAACTTGAACCTTAAAGTTTGAGGGGACTTAGACACATTTTATAAGTTTGGCTATTTTTGAGATCCTTACTTAGTGTTGCTAGTTGGATAAGTTGATGTATAACTTTGGTTGTTAAAAGAAGAAAAAGAAAAAAAATAATCAAACAAATAATAAAAAAAAAGAAAAAAAGAAGAAGAAGAAGGTAACAAATCACCATAAAAAATGGTGTCAATTAAATAATTTGGGAAGAAGAAAAGGAAGAAAAGCTAAAAAAAAAAAAATGTGTTGTGTTTGCTAATTTATTTGTATAAAAAAAAATGATGATGAATGAAATAATGAAAACCAAAAGGAGAAGAATGGAGGTTGAAGCAAGGGTGGAAGCAAGCTATCAAGCTGAGTAATGAAACTTGACAATGGTCAAATTTATGACCAATGTATCTTTTTCCTTCAAACTCAAGGTTCTATCACTTTTGACCCTTTGTTGTTCCTTTCCCCTATCCTCACCCTTTTTCCCTAATAAAGCCCTCTGATTTGCATGCATTTTACATTATAGTAGTGGAGATTAGAGTTTGTGCAAGCATATGGTAGCATTAAGTCATGAGTTGATTGACTTGAGAGTATACACAAGCCTTGTTTTGAGAGTGAGAGTAAACACTTTACCTGTGAGGCTATTCTCTTTTGCTTCTATGCTAAAAATTGACTTGTTTAGTTGCTTTACTTTCATTTAGTTTCTTGGCATGACTTGATCCTAATCTTTGATTTGTTGAATGATTGCCTGATTATAAAAAAAAAAAGAGAAAGAAAAGAAGAAGAAAAAGAAGTGAATAAAATTGGAGTAGATTTTCTTGTTCTCTTACTTCCTTGCTCGAGGACGAGCAAGATTCAAGTGTGGGGGAATTGATAAGTGCACAAATACACCTAAATTCTATGTGTTTCATCCACTTATTTACTTAGTATTTTGTGCAAATTGATTGAAAAGAACACTTAAATGCTCTATATTTTGTTTTTAAGTTATGAAATGACATATATGAGCATTAGAAAAGAATCCAGAGGCAAAACCATTCAAATCATGAAGCATTGAAGCAAGATTGTTCACTCAGCAAAGAACACGGGCCGTGTTGAACCCCGTGTTCATGGCCGTGTTTCATTCTGGACGATTTCGAGATTTCACTGAGTCATCCAGAGAAGAACACGGGAGTGAACACAGGCCGTGTCAAACACCGTGTATCTTTCTGCCATTCGCTTCTGAAGAACACGGGGCGTGTCACACCCCGTGTAATATGCTGATCAGTCTTCGTTGAAGAACACGGGGTATAACATGGGGCGTGTACTACCCCGTGTACATTACTGTGTGACAATTCGTAGGAGAACACGGGGCGTGTCACACAACGTGTTTCTTGCTGCTCAAACTTTCGCTGAGAAACACGGGGTACAACACGAGCCGTGTTGGACCCCGTGTACATCGAAAATATAAGTTTTGCACGAGATCTTGCAGGGAGGAGGGAGAAGGGGGGAGAAAACTGGGAATTAACAAGGGGAGCTGCTAGAAGAAGCCCTAGGAGACCTCACTAGCACCCAAGGCGCCTTCTAACACGGATTTCAAGCAAGAAATTTGTAGATCTTCATGGACTTTTTGACTCCCCTCTCTGTTTTCTTGTTTTCTTCTGATCTTGTAATGTTTTCACATTAAACCTCTGTACTTAGCTTAGGTGAACTTGATCATGGAGTTGTGGAACTGAATTTTATATAATCTAGCTTGATTTACTGTTGAATTGTGATTTGATCTTGCTGTTTGTCTGGAACAAGCCAACATGTCCGGAATATTGGATTTGTGTTATGGATTAGTTGATTTTAGGTTGAAATGACCAATTGATTAATCGGATCTTGCATGATCATTGGGGATATCAGTTAAACTTAGAAATTAAGCTGATTGTATTCTTTTGCAAAGGATGAAATGTCCAAAAATGGATTCCAAGCAAGTTAATGCAACCTAGATGAGTGATTACTAGAGTAATTCTGGGCATTTAATCTTTGGTTAGTAGCTAGTAGCCTTGCAATGAGGTATAGCTTAATTTTGGTAATCCAGCAATCATAATTAACAGTAAACCAAGTTAGAGAAGTAAATTCATTCCATAATGAAGTGTACAAGGGATCCTTAAGCTAAGTACGCTTTTATTCCATTGAATCAAACCTTATTTTGATAGTTAAGCTCTGTTTTACAACTTGTTCTTGATTCACACTCTTAATTGATCTGCCTAGATAATTTTGCTTGAAATTCAGTTAGTACTCAACCTACAATCCCTGTGGAGAACGATAATCTTTTATACTATAACTAGACTTAACCCGTGCACTTGCGGGATTTAGAAGGTCAGGTTTATACCTTTCAGCCAAAAATCTTCTGTCCACTACACAGCAAATCCGATCTGCTTTTGTCCATTTTCCAATCCAATTTGCTCTCCAAATCACGAACCGAAATAGAAACTAGAAGATCAAATCACCAGTACAGCGTTTATGTGGCTGCACCTCTGTGATATCCACACGAACCCATGAATCACCAATGAATGTCCACTACACACACCAGTTAGAATTGATCTCCTTTCACCTCGTAGTGCTAGCTACGCCTCTCCAGGGGTTTTTGGTTAAGGAGAGGTGCTAGGGTTTTCAATGCCTTTTTTGGGGTGCGTGAATAATGATAGTAATCCTATTATTACCCAATAAGCCTATTTAAATAGGTGCATAGAAAAACTTAACCTATTTGGGCTTTATTCCATGTACAATTATAGGCTTACTATTGGGCCTTATAATTATAACATGAATTCCCAAATATTAAGCCCAAACAATTTGGTCCATTAATTCCAAATTCACTAGGCTCTAAGTGTATGACCCTACAGGCTCTTATTACGTTAGCAATGACCATTAATCATATTAATGATCATAAACAATGATTGGTGTCTAGCAACACATCATTGTTACCCAAGTAATGAGAAAGTCGGTGATTTGACTAAACCTTTACACGTGATCATCACTTATGTCCTTTTGTCCTATACATCTAGATTGAGCACGAGACATGGACCGTGTCATTCCCGTATAGCCCAATCTTAAGGTTTCTTGATTCCTAAGTAAGCTGACTGAAACAAATGTAATCAACATCTCATATCAATTCATCTGAGCATGGCCATGCATTTTCTCAGCTTTACTTAATCAAGGGGCCCATAGATGTTACTCCTGTTATATAGGAGGGACAAATCCTATCTTGACCACACAAACCCCTCCACATGATATGTGACATATCCAATATCTACTCTTGCATTCACTTAACCATTAGTGACATAGAATAGTATCAAAATATGAAACTCACATGTAGGGAACCTTGGTAATCTCAGGTCAAAGGACCATATTAATAATGATCACTAAGAACTACTTATGACACTCATATAACAATCCATGCAGTGTTCTTAATGTGGGTCGGTCCAGTATACAAGTTCTCTAACTTGTACTCATGTGTAAACTTAATATCCCATATAAGTCTTCACACATGCTAGTCTTAACATATCAAAGCAACCTAGTCCACAATGATATATGACTAGGGACATTTAAGAATACAATTATTCTAAGGTTATTATTATAATTGAATATATTATGCAGATAATATATATAAATATAATAATTGGAATTGCCATTAAAATAACATGATTCAAAATTACAATCACCAATATGATTGGTTTTAGGGCATATACACTAACAACACTTCCAACAATTATCCTATAAAAATTTTTTTTCCTTAATATCTTAATAAATTTAAAAGCTCAAGAAGATGAATAATTCACATTTCTATAATCCTTAAGAAAAATCATTTATTAAAACAAATGCATATATTTTTCATAAATCATTATAAAAATCATTTAAATTAATTTTTGAAACTAAACCTTAGTTAAGTAAATATAATTTTAGAATTACCACGAAGAAATATTAAATTCTTGAACATTTTATTGTAAGTAAAATGAATAATGTTTAAGCAATAAAATATATACATATTTAATTTTTGTTTGAAATTTGGTTAAATAGGAAATTTAATAATACTACAATTAAAATAAACTTTTTAAAACTGAAAAGAATTTAAATATTAATTTGGATACTATAAATGAGAACTTGAATTTTTAGTTAAATCATGCTAAATCACTTGAAAAAATAGAAAGAAAGTTGAAGAACTTGAATTGAATGAAGAAGAATGGTTGCTGGAAAAATTATTTAAAGGCTATAAAAGGCTTTGATATGTTAAAGGCATTTTGGGCATTTAGGAGAAAGTTAAGAGCAATGTTGAAAAGAATGACATTTTAAATCTATTCCATATATACTTATTTCTTATTATACACTAACTTTAAGTTATTTCTTTCCTTCCTATTTCACTATAAAACCTTATTATTCACTATAAAATTCTCCTCTTAAATGCAATCATAATAATTATATAACTAGTTTTACACATAAAAATATTCTAGTAATTTCTAATTTTCTTAAGGTGTAACATCTAGGTTTTAGATAACTTGAATTAAAAAATGGCAAGGTTCCAACAAATGATTTTAGTCTTATACTTAATTTGTGAAATTGTTACTAGTAATTATATAACTAATAATTGACATTTTAAGTTATAATAAATTTTTTTATTTAAAAATCTTCCAAAGAAAAGGTGTTGGCTTTTTTTAACCAATAATTAAGGTTTGAAAAAAATTATAACATCAATTTTGCTTAATAATCAATGTTAGACCTTCTTTAATAGGATTACATTATTGCTTTATCTTCATTAAATGATAGTGTTTTATGATAAAATTAACATTATACTATCATCTCATATGTGATGTTGTTCTTTGTTAATTTATGCCTTCAATTTATGCTTATGTAGATAAATAAAGTTAGTCTCCACCTTATAAATTATAGCTAATTAGAAAAAAACTACTTAATTGAAGCTTAACATCCAATGTGGAAAGTAGGTAGGCTTATAAAATATCTTGGATGGCAAATTAAATTATGAAATATGGGCATAATGAGACAAACATGTCAATTAAAACAAGCATATGCATTAACAATGTCAATTAACCTAAAAAAAAGTCACCATGTGTCACAATGTGTTATCCCAATCAATAATACAATTTCCTTTTAAATATATTTAAAGGTCATAAATACTAAAAATAAAGAAGCTTATCTCTGAGTACCTTTTGACAGTTCTATAAATGGAATGGTCATTTGTGTCATTCATAATAATAAGTCACTAGAAAGAGAAACATAAAGTTCTCCTAAAGCTTTACTAACAAAGAGTAAAGCATCTAAAGTCTCTCACCTCAATCAAGAATGCTCATTCCAATCTGAAGATTTTAACCATACTATTTAAGTATGTGAATTTTCTTAAGCTTAAAGCTTTTGTGAAGACTCAACATTTAATTTAAGATCAAGCTTTTTCAAGCCCTTGTTCAAAGCCAAGATTCAACATTCAATTAGAGATCAAGCTTCCTCATAACCCTCCTCCAAAGTTAAATTCAACTAGTTAGTTCTAAATCAAACTTCCTAAATCCCTTAATCAAAATAAATCATTAACAATCTAATCTAAGATTAAGCTTCTTAAAACTCTCAATCAAAGCTGACTTGAAGAAAAGAATTAGAGAATTATCTTATATTCTTTTTCAAGAATCAAAATTAAAGATGGTATTTGAATCCACAAAAAAATCAATAAAATTATTTATTCTATATAAATTTCTTTATTGAGAAATTTTGTATGTATAAATTTCTAGCATACTCAATAGTGTAGTTACTACCTCTCATCTCTTATATTTAAAATCAAGTTCATCTAAATGAGTTTAAATGGAACCAAAGAAGTAAGTTTTTAGCAACCTATTATTCCCTGCATCTAGAATAAATCCTTTTATTAACTCAGTGAGTTTTAACTCTTAAGGTCCTATGACTTGAAGCAAAATAAGAGCCCTTACAAATTTATTTGCTTAAAAAAATACAATACCAAATTTGGCTCCTATTTTTACAAATTCATCATCATGGAAATCACCTTCAACTATACATGTGGTGAGCGCAAAGTAAAAGATAGCTAACATTTTCAATAATGTGTGGCTCAACCTATTTTATTTAAAAATTTTGAATTAAAAATAAAGACTAAAATCAGAAAAAAAAGCTAGTAAGGTCAGTAATATCTTTTCTACTCTAAATACATCAATATCTAAATTGAAGAAACCTTTTTCAACAGACCTTTCTTTTGATTCTTTTATATCTTTAAGTTTAGCTACAATGCACATGATAATGATAAAAGCAACTTCTTTAGAAAAAGAAACCTAGATAAAATCTATCTAAGATAAAAAAGTTATGAGAGATAAATAGATCTTTGACATATTATAGAAGGTTAGTGGCTATCCCATGTTATATGATGATTCAAGCAATGTATCTGAAGATAAGTCAAACTGAACTAAATAAGATGAAATTGCAAAGGAACAAAATGGCTCCAAGAACAAGTAGTCTTATCCATAAAATGTTATTCCTACTAGCCAACTAAAGGAATTCATTAAAGAAGCTATTAGAAATCAAGTGGAAGGGGTTAGCCTTCTTTTCCCTATGTCAAACCATATAGTCAAATATATTAAAAATGCCTTAGAATTATCAACCACCTAAGTTTCAGCAATTTGATGGCAAGGAAAATCTTAGATAGCATATTATTCACTTTATTGAAGCTTCTAGCAATGCTAAAACTAATGGTGACATTATGGTGAAGCATTTTATGTTTTTTTTTTAAAGGAAATGCCTTCAATTGTTACACTGACTTGGCACTTAGATTGATTGATAGTTAAGAGTAGCTTGAACATAAGTTCCTAAATTACTTCTATAACATTTGTTATACTATCATCATACTTGAGCTTACTAACACTTGGTAGTAGAAAGATAATTTTGTAGTCAATTACATTCAATGATAAAGGAATTTAAGCCATAATTGCAAGAATTAATTGTCTGAATCATTAATAATAGTAATGTGCATTCAAGGGATGGACTAGAGACTAAGTCATATCCTTTAAGATATTATACCACAAAAGCACATGGATTAGAGGGTTACTTATTCATGATAAACAAAGGAAAAGTAAGGGTTTTAATAGAATAGCAAGTCTTCATCATCTAGGCGTAAAAATAAGCAATCTATGGCTATAACTTCATCATCTATCAAGCTCAACATTGTAGTGCTCCTAACAAAAGGAAAAAAGGTTTCGTTGAAGGAAAAATAAAACAAAGAATATTCTTTGAAGGTTTCCTTGAAGGAAAGATAGAGTAAAAAATATTCATTCCCTAATTTTGATGTGTAATCAATGCCAGAATCATTGCTTAAAGTTAATTTGATTAAGTTACCATAGATAAAATGTCTTTAGGAAACAAATAAAGTGGATGATCTGAACTTCTACAACTATTATTGTTTAGTTAGCCATTCAATTAAAAAATACTTTATTTTAAAAGATAAAATCATGAAATTGGCCAAATAAGGTAAGATCACATTTGATGATGATAATATAATAAATAACTTGATAATAATCATTCCATATTCATTAAAAAATTATCTTCCTTTTTAAATAATTCAACTTAGTGTATTTGAGCCAACCACATTATGAAAGCTAACTAAGTTTTGGTTAATTATTTCAACTTCTGATGTCACTAAGGGTAAGTTTGATGATGATTCCATTTTATATGATGAAGAAAGATGGACCATAGTCACATACAAGAAAAGTAAAAAGAATAATTAATGTATGTCTTTCAAAGCAAGTCCAAGAATGATGAAAAATTTGATAAACTAGAATGGGGAAAGAATGATGCTAAGTCAAGATAAGTGTATGATCTAACAAATAAGAGCCCTTAGAAGAACATCACATTGTTTAATTTCATCTCATAATAATTTCATGACCTAAAGTATGCCACATGCAACCAAGTGAGTGATGAGGAAAGTGCTAATAATAAAGAACATGATATTGAATAGGAAGTAAGCAACCCAAGTATGACTATGTTTTCACAAATGATAACTTGCTTCTCAATTCTAAATGTCACAATCATCCACTCTTTGCTATTAGTTTCACTCACGAGAAGAAGATTAATTGTATCCTAATAAATAATAGTTTTGTTGTCAACATCTTAAAATAATTAGAAACCTTGAGATCCCTATGGATGAACTATCTCACAACCAATTAATAAATTAAGGTTTCAACAAAGAAGGACGATAAGCAATAAAAAAAATACAACTTGGCCTTTAAATGAATGAAATGGAGTCATATGCTTTATGTTATGTCATCAATGCTAGAATAACTAACATGATATTTCTCAAAAGACCATGACTACATGAATATGGAGTTCTTCTTTCTACATATCATAAATGCTTCAAATATTAACACAATAGAAAGGTAAGAAGAGTAGTCATTGATAATAAACCCTTTATTAAAGTTAAGTCATACTTTATTGATGTCAAATTTTACTTGAAAAATAGTATAATAATTGAAAAGCATTCTTTTACACCTAAAATTTTTTTCCTGTAAAAACTAGTAAAAAGATCTAAAGGATGAAGCACAAATTAGCAAAAGAAAAAAGGTTACAAGTCTTCATGAAGATTGTGAAAAAAGGATAAAAAGTGTTATAGTGCTTCGTTATAATCTACTCTTTACAAGAAATTAGGGTTAATCTTTCTTTATGCGAAATGAAAATGCTAAGTTAGAAGAATTGAAAGATCTGACTATTCCAATCCAAAAGATTAAAATTCACCATGTAAACAATTCTCCATTCAAAAGGTTCTTAAGAATAAAGCAAGGCTCCATTGTTAAACATGCTACATCACTGTCAAAATAAACTAAAGAAAAGTTTAATCCAAATGCTTTAAGTTAATGGCTAAAGTGGCTACAATAGTCAAAAGCCAAAAGTACTAGTGAAACTTCCTTTGGATGTGATGGAAGATAAAAACCTCATAAGTACATAAAAGAGACTATTGAAACAAAACTATGTTATTAAGAACTTGATAGCTAGATTAGGCTTTAAGTAATCAAACCTATTATGCAACTTGAAAAAAAAAAGTAGAAAGCCAACATATCACCATTGAAAATAATGAAAACCACCTTGATGAAACACCATTATGGTTAACTATCTTTGACTGCCTTAATGAATGAAATGAGTCATAATAGAATCAAAATTAGAATACTTGTTTGATACAAAATTTTACAATAGAGGGTGACAAATCAGATTAAATCCTAGTGATCCGCTTAACACGTCATATTATAATGATTTACTTATTATAATTACAAAAAATATGAATAGAATGCAAAACAAAATGCATATAAAATGTAGGAAAAATGCAAATAAGATAAGATGAAAAAATGTGCAAGAATTTAAACAATATTAAATAAAGGGTTTGATTTGAATTTAAATAGAATGCAAAAGTAATATAGAAAGAAATTCAATAGAAAGACATAATTAATCCAAGAATTTGAGAGTTCTTGTTTAGATTAATCATAGATCAAACATATTTAACTATTCCAATTAATTTTTTAGTCTAGTAATAATTCATGAATTTTATATTAGATAATTATCTAAAATTTGATCAATTAATGCTAGCAAAATTAAGTAACCATTATTATTCATAAAACTAGATCAAAATTAATTTGAAAATAGAATTCAGTTAAGTTGAAAGATTAAACCAAAAACCTTTGATTTAATTACTCGGCTCTCTATTCCCATGTAAAGAATAGTGATTAACTAACCAAAATCTAACATAAAAATAGATAAACATAAAAAATCATAAAATTGAACACAAATTATATCAAATTAGCATTTAACTCATACAATTTCAAGAAATTAGAACAAAGAATAAAGGAAAAAAGAATATTAATTAGAAAAAGTCAATATTACAACTTATAATCTCATAATCCAAATAGAAATGGTCTCAAATTCCTTGAGTTAACTAGAAAAATAGCTTTTCATTCTAAAGAACAAGAAAATTGGAAAAAAGAAAAGTTACTATATAAAGTTGTGTAAAAGTATTGTTCTTGTCATTGGAAGCACAAAATCCTATATTTAATTTTCTTAGCTCTGAAAACCTAATGGACCTAGATAATATGACTCTTAAGGTTACAAAAAATATAACCTTGCTAATTTTAGAAGACCAAAACCTAATTTTACAAAAATAATGCATTATGAAAGTTACTATAGTAAAATTTCATAGGTTTAAATCCAAGATCATGTAAGACCACCAAAACTACATGGTTTCACTAAACATCAAACATAAAAGTTGTTGATTTGGATCTTAGGATACATTGAGCACTAGTTTCATCTTGGTTGGACTTCTAGAGCTCTAAATATAGCTTAAAAATTGAAATTGGTTCAACTTGGATAGAAACAAAACATTAACTTCTTAACTAATTTAGACTTTCTAAATGTTTAAATTAGATTTTGACCAAAATCAATGCATATGTGATGTATAAAATATTGCATATACTATTCACTCCAATTTTATGCCTCTTAGTGTGTTTTATATGCTTAATTTGATGGGATTAGCCTTGTTATATGATTAAGTGTTAGTTTTCTAATGTTTTGAAATTATTCATTAATATTAGATTTTTATACTATTTCAAATTTTCACTTATGACTTGAATTTGAGTGATATTTATATCATTGGAAAGTTTAAAGGAAGCTCTAAAATTTTTATGTTTTGACTAAAGCTTAGTTCATACATTTGGAAAATTGAAAATGACCATAAAATTGATATACTATTTCAATCCAAGTTAAATTAGTCTCAATTTTTTAAATATATTTAGAGCTCTAAAAGTGCAATCAAGGTGAAACCAACATCCAAAGTTTCCTAAAACCCAATCCAACAACTTTCATGCGTAAAGTTTAGTGAAATTACATTGTTTTAGGGTCTTTATAATGGCTAGAAGTCAATCCTATAAGATTTTGTTGCAATAACTCTTATATTGTGTTATTTTATAAATTGGGTATTGGGATTTTAAAATTAGCAAAGCCCTATTCTTTATAACTTTAAAAGGCATATTAACTTAACCTATTAGGTTTTGCAAGAGAGAAAATCAAATTATAAGATTCATGCTTCTAAGATAAGAACACATAATTTTAGGCAACTTTTTTCTCTTTTCCAAGTTTCTTCTTTTCACCCACAAAAAGGCTAATTTTTTTTATTGATTTAAGGAATTTGATGCTAATCTTGATTTGGATTATATGATTCTAAACTATGAGATCCTAAAATATAATGTTAACTTTTAATTAATTAATTTTTCTTTTTTTCTCTAATTTTGTTACTTAATTTTCTAAAAGCAAGTATTGGATAGTAATTTGGTATAATTTATGTTCAATATTGTGATTTATGATTTCCATATAGTTTTATGTTGAATTTTGGTTAGTTAATCATCATTCTTCTTGTGAGAATAGAGGATCAAATGATTAAATTAGAGGACCCTGGTTAATCCTTCAATTTAGCTGAATTTTATATTTAAATTTATTTAAAGCTAACTTTATAAATTGTAGCAGTTGTTTAATTTTTATTATTTAAATTAATCAAATCTTAGATGATTATCTAGTACAAAATTCATGATCATTGCAAGGATTTCATATGATTTTAGGATAAAAAATCAATTGTTATTATCAAATATATTCTAATATGTGATTAATTCACTAAAGAGTTCTCAATTCCTAGGATGAATTGCATTTCTATATTGTTTTTTATGTTAATTCTACATTCTATTTCTAATCTTGAATTTTATTTAATTTCAAATCAAACCCTCCAATTTAATTCTATTTACAGTCCTACATCTTGCTTGTATACTGTTTACTTAATTACTTATGTGTGTAAGACTAATTTTCTCTTTTGTTTCCATTTACTTCTTTTATATTTTTCTAATTTTGTAATTATAGTCAATAATTGAATCTAAAAGAGTATATTAAGTGGATCACTAAGAACTCAACTTGGTTTGTCAACTTATACTTTATACTATAAAATTTTTATCAAATTAGTAATTTCTAGTTTTAATTGGGTTTGACAACCATTAATGTGTAATACTCCTAGCCCACAAGATAAATTGTGTACAAATTCAAAAAAACCTCTAATAAACCGTGAACAACTAAATCGAAATTAAATCATAATTACTACTCCTAGCCTACACAAATATAAATTGTGAATGGCTAAATCAAAGTCATAGCATATGTACTACTGATTTGCACAAGCATAATCTATGAATGATAGAATCAAAATCAAAGCATAAGTAATACTCCTAGCCTACAAGAATATAAATTGTATACGACTTAATAAAAATATCTGGTATACTCCTAATTCGCATGTATATAAACTATGAATAACTAAATTAAAATCAAAACATATGTATAACTACCAACCATATTACTACTTCTAACCTACATGAGAATAAACTATGAATGGTTAAATTAAAATTAAAGCATATGTACTACTCCTAGCCCTCCTAGCCGACTAAGTATAAATTGTGAACGGCCAAATCAAAATAAAATATGTTTACAACTTCTAAATTGTATAAGAATACATTGTTAATAGCTAAATCAAAATCAAATGATTTGTATTACTCCTGGCTTGCATAAGTATAAATTATGCAAAAAAAAAAAAAGTGTTTGTTGAAGGATTCCAAAACTTGCACAGGGACTCAAATGACCTTCAAAGTATTTGATCTCGTTGAAAGAGTGAACAAGTGTCAAAGATGGTCATATCCTTTAAGAGTATCTCCTTGATCAAAGAATCAATGATGTTTCTGGATTCATGTTTCAAAATATTGGAGTCTACTTCACACCAAATATTGAATTGGAAGGACGCTCTTTCCTGAATTGAATTCTTTATGAAATATAGATATACACATATACTTATTATAATAATATGGAGAGAAAAAGAAGGGGGGGGGGAAACAAAACAGAATTGGAGCCTTACAAACTGAGCCCACATCAAATCCGCCTTGAACCTAAGAAACTATTGTGGATGCTGCGGATCGTAAACCCAAAATATCTGTCGCACTCTGGCAGCCACAGCTGTTGCAAATTGCTGAGCTTCCAAGGTCACAAATCAATATTTGGAGCGGTGACTGATTATTGTAAGGGCAAACGAGCGGAGAATACAAACCCGGTGCTATTGCGGTAACATTCCGGTAGACGGCAAAACAAGTGGCCCGGGTTGCAGAGCTTGAGGTCCCATATACACAGCAAGCTCCTTGTCAGCATTGTTGAGTTCGCCTTGGATCTGCTGAAGCCTGTGTTAGAGTATGGATATGAGAGCCACACAACCATAGACTGGATCCCTGAGCCGAGCCGAGCCTCCACTTCATAAGCCAAGGACTTGACAGTTTCGTCTTGCTGTGATGCTCTGAGTTCGTTGAGAAGCTTGGCAACACTGCTTGCGCAGAAGACCTTATGGACACAAAAGAACCTCCGAGGATTATCTGGTAGGAAGTACAAGATCTTGCATGTAAATAGTGATAACTACCCGCATGGCCACAATAAATTAATGACATTCTTATAGTTGATGAACCAGTTGGAATTTCTGACCAGGAATGAAATTGCAAGAATTACCATATGAGCCCTGGTTCTTGACATGACATGAGGGACTCTCTTCTTCTAGGTAATTCACCTTATACATCTCCTTAAACTCCCCGTGACTTAGATCAACAAACTTGTTCAGCCCAAGCCAGTATGTAGTTGGTCACATTCTTGTTGGTATCTTGGATGCACCTGAGGTTATCCAAGAAAACATTGAACCGTGCAACTTTTCTGCAACCGTGGGATGAGTTCGTCCGTGGACTAGAAAAGTCGCGGCCAAAACTTGATAAGAGACATTAGAATATGAAGCATGCTAGGAGAAGACATGTTTTGGAGTATGAGGAAAACGCCATTGTTGCTGATTTGTTGAGAGGAATGAACAAGAAAAAAGAAGAAAAAAAAATCAAGAAGATCATAACATAAACAAAGAGAAAGACACTAACCTTAGGTTTCAATGCCCTTGCGATGAAGAAAAAGAGAAGTGCCTTATTTATAGCCATGATGAAAAAGTGTTTACAATAACTCAAATTTCAATATTCAAAGTATTATCCCAAATCATTAGTGAATAATATCTTTAAATTCAAGAAAAACGAAAATGGAGAATAAAGACAATACAAAAGAGTTTGAATTAATCTTAAATATTATTATTATTGTTATTTGATGAAGTAAACTTGAAAAAAAAAAGGAAAAAAAAAAGAAAAGAGGGAGTAAAGTGACGTGATAAGGTGCAATGTGCATGTGATAGGAATATTTTTTTTTTGGGGGGGTAAAATAAGAATATCTTCACATGCTAGGGATAAGGGTAATCCAAATACAAATGCATGAAGATATTTTAATGCTTGAAGATGAGAGAGTATGAAGAAGACGTGCGTGATTGTATGAAAATATACAAATGCATGGAGATATGTTCATGTCATTGTTGCTGGTTGATGAAGACAAACAAGACAAAATTCTTTTCCAATCCTATCTCATCACGTTGTGGAAAGATACCCCTCTCTGGGAAAGTGGATAATTATCGTATAGTTAGGAACATGATAATTATTACGCACTTCACATTCACAATATTAAAATCAACATAAATTGAAGGCCATGAAATTAACTTATATAGTAAATATATGTCAAAAATCAAAACTGGACCACTCACAAGAAATTGTATTCAAATTTATGAGTAACTTTTTTCGAGATATTTATAGACATATAAAATTAGTCTTCACCTCATAAATTATAGTCAATTAGAAAAAAATTATAAAATTAAAGTTGAAAATCTAACATGGAAAATAGATAGGCCCATAAAATATCTTGGGTGATAAATCAAATTATATTACGTGTGTATGATGACAAAGGTCAACCAATTAAAATTAGCATATTTATTAATGATATCGATTGACGAATAAAAAGTCATCATGTGTTATAGTGCGTCATCTCAACCAACAACAAAATTGCCTTTTTAATATATTTAAAGGAAACAAAGACTAAAAATTAAGATGTTCATCTCTAAGTATCTTGTGACAACTCTATAAATAAAAAGCTCATCTATGAAATTCATGATAACTCATTAGAAGGAGAAACACAAAGCTCTTCCAAAACTCTATTAGTAAAGATCAAGACATATGAAGTCTTTTACCTCAATCAAAATGCTCATTCTAAATTAGAGATTTCAACCACAACATCCAAGTTTGGAAATCTTCTTAAGCTCACAGCCTCCATGAAGATTCAACATTTGAATTGGGATTGAGTTTCTTCAAACCCTTATTCAAAACCAAGATTCTAAGAACAAGTTTTTTCAAGCCTTCCTTCAAAGTCAAGATTGAACATTTGATTTGAGATCAAGATTCCTCATAACTCATCTTCAAAGTCAAATTCAACCATTCAATTTAAGATCAAGCTTCCCTCAAGCCTTCAATCAAAACAAAGCATTAACCATCTAATATGAGATCAAACTTTCTTTCCAAAGCCCTTAATCAAAGTCAACTTGAAGAGAAAATATAGAAGATTATCTTGTATTCTTTTTTAAGAATTAAAATTAGAGATTGTACTTATATTTATAAAAAATCAATAAAATTATTTGTTATACATAAATTTCTTTATTGAGAAATTTTATGTGTACAAGCCTTATCTTTTACCAAGTCAATTACATCAATTACTTGTAATAAGAATCATTAGCCAATTGAAGCATGTTAATAAATTCAAAAATAGAAAAGTACTCACTTTGATATTCTTGGCTGCCTGCAAGGAAAGTGGCAAAGTTTGGTGTATGAAAGGTAAAAGGACAAATATATGCATGCCCTTTTTTTTATAGTTATTGATCTACTATCATTCTCAATGCTCTCAAACAACTTTTTTGAATAGTTGGAAATTTCTATCTCATAATTCTAATCAAAATGCATCACTAAACCCTAAACCATGCTCTAATATAACCTTTATCACAATCCAATCCTACAGTGTGTCATCAATGTAAGAGGTCACTTTGGGCAACCACCTACCAACCTTATCTTTAATATATCTAATGCAATATATACAACATATAAGTTCAACATACTTTTGAAGTAGATATGATTCCTTTGATTTAAATGCAAATGCATGCAAGACACATGGTGTAAGATTATTCAAACCATCCAAAAGATTGCCTTGATGCTAAATTTCTTGAACGAGCTTATTTTCATTCCATCTAATAGCAACGGGACACCTAAGGAAAAAGATTCCTAAGAATAAAAATAAGGAAAGGAAAAGAATGAGATTCCTTAAATTTGGTCAATTAGTAATAGTCAAAAGAAAAGAATCATTAAATTGGAATATTAGTATGAAAATAAGGGAAGTATTAGTTGGATTCTAGGAGAAATTTTCAAATTTATAACCAAGTAAATAATCACATTCCTATACTTTATCCAGGAAAGGGAAATAGTTTAGTAACAATTGTACTAGTCTATTAGAAAAATATAACATATGCACATACAAAGAAGGGACTCGTTAAGACTCTTTAAGCAATTACTACATCATAGGCATATGAAAAAAATTAATTTTATTTTCACCCTAACTCATTAATGATTATATGTAATTCACATGCAATTTTCTATTCATTGCATAATTTTTATTAGTTATAACATTTATTAAACATCACTCACACCTATTAGTGCCATTGTTCACACACAATTATCCATATCATGGTTTCATTTTATCATAACATAACAGTAGCGCAAAGAAAGCAAGTAACTTTCCTTATGACTTCCAATTAACCTTATACCTCATAAACTCTATCTTTAATCCTCCCAATTCAATCTTATACCTCCCACAAGCCATCTCCATTATCATGAAACATAATCTATATATCATAATTCATAACATTTCAATCATGAAGATCTCATAAGTACAACATTTCTCACAATTTATCATTCACCTTACCTCTTTGCATGGCTACACAATTCTGATCATTTCAAAGCCCAGCAACTCATTTTTTTATCATAATAATAATGTTAGATAATAGAATTACCACACCTTGATTACATAGCCCTATCTTAAGCATCATTAATAATGATTCGATAATTATAAAAGTAATATTCTATTCTTACCAAGTACATATTAATTGAGACACAATCATATTTACAAGGAATACATGTCTTAATAAACTTAAGCATTATTTCATCACTTAAACATCACCATCTAACAGGTCAAATACATATGTGATATACTATCATATCATTCCTTTATTGAATTCATTTCAATAATTTAGTAAGATACAATAACTTCTAAAATAGGGGAGGTAACGATCGGATATTACCAAGCTAGTGGTCAACTGTTCACTCCTAGCATAAGGTTCCTTAAGGATACAAGTAGTCTGCCATTTACTACTTGCCTTTCTTCTACCTAGATTTCTAGGATAACAACTAGTGTTTGGATAGAATAACTAGTCATTCTTCTAGAAATCTACAAATCTCCTAGTGTAATAAACATTGTTCACTTGGCAAATTTAACAATCTAATGCATTCATTTGATAAAAAAATCCATACCAAATCATTAATA
This sequence comes from Sindora glabra, assembly GCA_020226215.1. Taxonomy (NCBI): domain Eukaryota; kingdom Viridiplantae; phylum Streptophyta; class Magnoliopsida; order Fabales; family Fabaceae; genus Sindora; species Sindora glabra. The sequence goes on from CM035233.1 coordinate 34,859,721, forward strand.
CAAACTTATAATACCTCATCAAATCGAATCAAACATCATGAATAAATTGTCATAACCCATTTTTTATTCTATCATGATTGACATGACAACATTTACAAACATTTTTGTTAGGCTTTCTTTTTCCTTTCTCCTAGAAACTTTTATTATTTTTATAAAGACAAAACTTCTAGATATATTTTAACTAGTAATTTTTTTTAAATATTAATTTTGAAAACTTTAATATTCTATAAGTGATTAGAAAAAAATATGAATGCATGCCTTGAAAATTTAGAAACATAGTTAAAAAACCATATAGGTGATTATACTTTCTAAAAATATTTTTATAATACATTGTGATAGATGCAAACATTACAAGGATACTATTTTATAGAAAACTCATAAGATTTTATCATTCTAAAAAGCATTAATTTGAAACTGAAAATATATATGAAGTTAGAGGTAAAAAATCTTTCCCTTAAAAAATAGACGATAGAACTTTATTTTTAAAATGAATGAAAACCAATACCTTGAAGGTTTTGCTTTGTCCTTGAGAAAAAACAATGAGCTTGGATCATTTGGAGGAAGATATTATTGATTTTTAAACTCTTTAGAATAGATAGTTTTGATGAAATGAATTTATCATAAAACTAAAAAGGAAGAAAGATGATGGAATTCCCTAAAAATTAATCTTATTGTAATATCGTTATAATAGAATGGGACCAAACTAGTAAAAATTAGGAAATTTGAAAATGATTATTTGAAATTGGATTATTATTTTTGAAGAAGAAAGTCAAAATTTATAAAAAATGACTCCTCTAGAATTTTCTTTTGAAAAATACTATTAAGAAAATTAGCAATCTTCAAGGAGGGATTTTATAACAACAAATTGAGGAAGTTTTTAAAAATTTAGCATTTTTATATAAAATTCTTTCCTTACTTCATGTGATATATAAAAATATAATTTTATTATTTATAAAAATATAAGTGTCAAAATTAAAAATATAATCTTATGTGAAATAATGGATAAGAGAAAATATGTAAGGCTAACATTTTAAATATGATAAAAATGAAATATGCAAATATCAAGAATAGAGTATGTGCATAATGTGGCCTTATATCCTATTATGACCCAAGTTCATAAAGTATTAGGCTTGATTATGAGCCCTTAAAAATTATCCATAATTCAACTAAGTGAAAAGTGGTCTCCACTAGGAATTAGTAAAACAAGAGCATCCATCAAGTAGGAAGAGTATCTAAAAAATATCAACCAATAAGTAATGAATACAAATACTTAATGAACGGTTACTTAACCCCTATTCTGATGAGTTTTAGCAAATATATATATATATATGTATATATATACAAAAATACACATTAACAAGAATGGAATTCCTACAAGTATGTCTTAACATGTAATATCCCAAAATAAAATTTAAAGTTTTAAATATTTTAATTCTTGTGAAAATTTTATTTTACTTATTTAATGAATATTTGATTTTAGATTTCTTTTCTTTTTAAAGGTTTTAATATATTAAAAATGATATTGAAGATAGTATTTAGAAAATATATTTATTTTTATATGGCCATTATTAATTCTAGACTGGGTACATGAATTTATGAAATAAATTATTTGTATTTGTAGAATTAACATACATATATATATATATATATATATATATATATATATATATATATATATATAGGAGATGATTGAAAATAATTGAAAATTAGAGTTTTTGTAAATGAATGGTTAGATTGTCATCAAATTAAAATAGAGGGCAGAGATTTTTGTGCAAGGAATGAGCTCACAAAGGCAAGATACATAGAATAAAAACCCAAACCTTCTTTTAATATTTTTATGGCCCTTCTCTTATTTTGTTATTTGCTATTGTTGATGCCCTCTTTCTTTCAAGTGTTTTGGCCCTTCATTTTTTAAGATATTCTCATCACCCTTTTCTTTCCCCCATTGCTTTTATTTTCTCTTTCTTGGTTGCTTTCCTCTCTTTCTTCTTGGATTCCCTCACTGTCATGCCTCTATTGGAGCTGTGTTGCAATTTCTCTGCCACACCCACTGATGTTCCATCGATAACTACTCAATGATTAACATTGCTAGTAACTTCTTCTCAAATCATGGCTAGAAATGTGCTAATAAGTTAGGCAGATTAACCTTACCGCCTACTAGTGTTCTAACAAGGCAGATGCCATTGTATGCTTTATTTGTCATGTTCTCTTATGAGTAAAGAGCTCCATGACAAGATAGAACTTAAGCTGCAACCTATGGCTAGCCTTGAATAGTAGAAGGGGAAACCACAGTTCCACTTTACCCATTGGCATTCTGACAAGCTTTTGCCATTAACGAGCTGTAAGTAGACACTGTAAATGGAGGTAAATAATCCTATATCATAAAGTTCTAATTTTTATGATGATTTGACCATTAATCCAAGATATTCATTTTTATACATATTTCTAACATATGCAAAGAAACACATGAAAATATGACTTTTATGTTATAAGATGCATGTTCTAGATGAAAATCCATTTATGGGTACTTTAAATATAAATGGTGATGACTCAAAAAAATAGAAATCTTATAATACAGATTATTACAATAATATGGCTAGAATAAATTTAGAACATTAGATTTGAATATTTTATAAGATTCCAACATGATTTAAGTAAAATCCATTTTATGTATACTAAAGATTTTTTGTAATATTTATGAAAAATAATAGTTTTATGCTATGGAGAGTTAAAATATCATACTTGTGATATTTTTGAGCCATGACTCCATAATTCAAGATAATTTGAAAATTTATTTTAGAAAAACCTATAAGTGCCCACTTGATATATATATATATATAGAAAAGATAATAATGTAGAATTTATGCTATACAACACTAAATTACTATGAATAGAATATTTATGGAGGGTTAGATTTTTATATTTAGCATGATTCTAAGTTAATTCAAGGAAACCTACTTTGTGGAATTTTTGAGCTATTCGATGACATGAATCAAAAATGTTATTTTCATATTGTAGGATGCTAAAATATTAGGATAAGAGTATTTGCAAGGTATTATGTTTTTATATTTTGAATAATTCCAACTTGTTAGGAATATGATTATGAGAAATAGGAGTTTTATACTATAAGAAGACAAGCACTAACCTTAATATCCTTAGATGATTTAAAATTGAATTAAGGGAGGTACATATTTAAATATATACACCAAAAAACATGGTACTAATTTGAGGATATAAGAATATAATATTATGGAATGTCAAAATAGTATAATTAGGACATGTCCAAATTATCAAGTTCTAGTATTTACATTTAAACCGTATGGATCTAAGAAATTACTATCTATGGACATATCTCCACTCTTATGAGTAAATATTTGGAAATAAGGAAATGGATGAACAAGGATAATTAAATAGCTTACCTTAATTTCACAAGTCAATCAGTAGAGAATATGAAGAACTTGATGAATTATAAAGTATTATAATTTGGATATGAAGTTATGATATTTGGGAACATCACTTAGGTTAAAATTTATTGTTATAATTTCTAATTAGGGAAAAAAGAAAAGGTGGAAAATGAATTACTCCAAGTTTCTACAATGAAAGCATTATCAGGTAAGTATACATCTCACCATAAGTTTTATTTTAATAAAAATAAATTAAATATGGTGAATTATAATCTTCTTATTGATGATATAGATTTTATATCCATATGCATTTATATATGTGGTACAAGTGTACTTAGTTGTTAAGTGATTGTGAATAAAATAAAACGCACAATGGAAGCATAGTGGTGATAATTCTAATTATTGATGGATTGTCATTATGTTCAAATATATCTATATATTATAGTCAAATACTGTTGTGTGCTTGCTATCATCCATAGATGAATTTAATTATTTGTATTGAATTGTTATAAATAATCATAATATGGGAGTTGAGCTCTCATGTATATATAAAATCTATGAATTATAACATGGATGACATTAGAAATTATGAACTATGTTAAAGCAATGACTTAGGAATTGTAAACCACAATGAAGCAATACTCTAAAAATTGGATAGCAAATTCTCAATAAACAAATATGAAGTAGATAAAATTGATCTGAGTGCCAGACAAGAAATTCCTAGAGAACAGTTAAGAAAGTATAGAATTGACCTTAAAATCAAAAAGTAACTGCATGTATATTTACTGAAACTGTATGTATGATATGATGTGCTATTAGAAATTATCTATGATTGGATATTATTGTTGGTATAATTGAGATGATTTATTCATGTTTAAACCTTATAGTTGTTTATGATTATGATGCCTAACTAGAATGGGTAGTGTATTATATGATAATGATGTTATGTATTAGTAGATAGTTAATATTATTATAATTTATGATGAGAAATATAAAAATTTAAGTTGTGTAGATGAATATTTCATTTAAGGCTTTGGTCACACATTCAAAAACTCAAGGAGTTTGGGTTAAATTTATTTCTCTAATTAAACTCTTAATTAGCATGAAACCATTTACTATAATTGAATCGAAGTTAGTAATGATAAATATATGCTCACTGAGTTTATATAACTCACTGAGTCTTATTTCTAGTATTTTTAGGTTAAGATTCGAACTTTATTGCATTCATGGAGGATCCAGACTGCTTTATGAAAAGATTTAACAGTTGGAGTTTCTTTTTATATTAGGATCAGCATTTAAAATAGTTATTTATTAATTCATCTTATGTGTTAAATTGTTTATATATATATATATATATATATATATATATATATATATATATATATATATATATATATATATATATATATATATATATATATACAAGTCTAGAATTATATATTATTGTGTATATAATTATGTTATCATATTTGAAAATTAATACATGTGTTATATTTCAAGGAGTGTGGCTCTTTGGAAATGTCCAAAAATAGGGGAGACTCTATTCATTTTTTCATAAAATTTTATAATGAAAATTTAAGTTACCCTAAAATTTTGGAAACTCTCATTAGATAGAAAAACTGAAAAGTATAAAGGCTTGTAGAAATCAGTATCGAGATCCACACCAATCATAATCAGAATCAAGTTGTGATAGTGGTAGTATCAAAGTATGATTTAGGTTCCTTACGATAAATGGACTAGAATGATTATGATCCAACTATCAAATTTAAGTAAGCAAATTAAGTACATTGTAAGGCATATCTTTGAATATTTCCATGGATTTTTTATTAAGAGTGCTAACCATTGTTTGTTAATTAGTTAAAACTCTATATAGTTTATCTTCTAACATGAACTATTCCCTAATGAATTTTCTTTGATTTGAAAGATGAAAGTGTGTGATGGATTGAATTATGCTAAATAAATAATCAAAGTTGTATGAAATGAATGGTTTATATTATGTGAAATGAATTTAAATGGTGATTTGTGATTGATGTTGCCAAAAATTACATTTCTTCTTTATTGATTGAAAAAAATAGATGTGCTTGAGAATGTGTGTTGCATTATGTGATTCGTTAATGTGGAATGATTGATGACATGAAAATGGCAAGTTTTCTTAAATAAAATCCTCATAGTATAGATGATATTCTAACCATACCCTATGATATGTGATGATGTATAATTAATGCCTACAGTGTCCTATTATGGTGATGCAATGCCTAGGGTGCCCTATCATTGTTCACTAGTATATAAGATAATGAATTGAATAATTACTACCTATAATGGTCATTATGAGAATGAATACTCATGTTGTATATGATCTATAATGGGGGAAGATAAACATCCACTACAGAAGAGGAATGGAGTGGTAAAGGTTAAAGGAAAAAAGGTTAGTGGCCTCAAGCTTAAGGTGGTAAGGGATAAGGTTAGATTGAAGATATAAGAAGAAACCTTAGATATTAACTATGACCATTCCATGAATTTCTATTAAAAGTTACTATGATCATTCTTTATATTTCTATGTATTGTGTTCTAATATTGATATCCTATTGACATTAGATTTTTGTCTAATGTGAATGTGCTTGAGCTTGCTAGTTATTTAACTAATTGATGATTACCTAAGGCAAGTTGTGTGTAAAATTAATATTTATAGTAATACTTGATAAGTGTATGATTGTTGTTTTGAATAAAGCCAAGTTCTAGGCTTACTTGCATGATTGAATCCTTGGTTGAGATCCTTGATTATAGATTACTGACTATAGTTTTTCTTCATGATGATTACTAAGATTACTTAGTGTATGTAGAATGCACTTATTCTTTGTTGTGTACATTTAATGATAGGTACTAATCATGGAGCTAAAGTAATAAATCAATACTTATACTATAACCTTCTAATTTCTCTATGATATCAATGAGATACTATCTAATATGTGTTCAATTATTGTAATTTGAAATGTTTTGTTAATTATTATATCTATATAAATAATATTTTTGGGATGTATGTATATGTACATATATATCTATACACATGTATGTATATAGCTTTTAAACTTATAATATATGTAGTTTATTTTTTGAAGTTTAAATGTTTACTTCTTCTGCAATAATAATTTAATAAAGGTATCATAGTATTAAACGCTTGTAAAGATATCTATTTAGAAAATTAGCACTAATTAAATATCTTTATGCCAATCATGATAACTATGAGATAGGTCATGACAGTATAGGTTAGCTTTCTTCCACTTATTAATCTCTTCATCTCCTCCATTTCTTTTTCAAATTTAAAACAAGTAAATAACCTACTCATTTAGTAGGATAAATAAATTATAAGTTGATTGAACTATAAATTGGTTTTATAGAACTATATGAATGGTAGCTAAAATGTGAATATTAAGCTAAAATGAGTAGTATAAACAAAGAAAATAGAAGTATAATGTGTTAAATAAGGTGAATTAATTTATTTGTTGATTACATGAACAAATTGTATGGTTGGTCAGGTTTTTTTACTCATTTTGAATTAAAATTTGAAAATTTTGAATGAGCACTCGAGTATAATACTCAAGTATTGCTAGATATAAATGCATAAGGTATAATACTCGAGTATTATACTTAAATATTGATGGCCATGGACTTACTATCTAAAAATATTTTAGTATTATACTCAAATACCAATTTATTAATTGATGGATAAAATTCAGGTATTGTACCCAAATATCAATGCCTTATCACTCTAAAACTTAAGTATTGCAGTCTTATACTTAAATATAAGGAGGTGATGTTTGGACATAAACTATGAGAAGCAATTAGCACAGAATTATTGTATGCTTGAATAAAGTAAACCATAAACTTATATGATCATCATTAAATTAGTTTGCAAATTATGAATAAACTCATGTGATGAATTGAGAAGGGTTGAGTTATTGAAATGTGATAATGATGATGAAAAATAAAGGGATGAAAAATTTTGTATACAATGATGAACAATTTGTAAGATTGAAATGATAATTTAAAATGATCACTTTAGATCTAAATTGTGCATTTGTGATTGATAAATACCATAAGGGATAAGTTTAAGATTATGATGGATAAGATGGATCAAAGGTATAAACGAGTTAACTGTTACTAAAAAGTTATTGCTTATTAATGATTATTTCTATTTGTTTGAATGATATGGAATTGTGCTTAATTGTAATATGAGTAAAATGCTACATGGTAGGATTGAATCATAAACTATTTATTGTTCTATAATTTATAAATATAGTCAATTGCATTATGGTGCCACTTGATAGACTTCTTTTCAAAGATGTGCTAGCGCTGATGTTTATTTCAAAGAAGTGCTGGTTTTTATGAATATTCACTCTTATATTCCTAAAATATACTTTTTTTAATTAGGTGTTATTCTTATCCCTTTTATGCAAGAATTTTTATTTTCGCATTCAATTTTAAACCTTTGTATGTTTATTTTGGATCTCGACCCTTGTTTAATGTGTATCTTTGATTAATCTTCTCCATTTTCTAATCGTTATTGCTTGTATCAATTGCCTCTTTTTTTTATTGCATTATTATTAGGTAATTGTGATTTTTTTATCAATGGAATAGTGTGTGTTGCTCGTATGTAAGTGTAGGGTTGAAACTATAGTATTGAAGATCAACACTAGTATAGATTATGATGAGTTAGTTCAGATGATGTGTGTGAATTTTAAGGATATTTTTGTTAGTGATTTTTTCCTTTCATATTCTTTTCCCAACTATCCTATTTGTTTGCTAAGGAATAAGTCAAAACTAGAAAATATGATTGACTTAGTTGGCATTTTGGACTTAAAATATTTGAATATAAGTGTTAATATTAGTTTGAGTTTTGTATCACATTCAATATATGATGGTGTTTTTATTTCAGAGAGACAAGTTACTATTTCTGATATTACAGAGTGTAATGTTGCTTTAGTTCCAAGTTTGCGCTCTTTAAATAGTCAGAGTGTTTTATTGTTTGATTCATGGTCAGGTGTAGTCAACCATGTTAATCAAAGGTTCTTTAGTGGTGGTGTTGAGTTTAGGAATGCATTGTACAATTATTCAATTAAAAGAAGTTTTTCATTTGATTATGTTAGGAATACAAAAATGAAGGTGGTACCTATATGCTCAAAGAAGCACGAGGAAGGCTATGAGTGGTCTGTTACCGCTTCATTGTCTAAGGTGAATGATTTTTTCTATATTAAGAAGTTAGTGAATTATCACACTTATAATATTTTGTTAAATAGTTTAACTTCAAGGAAGATGGGTTCCAAATTGATTTCTAAATTAGTCATGGATTTAGTTAAGGGATCCCTATCATTGACAGCTAGTGAAATTATAAATCATTTTCAAAATAATTATGGATTAGTATTTCCCTATTGCAAGACATGGTGTGCAATGGAGAAAGCAAGGTATGATATTTAGGAATTTTGATGACTTCTTTAAACAAATCAATTAGTATGTATCTGCTATAAGTGAAGTGAATCATAGCAACTACATTATGATGGACATGGATGATAATAATAAGAGATTCAAAAGAATGTTTGTTACATTCTTGCTTGCATTGAAGGATTCATATTTTATAGGCCTTTTTGTTTATTGATGGAACTTTTTTTAAGTCCAAGTTTAAGGGGGTGATCCTATCAGTTGATGGCAAAAATGGCAATCAAGGTGAATTATTTTCATTAACAATTATTTTTCAATCAAGAATGATTCTATTAGGCCCTTTGATTTATGTTACTATTTAGAGGTTAAACAATAACATAGCATTCCTTGTTACTATCCAATCTCGAAACAGTAACATGAAAGGCCTTGTGTTTTTCCTTAGCATTTTTATTTAGAACATCCCTTATTGGGATTTTTCATTCTAAGTTTTATCAAAATTACTATATGAAAACTAAATAGTAACAAGAAGCATTGGTGTTATTTTATAGTATTTTTGTTATTAATAAGAGTTTATTAGCTATTTACTTTTAGTTTTTTTCAATTGGATTGATAATTAGATGTACTCATTTGGCTGTTAGATTGATGTTACTATTAAAAAATGAAATGGTAACATAAAGTAATAACATGGAAAGGGTTGTTAGCTTATTTGATTGGTGTTATTGTTTAAAGGCTAAATAATAACATAACATCCCTTATTACTATTTGATTTGAAAATAGTAACTTGGAAGGCCTTGTGTTTTTCCCTTTCTTTTGTTGGTATTTTCATCTAGAATACCCCCTTATTTAGATGTTTTATTCTAAGTTTTATCAATGTTATTGTTTGAAAAGCAAATAGTAACATCTAAGCATTGGTATTATTTTCTTGTACTTTTGTTATTAATGAAAGTTAATTTGATTATTTATTTCTAGTTTGTGTCAATTGGATTGATAATTAGATGTACTCATTTGGCTATTGGATTGATGTTACTATTAGGAGATGAAATAGTAACATGGAAGTAGTGTCGTTATTTTTTGTGAGTTTTTTCTATTAATGAGAATTTATTTATGTATTTATTATGTTTTCTTTAGTTGATGTTACTATTTCCATGCAAATAGTAACATGGGTTATGATGTAGATAATGTTTCTATTTTAATGGCTTATGTTTTTGTTTAGTGTGACTATTCCATTTCAGGGTTATTACCTTTAACTTTCACTATGGTTGATTCTAAAAATCAAGAAAATTGGCTTTGGTTTCTTTCACAGTTGTCCACTGTACTTGATGCAAACTTATGGGTAACTTTTATTTTCGATGTAATCTAGGATTGCTACAAGTAATGCTAAAGGTTTTTCTAATGGCACCTAACTTCTTTTGTCTACATTATTTAAAATAGAATTTAAGAGATAGATTTGGTATAGTGCTGCATTTTCATATTCCTTTAGGGAGCATATAGTTCATTTATTTGCAATGTGCGCATATTCCCCAATAATAGGTGCACTTAGTAAGAACTTAGAAGTTTTCAAATATGAAGAAGGTTAGATTGCTCAAAATTTTCTCGCAGGGCTTGCATCTAAATGTTGGTCAAATGCTTTTAGTTGTAGTTGTCATTATGGTGAGATGACATCAAATGTAGTTAAATCTTACAATTCTTGAATTAGTGATGTGAGGAAGCTGCCAATCATAAATATGGTTGATAATATTCATTCAAAGCTAATGGAGTGGTTTGCTAAACAGAGGTCAAAATCATTATGTTGGAATGGTATTATTCGCCCGATCTAGTTGTTGGAATTAGAATTACACTCAAGAAAGTGCAAGAGAATAGGTTGTTAGAAAATCATTAGAAATTATTTTTGAAGTGTTAACAAATCCAACCATGTGTGTGGATATTTCTTAGCATGGTTGTACTTATCACTAGTAGCAACTGGACTGCTTTCCTTATGTTCATGCAATTGTCCACTATAAGAAAATGTGGGATTTCTTTGAATAAGGTTATTAAGAATTATTTCCATGTGAGCATGTATAGGAAGATTTATAAACAAGTCATACACCTCATTCCTACAATGCTGAGGCAGGAGATTGATGTAGGTGATGAAGCAGCTATCTTACCTCCAATTTCAAAAAGACAAGAAAGAAAACCTAAGAAGATAAGGATTCAGGTCAAGAGGTGAGTGTATTAAGAAAATTAGGTTTAGAAGATGTAGCAAACTAGGACATCATAATAAGAAAAGTTGCAAAAAGGCTAGCTTCTTGAATGCAATTTTTGCTATGTCATAATTGTATTCTTTATGATTCTTTTCCTATTTAAAAAGAAACAATAATGTCATTATAATATAATAATGCAACTGGTTATTGGTTAGGATTATTTGTTAACATGTTTCTATTTGGTTAGTTTTACTAGTAACATCAATAAAAAAAACTTATACAATTACTTACATGTTACAATTTTGATTCAAAATAGTAACATTAAGGTAGAAGTTTTAAACATAGGATAAATAAATTATAAATGTTAAAAGAAACTAGAAAGAAGAATATGCTCAATTTTTATTAGTTTTAGTGGTAACATCAATGAAAAAATTGCACAATTACTTACATGTTACTATTTTGATTTAAAACAGTAACATCAAGGTAGAAGTTGTAAACATAGGGTAAATGAATTATAAATGTTAAAAGAAACTGAACATAGGGTAAATAAATTATGAATATTAAAAGAAATTAAAAAGAAGAATATGCTAAATTTTTATTAGTTTTAATAGTAACATTAATGAAAAAAATTATACAATTACTTGCAGTGTTACTATTTTGATTCAAAATAGTAACATCAAGATAGAAGTTGTAAACATAAAGTAAATGAATTATGAATGTTAAAAAAAATTAAAAAGAAGAATATGTTGAATTTTTATTATTTTTAGTAGTAACTTCAACCAAAAAACTACACAATTACTTGCATATTACTATTTTGATTCAAAATAGCAATATTAAGGTAGAAATTCTAAACATAAGGTAAATGAATTTTGAATATTAAAAGAAACTGGAAAGAAGAATATGTTGAATTTTTATTAACATTTACAATTGAATGTCACATATAATTGAATGTTATAAACAATTGAATGTAAGATGTTATATGTAATTGAATGTTACGTACAATTGACTTCGATCTACAAGGAAAATGTTACATATATATATAAGAATCATCATCAATTGGAAGCATTGAAATCCCTAAGGAATTTATTCACTAATTTTGCCCTGTATATCCTCACAAACTCTGGTAGAAATTATTCTTCAAATTCTTTATTATTATATATATATCCTTTATTTGTTTGCACATAAAAATTCCATAATCTTGCCTAAAATTGTAAATTTATCGAATGAGTTAGTTTGGTACCACCCAATTATGGTACCTTTGGATTAGTAAAGAAGGTACTACTTATGATCAAGATTCCTATTGTGACAACCTTTTATATGATATAAGATCAAAAGGTGACTCTGTAGTTATTAGCCCTACTCCTATATCCATGTCATTCTTGGAAAGAATTTTATTCTTCTTTTCCTTGTAGTAGTCCTTCTGTTATTAAATTAACAAGTTATGTAAGATATCAAGTGAAAAAAAAGGAATATATTATTGTCTAGTCTAGAAATAGTAGTATCAAATGAAAACTAAAAATAAATTGAGAAATTAAGCATTATTAACAACAAAATCGATAAAAAGATAACATGTTATCATTTTTCTTAACAAACAATAACATTATTTTCATGTTTTGACATGTTATTGTTTGGTTTAGAAACAATAACATCAATGAAAAATATTAAAATAAATAGAAAAATAAAGTATAATTAACAACAAAACCTCCACAAAATAATATGTTACTATTTTTATAGGAAATAATAACATTAATAAAAAATTATACATCAGACAATAACATCACACTTGATATGTTTTCTCGTAGTAAATAATATGTTAATATCTACATACCCAAGAGTAACGTGTTATTTTTGTTTATTTGAGATGTTACTGTTTAGTATGGAAACAATAACATCAATTAAAAAATAAAATAAATAGACAAATCAAGCATGATTAATAATGAAACTGTAAGAAAACAACGTGTTGCTATTTTCTAAACTAAACAATAACATCAACCAAGAACAATAATTAGTATTTGATCATAATATAAATATCATTCACCACCATTTTGGCATCATGAAGGTATAGATCTGCAGCCCCCTCTATTTTAGGTCTCATCAAGTTGTAATGAGTCCACTTGCACTCTATATTATTGAGCATGAGTAGTGTGTAGTGATTGCTCGTGTATATGCCCTAAAAACAATCATATTGATGATTGTAATTTTGAATCATGTTATTTTTAATAGCAATTTTAATTATTATATTTATATATATTATCTGCATAATATATTTAATTATGATAATAACCTTAGAATAATTATATTCTTAAATGTCCCTAATCATATATCATTGTGGATTAAGTTGCTTTGATATGTTAAGACTAGCATGTGTAGTGACTTATATGAAATATTAAGCTTACACATGAGTACAAGTTAGAGAACTTGTATACTGGACCGACCCATCCTAAGAACACTACATGGATTATTATATGAGTGTCATGAGTGATTCTTAGTGATCATTATTATTATGGTCCTTTGACCTGAGATCACTAAGGTTCCTTACATGTGAGTTTCATATTTTGATATTATTCTATCACTCATGCTTGAGTGAATACAAGGGTAGTTATTGGATATGTCATATATCATGTGGAGGGGTTTGTATGATCAAGATGGAATTTTTCCTTTCTATATAACAGGAATAACATCTGTGGGCCCCTTGATTAAGTAAAGCTTAGAAAACACATGGCCATACTCAAATGAATTGACATAGGATGTCAATTACATTTGCTTCAGTTAGCTTGCTTAGGGATCAAGGAACCACGAGATTGGACTATACAGGAATGACACGGTTCATGTCTCGTGCTCAATTTAGATGTTTAGGATAAAAGGATATAGATGATGATCACATATAAAGGTTCAATCGAATCACTGGCTTTGTTATCACTTGGGTAACAATGATGTGTTGCTAGACACCACTCATTGTTTATGATCATTAATATTATTAATGATTATTGCCAATGTAATGAGAGCCTGAAGGGTCACACACTTAGAGCTTAGTGGATTTGGAATTAATGGACTAAATTATTTGGGCCTAATACTTGGGAATTCTATGTTATAATTATAAGACCCAATAATAAGCCTATAATTATACAAAGCCCAAATTAGTTAGGATTTTCTATGCTCCTATTTAAATAGGCTTGTTAGGTAATAATTAGGTTAATTCATTATTCACGCATCCCATACAACATAGAAAAATTCTAGCACTTCTCCTTGACCATAATCTTTGAAGAGACGTAGCTAACACTATGAGGCTAAAGAGAAGAATTCCAACCAGTGATCGTGAGGACGTTCATTGGTAATCTATTAGTTCGTATGGATACCTCGGAGTCTGTGATTGAAAGGAAGTCGAAGAGGTGATCAACGAACAAAATTTGGAATCATATAAAGGTATAACCTGAATCCTACATTCTAATTTAACGTTTTGCATGGATCTGTTGGCTAGTATCGGTTTATTCCACTGCGTTTATATGGCTCCCGATCCCAACAATGATTAGGGTTAGTGTTGTCCTTGATGCCTATTAAGTTTATTAGGAATAGAATAATTTTGATAATCATTGTTTACTTTACCTTTTGATTGAATTTATATATCTTTATTTCCTAGTATAATGGAAACGTGCTCACCATATAAAACAATCAATATAGTTTGAACACAAGTCAATATCAAAGTATTTTCTATATGTCACATTTGGAGAATGAATTTAAGATCTTACTCAACACAAGCTATCGAATACAAAAATTTTATTATTGTTGGATGTGCCAGTCATGTTGAGCATGGAAACATGATCATCTATGATTTGAAATTAAAGGATTAGTTTTTGCTAGATAAATTTATTAAGAAAATGTCAAACTCTAAAAAGGATTTAAAAAAGGGAGATAAAAAGTGGAAGAACATCAGTAACATGATAATAAATAACAACACGAGTAGTTGCATGTTACTATTACTATTTGGACTCCAAACAGTAACATCATATTTTTTTGCCTGAAAATGTTCAATGCTACCATGTTACTATTTTGACTCAATAGTAACATTACTATAAAAGGAACAAGACAAAACAATAATGTTGTAAAATTTTAAAGGAGCATACATACATTATTTGTTATTATTTTTTCTACGACCATATCCAGCAACTCGTCTAATATTATGTATATGTCCAGTTAAGAAGATGTCCAAACAATAATCCTACAAATGATTATGTGGCATAGAAATTAGTTAGGCACTATGCAATAATGTTAAGTTAATCAAAATAATCAACAAGAAAATAGGATATGACTTATATTATGTCTCTTCTTTTTTTTTATTAGGACTAGTTTCTTCCTAAGATCTTGGTGAAGGTATTTTATGGTTGGCTAATTTGTACTTTTGGTTGGATTTTTTCTCTATTTTTGTTTGGCCATTTTTGCTATTGTTTCCTCCAAGATGAATATAGGAGTCTCTTTGCCTTTGTTAGTGATCACCTTAACAGGTATTGTTTGTTGTCATGTTTATTGTTGTTTTATATGTTTTTTGCATTGCCTTGAGTAAGTGTAGTCCCTGTCATGTTTTGTTTTCTTGTTTTTGCTTTAATGTCTTTGATTATCGACCTTTGAATATGCTCAATCTAATTTTATTCTTCATCTTTTGTGGTGTTTACTTTTTACTGTCCAACCATTTGCATAGTTATTTCTATGAGCTGTGTAATTAGTTATTTTTTTTTGTTATCAAGACTAGCATTTTGATTCTCTAAGGTCTCAATGATCATTTTGAGATTTTCTATCTACTTTGTTATGTCAAATAGTTACATTTAGAGATGTGTGTTTTCCTCTGTGAGTTTTGTTATTATTTCTTTATTTTGTTGTAGTTGCTACTCTAACCTCTAAAGTCTCTTTTTCAAAAACTTCAATTCATCAATCAATTCATTTATTTTGTTATTTGCACTAAGGAGTTGATTCCTCAACTATTGTGCTTCGTTGTTGTCTTATTCTTGATATTCTTTTTAGAATAGTGCAATATCTGTGAAACTAGTCCAATGTTATTTTTCTAGGTTACATTATATACTATCCCATTCTTAGGTCATCATTAGTTATGGATTCCTCCAATTCAAAAGGTGTGATCTATGCTTTTATTTGTTCTTGGTATTCGATTAGTTGTAATTCATGTGTTATTTGTGTGTGATGGTTGTAAAGGAGGTTTATTTCTTGACTTGTTGGTTGCATTTCTTCGTTTGTAACCTAAAACATAAGAGTGGCTGCTCATTAATGTAATTAGTTGAATATGTTTCTATTTTGATGAGAAATAGTAACATGAAGAGAAATATTAATGGTAGCATAATAGTAACATAGGTAAAAGAAATGATGTTTTCCAAAAGTTACCTGAAGCTAGCTAGCCACTTTATGCTTCAAGTTGGTGTGTGAGAAGCTTCAAGTCCCATTTAAGGTACCTTGGTACCTTTTAATTTGATGTCCCTTAAGCATGTCTATTGTCTCACACAACCTATACTATCGACAATATAATGTACGTATCATTAAATCCATTTATGCAAGTTTCATTTAAAGATAGAGTAAAAAAAGGGCCCCTTTGATGTCATTAACAACAAAAGTGCTAAAAAAATAACATGTTACTAATTTGTAGAACAAACAATAACATGTTTTTGTTTGGTATCCAAACAATAACATGAATTAAAAACTTAAAGTAAATAGATGAATCAAGTGTTATTAACAATAAACTGCTAAAAAATAACATATTATATTTACAAAATAAATAGTAAAATATTACTATTTGGTATCCAAACAATAACATGAACTTAAAACTCAAAATAAATAGATGAATCAAGTGTTATTAACAACAAAACTGCTAAAAAATATGTTACTATTTACAAAACAAACAACAACATATTTTTGTTTGATATCCAGACAATAACATGAACTAAAAAATTCAAAATAAATATTCAAATCAAGTCTTGTTAACAAATAAAAATCTAAAATAATGAGAAAAATGTATACTAGTTATTAGTAAAACTACCAAAAAATATGTTACTATTTGTAGACCAAATAATAACATGTTGCTATTTAGTATTCAAATAGTAACACTAACCAAAAATTTAAAATAAATTAACAAATCAAGTGACATTAACAACTAAACTGTTAAAAAACATGGGGTTAATGTTTACACACCAAACAATTACATATTACTGTTTGGTCTCCAAATAGTAACATCAACTAAAAACTATCAAAAATATGTAAAAAAATGAATAGAAATAAATGTTAGTGTATATGCCCTAAAATCAATCATATTAGTGATTGTAATTTTAAATCATATTATTTTAATGGCAATTACAATTATTATATTTATATATATTGTCTGTGTAATATATTTAATTATGATAATAACTTTAGAATAATTATTTTCTTAAATATCCCTAGTCATATATTATTGTAGATTAGATTGCTTTGATATGTTAAGACTAGCATGTGTGATGACTTATATAGGATATTAAGTTTACACATGAGTACAAGTTAGAGAACTTGTATACTGGACTAACCTATCCTAAGAACACTATATGAATCGTTATATGAGTGTTATGAGTGATTCTTAATGATCATTATTAATATAGTCTTTTGACCTGAGATCACCAAGGTTTGCTACATGTGAGTTTCATATTTTAATATTATTCTATATCACTCATGATTTAGTAAATGCAAGGATAGTTATTGGATATGTCACATATCATGCGGAGGGATTTATATGATTAAGATGAAATTTATCCTTCTTATATAACAGGAACAACATCTATAGGCCCATTGATTAAGTAAAGTTGAGGAAATGCATGGTCATGCTCAGAAGAATTGACATGGGATGTCAATTATATTTGCTTCAATCAGCTTACTGAGGGATCAAGAAACCTCGAGATTGGGTTATATGGGAATAACACGGTCCATGTCTCGTGCTCAATCTAGATGTTTAGGACAAAAGGTGTAATGTCTTAAATTTTTAATTTTATTATTTGAATCTCTAAATTCTAAATTCATAGAAATGAATAGCGCGTTTGAATTAGCTTGGTAGGTGAATCTTAAGTTGAAAGGAATTAAGTGTAAGTGTAATCAAAATTTTGAAGGAAAAAGGTTAATAAAATGTGTTACTATTTTTATAACAAACAGTAATATATTATTTTCTTGTAGTAACATATTATTATTTTATTTAAAAACAGTAACGTTAACTAAAAAATAAAATAAATAGATAAATCAAATTCATAAATAATTAAAATGACAGAAAAACTATATGTTAATATTTTCATATCAAATAGTAATATTAATGAAAAAATAACATATTAATCAATGTAACACTAGTATTGTACAATTTCTTACATAGTTATTGTTTAACATGTAAATAGTAACATGATGCTAAAGAATACAAAACTATGCACATTTTGAACACATGCAATGCTTCCATATTTCTCTTTGTCATACAAAAAGTAATATGACTAAAATAACATATTATTATAAATTTCATTATGATATTTGGACTGAAATAGAGTGATGAAAATAAAATTGAAGTTCATTATCCATAAAAAAAATGTGTTAGGATTGCATGTTTCTGTTTGGTATAGGAAAAGTACGATATTTCTATTTGCTTTCATGTGAACAAGATGCTAAAAAAAGAAGAACATGTATGGTTCCATGCTTCTATTTGTTATATAAATAGCAACATAAAGATTAGCATAGTAATGTCTCGATTAGTTATGCAAGCACTTATTATGTGTGATTAAGTAATAGTCATATGTAATAAAATAGTGAAATGCATATTCATCAGTTATAACTTATAGAGTTTCATTGCAACATACATACTATATATATACACACACATATACATAAATAGTAACTATTATCCATTAAGTTAATGCCAAGATAATCCCTATATAGAAACCATTTAAGAAGATGTAAGGTTTACCTTTTGATGACCTATTTTGATGTGTCGATTTGTTGAAAGTTATTGTTTTGAACTGGTTAAAAGCTGTTGAAGGCTAGGAAATGCTTATTTCTGATGGTATAGTGTCAACTAAGTTCATCTACTGTAATTTTCTAGCGAATTTCTATGATGTTTTCTTTCAATCTGTTGAAGTTGAATTCATTGGGATTGCATAGTTATGGAATATAATTCATTAGTTTCTATTTCAAAACTTTTGTTCTTCCCGAAATGCACTTCAAGTGTATCATTTTGTCTTATAGGCTATTGTGATAAATTGTTGTTTATAGTGGCACTTAAATGAAAAAAAGTTTACTTAGGGTACCATGTTGCAATAAATTGCAACAAATGGTACCAAGTTAATTTTTTTTCCATTACAAATATTTACATAAGTAAATTATCTACTTATAAGACCTAGGCTTTATTATTTTTCTTTAAATATTTTCAAATGCTCAAGTTAACAGCTTTACTAATGACCTAGGAGTAGAGATATGTTTTGAATAGCCTATAGATAGTAGATAGAAAGTTAGAATAGAAAAACCAAGAGAATTTCTAGGGAATTTGTAGACATTTTGAACATATGATAACTTAACTTTCATGTAAATAATATTTTGTAATGTAATGCAACAATTTTAACTAAGTGAGTCTTCAATTGTCATTATGTTATAATACCAAATTAGGTTTAGTCCAGCTTGTTGTCATCGATAATGAGATCCATATTGGTCATAGCTAAATAGGTTATGACATGAAGTGCCTCAACTATGGAAATGTGAGGGGCTATTAAGTTCCATTCTTAAAATTAATAATTAAATATGATTAATGATCAACCTGGGATGAAGCCAAACTTCTAGCCATAATGTTTAGTAGATGCCACTTGATCAATAAGGCTTTTTTTTTTTACGTCAAGCTAGTGTAGAAGTATTGTGGGCATAAAAGATTGACCCTAAAACTAGACACTTTTAAAATTATTGGGTTTAGGGTCAGTTGAAACCAAGAAAGTTCACTAGGCTTAAAGTTAAAAAAGGCTAGTCGTGCTACTAGACAATTCACAGTATAAGTGTAGAAAGCTTTCAAATATAAATGAAAAAAGTAAATGAGAGAGAAATTTTTATGAGATAGGTGAAGGATAGCTTAAATATAATTAAATCTTATGACAACATTTATTACATGTTTTTCATAAGTGTTAGGAAGTGAAAAGTTGCTTCAAAAAACAAGTCAACAACCACATCTGAAAGGTGTAGAAAGGACACTATAAGTTTGAAAAAAATTATCAAGATCTTATATAAGTCATGACTAAGTTTATGCTTTCATATAAGCTAGTTAAAACAAGTTAGCTTAAAGACACTTAGCAACCTTCACTAAAAATGACAAGTAAAGAGAGGTAAGAAAAAGGAATTTTTAAGGTAGAAATATAGAATAAATGTGTACATAATCAATAGAAAAGAAAAGTCAATTGCTTAGCATCAAAAATGGGAAAATTTGATTGATCTATATTGGTTATAAGAAAAGTTCAATAAGCAAAAGATTTGTATGAAGTTTAAATAGAATTTTGTCGTCTTTGTTGTTCAACATTGAAAGAAAAGGGATGTAATCATCAATAATCCCATCAAATCCAAACTGTCAAAAATTGACAAGCCCATCAGTGCCACAAGGTAAATGAAGATTGTTAGTTGAAAAATACCAAAAATGTTAAGGTAAAGCCCAAAAGTGGTAGGTTACATTTATGAGAGTAATAAGAAAGTTGAATGGTTTCAAAAAATTTTCCAAATTTTTATAATTTTTTTCCTTCTTAAATTGAACATGATCTAAAGAGGCCAATTATTCATCAATAGGTAAAGGAAATTTCTAAAAACCATAAACTTTTATGGACCTAAGGAAAGGTGGGCACAATATTCATAGTAAAAATAAGTTTTTAGGTGAAAAATAGATCGTGGTCATCTTTTATGACATAAAAAAATAAGGCTAATGATAGTAAATAAGAGATTCATAACCATGAATGATAAAAGCTTAAGAAAGGGATAATACCTAGATTTTCAATATAGATGACTTTGCTAAGGCAGGATCTTTAATCCTTGTATAGGTCAAAGCTTAGGTGGCCAAACCTTAAGCAAATGAAAAACTAGAGGCCATTACTATGATTTAAAGGAAAGAAGAGCAAGAATGTAGGTTTATAAATGGTGAAAGAGTAAAATTTGCAAAAATAAGCACAAAGCAATTGCAAGTAAAGAAAAATGTAAGAAAAGGAAATGCATCAAAAGAAAAACTATGAGTAGGACTTTAATAGGCCTTTATTGCAGTTATTCATGCCTAAAGTTTGCATAAAAAAGACACATATATGCACTCCTCATATTAATCCATCTTAAGCAATAAAAAATTTATAAAGTGGTTATTAAACCCTAATTGACCATATATCTTTGAGTAAATCCTAGAAGACATGCTCATTGGAAGCATATGTTTATTCATTAAGATGACATCATTTTAGAACTTTATAAATCAAGAAAACTCTTAAAGTTTGAATAAGCAAAAATTCAAGGCCAACAAGTCAAAAGTTAACATGTGATAATATGTTAGCCCTTTTAAAATTTTTTAAAATTTAAGAAGCTTTTATAACAATCCTTAAGTTGAAAAGATTCAAAATAGTTTGGTTTCACTTTCCTTTAACTCTAAATAGAAATTAAAACTAGAAGGCTTGCATTACCCATATTTTCATAAAATCTTGGTAATTTGGCAAAACTTCTTTGCTTGATTAAAGGGAAAGAGCTAAATTCATTAAAAGGACAATTTACATGTTGAGTGTTGCAATATAATCAAAGGATCAATCAAAAGCTAGTCGAAAGGAAAGCTAGTCGAAATAACTATAGGCCAAAAGGACAATCTGTTAGTGTATATGCCCTAAAACCAATCATATTGGTGATTGTAATTTTGAATCATGTTATTTTAATGGCAATTCCAATTATTATATTTATATATATTGTCTGCGTAATATATTTAATTATAATAATAACCTTAGAATAATTGTATTCTTAAATGTCCCTAGTCATATATCATTGTGGATCAGGTTGCTTTGATATATTAAGACTAGCATGTGTGAAAACTTATATGGGATATTAAGTTTATACATGAGTACAAGTTAGAGAACTTGTATACTGGACCGACCCATATTAAGAACACTACATGGATCGTTATATGAGTGTCATAAGTGGTTCTTAGTGATCATTATTAATATGGTCCTTTGACCTGAGATCACCAAGGTTCCCTACATGTGAGTTTCATATTTTGATACTATTCTATGTCACTAATGGTTAAGTGAATGCAAGGGTAGATATTGGATATGTCACATATCATGCGGAGGGGTTTGTGTGATCGAGATGGGATTTGTCCCTCCTATATAACAGGAGTAACATCTATGGGCCCCTTGACTAAGTAAAGTTGAGAAAATGCATGGCCATGCTCAGATGAATTGACATGAGATGTCGATTACATTTGTTTCAGTCAGCTTACTTAGGAGTCAAGAAACCTTAAGATTGGGCTATACGGGAATGACACGGTCCATGTCTCGTGCTCAATCTAGATGTATAGGACAAAAGGACATAAGTGATGATCACGTGTAAAGGTTTAGTCAAATCACCGACTTTCTCATTACTTGGATAACAATGATGTGTTGCTAGACACCGATCTTCGTTTATGATCATTAATATGATTAATGGTCATTGCCAACGTAATGAGAGCCTGTAGGGTCGCACACTTAGAGCTTAAGTGAATTTGGAATTAATGGACCAAATTGTTTGGGCTTAATATTTGGGAATTAATGTTATAATTATAAGGCCCAATAGTAAGCCTATAATTATACATGGAATAAGGCCCAAATAGGTTAGGTTTTTCTATGCACCTATTTAAATAGGCTTATTGGGTAATAATAGGATTACTATTATTCTTCACGCACCCCAAGTAAAAGCATAGAAAAACCCTAGCCACTCTCCTTGACCAAAATCTCTGAAGAGGCGTAGCTAGCACTACGAGGTCTAAGGAGATCAATTCCAACCGGTGTGTGTAGCGGACATTCATCGGTGATTCACGGGTTCGTGTGGATACCACAGAGGTGCAGCCACATAAACGTTGTACTGGTGATCTGATTTTCTGGTTTCCATTCCGATTCGTGATTTGGAAGCAGATCAGACTTGGTGTAGCGGTCAGAAGAATTTTGCCGAAAGGTATAAACCCTAATCCCTAATCTATGGCGTTCTAATTTCGCATGGATCCTTGGTGGAAATCGTGCAAAAAGTTTTATTCCGCTGTGCATGTATGATGCGCGATTTCTAGCACAATCTACATGCCAAGTGTTATAATATAATCAAGAGATTAACCAAAAGCTAGCTGAGGGGAAAGCTGGCTAAAATAACTATAGGCCAAACATAGCAAAAAAACTAACAAATAAGTACATATTATAAGCAATTATTTCCAATACTAATAGGCCACCTTCCAAAATCACTTAAACACACGGTAATCAACTATAATGCTAACATATAGCCAACTATTCAAGGTCATAGGTCTATAAATACCTTTATAATGATATGTAAAAGGCTTTATTTTTCTTCTTTGCCTGATTAACTACATTACTTTATATGCACTCTACATTTTTTCTTTTAGTGCCTCTACTAGCCTAGGTATTGTAGTATTCTTACTGTCATTCAAATTAATTCCATGTAGGATTCCTCTAACACCATCCTTATAAACACAAGAGAGTTAGGATCATCTTGGAGTTTCCAACCCTAATTGATGCACTTCCATCTTTATAGAAAAATCAACAAGGACTTAGTGATAAGTGTATGTTTCATATCCAAATTGCTCCCCCTTTATGCATATTTATTAACTAATACCTCCATACTACTTCTACCTATATTGCATAATTATTCTATTAGAACTTTGCCAGTGTACTGTGTGCTCGAACCCTCATTTATTTATTAATTGTTAAATATGCTTTCTCTTACTATATTGCAATTTTAATGAGCAAACATATGCTTTCCTTTTTATATTTTCTATTAAATGATGTTGAAATGCTATTATTAAATTGTGAAATAGTAGAAATGAAAGTATTAGGCTTATAATTCAACCCCTCATGAGAATGGGATGATTTAGAAATAAGTAGTTTAACCTTGATTGGGTCTCAATATAATGTATGTCCATATCCATATTTTTGATAAATAGGTTATTCTTTCAAAATACTTTCCTCTTCTTTTTGGCAAAGTATAGGAATGTATTCATTCTTTTGGATGAAACCTAAATGTTTCTCATAAAATTTGTTTGTAATTTATATCTCATGATATACTTAAGTTTTAAATTATTACCTAATATCGATTGTTTACTCATTGATTTTCAAAGAAACTTACACTCTCTTTCTCTCTTTTTTTTTTATATGTGACTTTTCTCTTTCTATGCTTAACAACTATTAGATAAGTTGGAAGTGGATCCTACTTGAGGATTTTGATGTTCAAGTAAGCCATTGACAATTGGTTTAAATATTAACAAACACCAGTTGTTGCATACATGCTTGAACATAATTCCTTTGCACTTAAATTTGACTATGATATTTTGAAGATATGTACAATTGCACATTGAATATTGCATTAAGCATTCATAGATGGGGCAAGTAGGTGGTTACCCTTGATACTTTCTACATTGTCACATGCCCTAAAATGGATCATGGCACTTACATGCTCACCTTCAATCATAATTAACCTTGAAACTCTTTCACTTATCGATTTATTAATTATTCCACATAAAACTTTTTTATTTATAATCTTATTTTTATTAATTCATTATTTCCATGTAAAACATTTTAATTCTAAAAAGTGAAATAGTACTTTCCTCTACAAAAGAATTCTTTTTTAAATTCTTAAAACCATGTCAACCTAACAAGTTTATACATTGATAGGTCTATATTTGACTCTATCACTCACCAAATAAATAGGGTTATTTATGTTGCATTTTGAACTTGAGTTTCCAAGTAGCTTCTTCTTCTTCATACTAGACCCAAAAATCCTTCATGAATGGTATCTCTCTAAACACTAACTTTCAAACTTAATGGTCTAGAATTGCTATCAATTTCTCTTCATGTGTCAATTTGATGTCTAATTCTAAGTACTCCCCTCTAATTATGTGAGATGCATCTAGTACATATTTTCAGAGTATAAACACATGGAATATTGGATGTATAGATTGTAAGTTATTTGATAACTCCAAGCAGTAAGTTACCACTACTATACACTTGATAATTGGAAAAGTTCTAATAAAACAAGGTGCCAACTTGCCCCTCTCTCCAAACTACATAACTCCCTTTATAAGTTCATGCCATTTTAGTGATCTTAATTTTTTTAATAAAAATATGTAAAACATTAATAAATATAAAAAAATGACATATATATTATATAAGTAAATTGGTTTGGTGATTGTTTAAGAGGGTTTAAGGTCTTAAGTTTGATTTTATTACAATCCACACTTTGGTTTTTATTTTTATTTTTATTTTTATTTTTTTGAGAGCTTTATATTTGTGAACTAGCACTCTTTAAAAAAATGAAATTTTATGATTACATAACAAAGAAAAGGAAATTTAGAAAATAAAATTAAAAATAAGGAATATAATAAGAATTAAGTTATTAAAAATAGAGGTAGAATGGTTAAAAGGCCCACATATTCATACATATTTTTTCGCTTATATCCTTAGTTAAGTCCCATAATTTTAACCCCACTTTTTTAGGAGAATATGTATGATAATGGGTAAATGGGAGTAAGAAAAGACTTGTTTTAAAAAACATAATGTTTATGTCAACTAGAGAAGAAAAAATGATGTCTATACGCCAATTGAATTCTTATATGTTAACAAGGTAGGGTCATCCAATCGAACCTTCCTCGGACCAAATTAAATTGATGAATGAATGGTATAAATCAA
Source organism: Sindora glabra (assembly GCA_020226215.1). Taxonomy (NCBI): domain Eukaryota; kingdom Viridiplantae; phylum Streptophyta; class Magnoliopsida; order Fabales; family Fabaceae; genus Sindora; species Sindora glabra. Next base: position 34,885,659 of record CM035233.1, read on the forward strand.
AATTAATCAAATCTTATTTTTCAACCAACGAAATCGATTTACATCGGTTAAGGACAGAGTTGATCGGGTTCAAATGTACATTCTTGTTCAAATATACATTCTTCCTTTATTCTTTATCACAACACCAAAAAGGGCAAGGATCGTTGCGTCCTTTAAGGATGTTGTTTCATTCATTTTGGTAAACTTTTTTATTGGATTCAAGTAACGACAATGAGTAGGTTTCCACTCATAACCAACCAAATGCACTAATTTTACTTCTTTTCAATTTCAAAATTGATCGGAACTCATTTGTTGTCACTTGTCGAACTAATTACTGATCAATTATTATCAGTTGAAGTTAAAATAACCACCCAACGAATCAGTGAAAAAATTAAAAATCCCACGGTTTGGTAATCACTAACCTCCAAAAGCTTTGCTCAGTCAAACATATTGTATTAAAATAACGTTACTTATGCAAGGACAAGTTTGACAAGACCCAAATGGACAGATAGGATGATTTTAGTTTAAGTCGTCTTGTACAAAGACCACAAAGGTCATCTATGATTTAAAATAAATAATCATAAATAAATTTAAATTATATTATCCGTACACGTGTAAAAGTACTAGCGAATAAGATCAAACATAGACAATGATACTAGTGACAATTGACTAAGTTCTATAATTGAGGGGATGAATAAAGGGGAGGCGGGCTATACTTTCGAAGAATGCCAATAATCCGCTAGTTCTTCACAAAATTTCAAGGCCGGCTTATAAAAAATTATAATCCATATATTTCCTTTTTTTTTCTTAATACGAGACGTCAGATTTCAAATTGGCGCTCGGCCGGAGAAAATCTTACGTTCTCCCTAATATAATGTATAACATTCACTAATATATAAGTTAGAACCCGCTTTTAAAGTCACTTCTTCATAAATAAATTTTGTATAAAAATTTGAGTGATAGGCTTCTTTATTTAGACGGATAATATTTTTTATGTCACCAAAAAATATTTTGATAATAAAATATAATTATGAAATATTAAAATAAAAAATTTTATCTTTCTTTATATTAAATACAAAAAATTTAAGAAAATAATCTCTCCTATTTTAATAAAAATTATTTTTTATTATAATATTAAATAATTAATATTTTAACTATAAATATAAATGACATGCTAAATGACACCTTTCTAAATAAATTACTTTCTAAGTAAATAAACTAAAACTTATTCTTACAATAGAATTTTACTGTAGGTATATTTTGATACTTACATCCGAGCCTACGTTCCACATACAAAATAAGTGGGAGAAGTTTTCCCACGTCTCTCGTGTGGAATGTGATTTAAATGTAAAGTATAAGGACGTGACCTCCTTTTTTTCTCTTCCTCTTTTTTTTTTTTTGGATCATTGCATTTGGCAAAAAAAGGCATGGATCACATTATATTTTGTGAGGACGATTCCCCCCCCCCCAACAAAAGAAGTAAAATTATAAACATATATATTAATTATAATTATTACCCCACAATTTAAATGACATTGTTTTCATAAATTTGTTTTATTGACTAAAAAAAGGAAGGTTTTACATTAAATAGAGATGAAAATATAAGAAATTTAACTTATTTCAGACACTTATATATATATATATATATATATATATATATATATATATATATATATATGAGAAAATTAAGTTAAAATAATATCTTATTTTTGTTTAAATATTTAATTATTTTATAATTTTAATTTTTTATTTATATATGTATATATTGCTCTCACAAATTAAAGTTTTTAGATCCGCCACTAGTTATGATGGAATAAAAAGGAAAGAAATGTAATAAAATGACTATTTCATAATCATATTTAAGTATAATTAAGAATAAAATGATCATTATATTTCATAATTATATTTGTTATATCAAATATTATAGTAATGGAATGAAAAAAAATTAATTACAATAATATCTTTAAAAATAATAAGAAATTGTAAAATTAAAAATATATTTATACAAAAAATGGTATTGTCATTTTTTATTTATTTATATTTTTTATAATTAAACATATATTAAAAAGTAAAATCATAATACATGTGAATAAAAAATATGATATAATCAATAATAAAATATTATATTTTAAACTTAATTATCAAAATTATAATTAGTAAAAAATTTATTTATCAAACTTTTTACATTAAATAATTTTTATAATGAATAAAAAATAGTTTATTTTAAAATTTATTATTAAAAATGTAATCACTAAAATATTTAAATTTTAACATATTAAAAATTGATATTATTTTATTATTTATTATTAAAGGGTAATGTTGAAATATATAAAAAAAATATGAGAAATAGAGATGTGAAAAAAATCATTCGACAAATGATGGAATAACCATTTCATCATTTTTATTATGAAAGTATTTCATCATTTGATGAAATAATGATTCCCTAAAAAATAAACATTTTCATTCTATAATACCTACTAAATAAATATTTTTCATTGCTTTGCATTCCATTCCATTAAGCCAAAAATATTATGAAAGACTATCTCCACGTATGTAATGACTTTATAATTTTTCATAAGTTATTTTCAACTAAAAAAACATGATAATTAATTGATATTTTTTAGAGCATTGATTATTATGTAATCCAAATTCTACAATTAGTATAAGTATTCCTTAGTTTTTATTTTTGTTATAATTATTAATCTCCTCCTTTACCAACAATGTTAAAATAAATAGTGAAAATAAAGAAAATAATAAAAAAATTAACATATATTTAGCATTGTTAAGGTAAAGATTAGCAATCAATTTCAACAATTTTTATTTATTTTTACATTTCAAGTAAATAATAAATGAATAATTATAACAAATGTAAAATTCAAACTTTAGTAATGCTAATTTTGAAAGTTATGAAACATGAAAGCCAGTGCACCTATAAAGGAGAAATTAAATGTTGTATTTAATCACTTAAGTAATGATAAAAATATTATTTATAACTTAAATTAAAATTATGAATATTAATACATTCTTTCTCAATATGTTCAATTGAAGGGAAAAAAAAGCAAAATATTAGCCTCAATTTTGGGTCGTTGGATTCTCACTTAAACTTCAAAATTTTGGAAATCATTTTTGGAACTTTATACAATTTGAAATTAATACCATCATCTATGTAATTAATCATTTTATCAAAATATATAATTTTTTCATGAAGTTTTTAATAATAATTACAATATTATAATATGTCAATTTTTTTCTTTTTTCATATATAATTTCTATGTTATATAATTAATAATTATTAAATTATATAAAAAAATTTAACCAAACATTTATTTATGAATTACAAAATTATATGTGAAAAAATAATAAAATAAATTAATATTTTATAATATTTTCATTCTTGCTTATAAAATTTATGAATAAAGCACATAATATAATAAAATAGTTAATTAAGTAAAAGATGGATATTAATTTTAAATTTTATAAAATTTAAGGGATATTTTCTAATTTTATAAATACAAAAACTAAATTCAAAAGGGATATTTTATGTTTTTTAATATCCAATTTATGTATATATATTTAACATAGTAAATAAATTAACTTATAACTTATTAACTTAATTAATAAGGTATAAGTTAACTTCTAAAGTTATTTAATCCACTAGAAGTTAGTATTTTATAAACTCTTAATTGATAAATTTCACAAATAATTTATAACTTATAAATTAATAAATTTTCATAAAATTTTTAAATTTGCTCCTCTTCTTTTAATTAAATATAGCCTATATCCTTATTACATATATAAATATATGACATATGATTATTAGTTCAATGTAAATAAATATATAATATCATAAAATATAATTAATTAATTTTAATCTATGATATTATTATTTAAAGATAAATACTAATAACAGTCCCTAAACTATTATTATGTATTAAATATATATTCCTAAATATACATTATTTTTTATTTTTATAATATAATAAATAATGACATATTAAATATTTTATTGAAATAGAAATAAAATATTAAATATGATTTTATTATTAAATATATTGTTATTTATTATATTATTAAAAATAAAATAAAATATTTAATTTCATTAACCGGGAATTTGAATTTAATGCTTCCAAAAGTTGTTATTAGCATTTCCCTTGTTTAAATAATAAATAATATATAATATTATAAATATCATTAATTAAATTTTAAATAATTAAATTTTTATTTTTATTTAAATTTTTTAATTATATTAATTTAATTTAAAATAAATATAATTTAATTTAATTAATATATTTTATATTATTTTATTTTTTAATTAATTCAATAATTAATTATGAATTAATTCATAAATTATCATCTACCAAACTACCCATTTTGGCAGTACATAGACCAAAATCTCCTGTGGGCCGTTTGGCAGAACTTTCAAATCACATCATCTTGGCATTTCTCTAGTTATTCAGCATATGCCAATGTTCTCTTCCAAAACGTAACAAGAAAAGTCACAACTGCACTTCCACATTGTTTGCTTCTTGGAAAGTGTATTATTACCATCACAGTGAATGCCAGAACTTCATATTGATCTCTAGGGTTCAAGTTTAAGCTCAGTTTTCTGCATTCAATACTTCATCCCCTTCGTCTAAACATGAACTTAGCGACCACTCTCTCCCTTACTTTTTCTCTCTTTTACCTTTTCATATCAGTTGATGCTTACAGTCCCACTGATCTTTTCAGCATCAACTGTGGCTCCGCCGGAAACTCATCCGGTGACGACGGCCGGACATGGGCCGGAGACATCAATACAAAGTTCTTGTTCCCAGTAGACGAGCCATCAGTCACTGCTGATTCACTGACTCAATCTCCATCTACCAACCAAATCCCTTACAAAACAGCTCGTCTTTCACAATCGATGTTTACTTATTCATTCCCGGTCAGCGCCGGCCAAAAATTCGTTCGCCTCTTCTTCTACCCGGCTTCATACGGAGCTTTCGATCGCTCCAACGCCGTCTTCTCAGTCAGATCCGGCGGCTTTACTCTTTTGAAAGATTTCAATGCTTCTCTGACGGCTGATGCGGATGACAATCGGATTGATACGATCTTCAGAGAATACAGCGTAAATGTTGATGATGGTGAGAGGCTCAACTTAACCTTCATCCCAAACACAACTCATCCAAATTCTTACGCTTTCATCAATGGAATCGAAATCTTATCCATGCCAACTAATCTATACTACACCAACTCCGACAGCTCAGGCTTGCCATTTCTTGGCTCGACTGCCCGGTACAGCATCCCAAACAGCACTGCCCTTGAGACAAAGTTCCGCCTTAATGTCGGCGGAAGCACACTTCCAATCAAGCAAGATACGGGTATGCTCCGGTTATGGGAAAACGACGACGGTTATGTAAATAAAGCAGGGGGTCTGCCCGCAGATTTTAGTAATCTTAGCCCCAAGTTTGATAAAATTCCAGATTACACAGCTCCAGTTGAAGTGTACAAAACAGCGCGGTCGATGGGGAAAAATAAGACTATCAACAACAGCTATAATCTCACCTGGGAGTTTACAGTCGATCCCGGCTTCAATTACATGCTCAGACTCCATTTTTGTGAACTTGATCCAGATGTTCAATCCGTTGGGGACAGAGTGTTCTACATCTTCATAGCAGAACAGTTGGCCGAAAATGTTGCAGACATTCTTGAATGGACCCACGAATGGGGTGCTCCGATATATAGAGATTATGCCTTCAATATTCCTTCAACAAATCAAGAAATGGTTAAATTTTCGGTCAAATTGAGTCCGAATCCCGATAACTACAAAACAGTTCACAGTGACGCAATTTTAATGGGACTCGAAATCTTCAAAATTAGCGATGGTGTTAACAATCTGGCCGGACCCAACCCTGATCAGCTTCCACCATCTCTGAATCCACCCAACTCTGGCCTTCCTCTTCAAAATGAAAAGAAAAGCAGCAGTACCACAATTGGCATCGTCGCCGGAATAGTTTCCGGCGTCGTTTTGCTCTCCATCGTCGTCGTCGCCGGTCTTTTCATTATCAGGCGTGGCAAGAAAGTAAAGGATAACAAATCTTCCACGGACGGGACATCCAAGTGGGCCCCATTCTCGATGTCGACGACCAAGTCAACAAAATCTCGTGGCTCATCATCTCTACCCGCCGGCCTCTGCCGCTACTTCTCGATCGCCGAAATCAGAGCCGCCACCAACAACTTCGACGATATCTTCATCATCGGCGTCGGAGGTTTCGGTAACGTGTACAAAGGATACATGGACGACGGCTCAACCCCAGTAGCAATCAAACGGCTCAAACCGGGTTCACAGCAAGGGGCCCACGAATTCAAAACCGAGATCGAAATGCTTTCACAGCTTCGTCACCTTCACCTGGTCTCCCTCATCGGCTACTGCAACGAAAGCAACGAGATGATCTTGGTCTACGATTTCATGGCTAGAGGGACCCTCCGAGATCATCTCTACAACACCGACAATCCTGCTCTTTCATGGAAGCAAAGGTTGCAGATTTGCATTGGCGCAGCAAGAGGACTGCATTATCTTCATACAGGCGCGAAGTACACGATCATTCACCGTGACGTGAAATCGACAAATATCTTGTTGGATGAGAAATGGGGGGCCAAGGTTTCGGATTTCGGACTATCCAGAATTGGACCCACGGGCGTGTCCAAGGCTCATGTCAGCACCGTAGTTAAGGGGAGTGTTGGGTATTTGGATCCGGAATACTACAAACGACAGCGTTTGACGGAAAAGTCCGACGTTTACTCTTTCGGAGTCGTGTTGTTTGAGATATTGTGCGCGAGGCCCCCATTGATCCGTACGGCAGAGAAGAAACAGGTGTCACTAGCTGATTGGGCAAGGCATTGCTTTCGCGCGGGGACGCTGGTCCAGATTGTGGACCCTGCAATGAAAGGTAAAATAGCACCGGAGTGTTTGAGGAAGTTCGGGGAAATTGCTGTGAGTTGCTTGTCGGATGACGGAAGTCAGAGACCGTCTATGAACGACGTCGTTTGGGGGCTGGAGTTTGCTCTGCAGCTGCAGGAAAGTGCTGAGCAGCGGGAGCACGGGAATGGGGTTGAAAGGGGTGGCAATGAGGAAAGCGATGACATGTTTAGCAGTAATGCGAGCGTGGGACAGGTGTCGGATTATAAGAGTAGCAGTGGAGTGAGCATTACGAGCAGTGGAGAGAATAGTTATGGGAATAAGGAAACTGACAAGTTGATGTCTGCCACGGCGTTTTCTGAGATTATGGACCCAAAAGCAAGGTGACCAGGTCAAAGTTGGGTTGAAGTTTGATTTTGTAGATATCACAATTATAATATTTGTTCCTAATCTTACGTAATAAACGAAGGATAACAAATGTTATAATTGGAATGTATCAGAGTTTCTTGAACTAATTCAAAAAAAAAAAAAGAATAGATGCTTTGTAATTGTTCTTCAGTTTTTGTGTGATAGGTGGTATATGTTTGTGTGAAATTGCATTTTGGTGGTGTCAGTATAGTATTTGGTATTTTGCTACTGTAAAAAAAATATTTAAATACTACAAACACTAACACATCTTTTAATAATCAAATTACATAATCATTTCTCTTGTACTCCACAGAGTTGAACCCTTTACCTTATCTCATGTGCACAAAATAATGGCAGGGTAATTGTTATTTATTAGTGTGATAAGTGCTTGTCATCGAGTGGGTGAATAATCATGAATTATGAGTCATATTTATTACTTTTAAATTTTGAATTAATTATGTAGTGGTGCTCCTATCTACCTAAGTTTTTGACTGCCCGCGTAAATTAATGCATGCCTATAGGACTTTTTTTGACTTCCATTAAGATGAAGAGGCATGAATTTGTCTTTCTATTTGTACAATTCTAAGGTGCGAATTTAAGTGTTTTTTGAAAATTTTAGGCCACTAATAGCACAATTATAGCCTCTCCACTATGCAAATCAATGGTCATGAATGATCGTTTGGGACTGCTTAATTTTCTGTGGCCCATTAATAATTGTTCAAGCCTGCCTTTTTTTGTGATTAGATTAGGTTGAGCTAGTTATTATGATCCAAAAAAGATTCTATTTGAGTCAAAGAGGCTGAGAGTAATCCAAACTTAGATCTTTTAAACCTTATCTAGATAGGCTCACACCTACCCACCCTAACAATTTTAATTTTTTTTTTTTTGCCATTTTGCCTTACAAAATGACATTATTTGGGAGTCCTTATAAAATGTTGAATTAAGGTTGATCAGCCATTTGGTGCATCGCAAATCCACTATCATCAAACCTAATCTCCCATATTCTCTCAGAAATGCCAACCATAACCAAAAGAAGCTCCTTCCTCTTTGAGTCTTTCCCTTTCCTACTGCCTTTAATGGCACTGCGTAATTATTATAATTCAAAAAAGATTCTATTTGAGTCAAAGAGGCTGAGAGTAATCCAAACTTAGATCTTTTAAACCTTATCTAGATAGGCTCACACTTACCCACCCAACAATTTTAATTTATTTTTTTTTTTGTTATTTTGCCTTACAAAATGACATTATTTGGGAGTCCTTATAAAATGTTGAATTAAGGTTGATCAGCCATTTGGTGCATCGCAAATCCACTATCATCAAACCTAATCTCCCATATTCTCTCAGAAATGCCAACCATAACCAAAAGAAGCTCCTTGCTTTTTGAGTCTTTCCCTTTCCTACTGCCTTTAATGGCACTGCGTCATCGCCTCCACTAAAAGTCTAGAAGCATCCAATAGAAACTAGAAAGGTTAGTCCTTTTTTTTTCCTTATTACTCATTGTCTTCCTCTTCCCTGAAACTTCAATTTAAGGCCATTGTTTTTTAAGTTCAATGTCAAGTGTAGGTGAATAATTTTGGTTTATAACGCGTTTAATTTTTTTAAGATTTTGTCAATTTTAAATTTGAAACCTTTGGAATTGTGGAAGTCCAATATACAATCACAAATCCTAATAGGTAAATGAACCTCATTTTTATTATTCTTGACATTTTTTTTAAAGATTTATCATTATAGAATCAATTCTTTAAGAACCTTAAAATCCTATATGTGAGTTTAATAAATTAAAGATGGAATCCATTGTCTAAACTTTAAGTTGAAGTTTCTTATTATGACTTTTTTGTGGCAAGAAAAAAAATCAAAAAGGCATCTCCTTTGAATCCCATAAACCGTTTTCAGTAAGATTTGGTTAGCGAATTATCCTCACTGCCTATTTAGATTTTAGATCTATAGGTTTTATTTTTGATTTTTTCGTTAAAGATTATTTTATGGTGCTTAATACTCAATATTTGTAAACCTATTAGCTAAAAGGGAGTTTTTGTTGATTTGGTGATCACGTTATATATGTAGTTTTTACCTAATTTGATTGATTAACTATTATTGAATATCTTCTAGCTTTTGGCTTGTCATTTTTGCATGCTTCAGCTTACATCTTACAAAGGCTTTTATGTTAGAATTATTTGCTTTGACATAAGCAAGGGTAGTAGTCTTCTATATTATAAATATTTAGAATTGCCATATTGATTATTTTGTTTTTAGCTTAAAAAAATGTAACATTATATATGATCTACTCTATGTGATGAATAATATAATGGGTCTTGTACTAACCTAAATGTTATAAGTTACATGTTATGTTATCTAACCTAGTTTCTTGCTTTGCATTTTGACTAAGTCAATAGCATTCCATCTTATAATTAAATGGCTTGTTTTATAATTAAATGGCTTGTTCTTTGTTATAATTTATTTGCTTTTAAAAAGTGAATATACTCTATTTTACTTCAATGTTTGCTCAACATTAAGTTACCAGCTAGTTCCCTGCATTGAATTTGCATTGCAAGTCTTTGGCTTTAAATTTAAGAAGTGCTTTAAATCCATATCTTTTTTATAGTTCTAAAACATGAATTTTTGAAATATTGATAGATATAAACAATTATCTTTGGTAATTATTTGTTTCTTTGAGCTTTGGATCTTGTATTAATATGTCTACTTTTATCCATTGGTGTGTGAAGTTTAGTTCACTTCTCTCTTTTTCTTGTTTTGAATGATTTTCTACACATTTGCTCTTTTATTTAATTTTAACACCTATCAAATTGAGATGATATCGATCCTACCAAATGATTTGCTTGCTTTTTTTTTAAATAAATTCAATACTATTTAGATGAACTAACATAAAGAAGAAGAGGAGCAAATAATTAAGTATATGCATTTACACATGCACACATAATGATGGTTTCTTATATGTGAACATATATATCATTTTTTTTCATTACTTTTTTTTTTCAAATCAAGTGAACTTTTAATCTTACCCTTTGTTTGGCATACTAAAGAATAGAATTCATTTCATTTTATTTTAGTAAAAATGATTTCATTTTATTTTTAAATGAATTTTTTGTTTGAAATAAATTATATAAAATGTGATTTCATTTCACTTTAAAATGATTTTTTTTTGTTTGAAACCTTATTATAACTTGTAGAATTCATTTTAAATATTTATATTTACAATATTATACTTAGGAATGAGAGAGAGAAAATTCAAATAGAGAGAGGTAGCTATTAATAACTTGAAAAATTAATACTAAAATTATCCAATAAAAATATTATATTTGAAATAAAATGAATTCCTATCAATCCTATCTAATTCTATGAGATTTCAAAATGACAATAGTTTAAATAAAATGAGATTTTAAAATGAAATGAAATCTAAAAAATCTAAACCCAAACATGATTTTTTAATAGAATTTATTTCAAAATATGTGCCAAACAAGAGGTTAACCTAAACTGATATATTAGGTGTATACTAAATTAATATATTACTTATATCCACTTTAAGTGAGAAAAAATGATAGATTAGTAGTAGCTACCTCTAATATTGATGGAATATATATCATTCTGAAAGCAAAGCATAGCTTGTTATAAAGATCATTGAGATGTGAATTACTAGATCTATTTTTGTTTGTTTGCACCATTTGACTGAGTGTTTGCTTTGTTATTATATGTTCTAAATTTTTTAAATAATTATAACCAAACATACTGATAATGTATTCAAAGCTATTTTCATTGTTGCTAGAGTTATTCCTTAAGTTTATTCAATTTGATTAATCTAATGCATGGCATCAATTAAGAACCAATGTTGTTCTATTCTAATTTATGTCTCATTTTCTAATATTATTTCTGCTCTTTTCCATTGCAATTATGATTTTTAATTTATGGTCTACTTGTATATCCATTATGATGTTTTATTCTCATTTAGGATTAATTATGCATTATAGTTAAGAGTTTAACATGCCAATATGATCATTTTTTATCCAGTTCGATTGATACTTCATTTATTTTTGGTTTCAGGTACCATGGATTTATCAAGTACCCCTGAAAATGGACTAACTAACTTACCCATTAACTTTGCACTAGTAAATGCACCATCTAACCCTTGCGTTTCACTAATGCAAACTAGTGCAACAATAAGCCTTTCTAAAAAAATAATGAAAGCAAAATCAAAAAACAAAAGGAAGGAAAAGATAGCCTTATCTAGCCCTATCCAAATAAAGCCAAAAGTGAAGTTTCAGCTTAATGCAAATAGGAGTAGAAAAATAGCCATGGCACGGGACCACTTCACCATTGTTCCCAGCATTAAGAACACTAATTCTATGGCTTCATGCAATTACTATGGTAAGAGTATTTTTGTTACTCTAAGTGTTATGGCATATATATATTAAGGTATATGCATTAAATTTTAACCTTAAGCAATTTATCATAATTTTTCTACCAAAGAAAAAGGATGGATCTGATATAGTAGTTACATCACAAAAATGTGATATTTCGCATATAGGATGGCTTTAGCAACCTTCATTATTATAGATGAGCATGCTTTTAGAGTTGTAGAAGGGTAGAGCTTTAAGTATTTATGCTTCAAGCTCTAAAAATAATTCCACCTACGTTCCCAACATACTATAGTTAAGAATTACTACCAATTCTATTTAAATGAAAAACTAAAGTTAAAATTTTTTATTAAGACTAATTATGCTAGGGTTTGTCTAGTAATTGATTGTTAAACATCAATTCAAAGTTTAAACTACATGATCTTAACTAGGCATTTCATAGATAATCAATGGACATTACAAAAAAAAATTAAGTTTTTTCTCAAGTTCCTAACCACAAAGGGAAACCATAGGGAAGCAAATAAAGTCATGTTTGCATGATTAGGAAATTGGAAGTGTCTTTATAGTTACTATATACAATGCAAGTTCTAATGATGTTGCAATTTCATACTTAAAAAAGGAAAAAATAATTAAAAGTAGTCCTAGTAGGATGATCTTAGATAGGCAGCATATTCATGTTATGTATTATGCACATATTATAAATTTGATTATGAATAAGGGGTTAAAAGAGATGCATGCATCCATATGTACTATTCATAATGCTATAAGATGGGTTAGGTCTTTCCTATCAAGGCTTGTAAAGTTTAGGTATTGTATTGAGTAGTCTAAGATATCATTATCAAATATTGTATGTCTTGATGTTTCGATAAGATGAAACTCGACATACTTAATGTTATAAGTTACTTTCAAGTTTCAAACAACATTTGGAAGGCTTGAAAATGATAAATCTAGCTATGTTGGTTACTTTGATAAGAATACAACTAATCCACCTTCTTCTTTGGGTTAGACAAATGCCAAAGTTTTTATCAATTTTTTGAAGATTTTCTATGATTGCATGGCAAAGTTATTAGGAACACTATATATAACTTCAAAGTATGCTTTTCCTCAACTTAATTTAATACAAAATGAACCCTTAAAGTAGTCTAATAACTTAATTTCTTACTTTCTAGTATAGCTATAAACATAAAAAGCAAGTTTGACAAGTACTAGGGGAGTGTGGAAAAAATTAATCCATTACCATATATTGCTAATTTGTTTGAACTTAAGTACAAAATGGCTTACTTGAAGTCATCATTTAATGATTTGTATGATCCATTAAATGCTTCTAACTTACTATCTAAAATGAAAAATGATTTATAATAGTATGGGTGGTATTATGCTTTATATGGGGCAAAGGAAGCAACTTTAAAGGCAAATCAATCATTAAAAGTAGTTAATAATGGAACATAAAAACACAAGCTAGTCCATAAAGTAATAACAACTGCCTTTAAGTCACAACTCAAAAAGAAAGACTTAATTAAAGCTAAAAGTGAGGTTGAGAGATGCTTAACAAAACCCTGTATTGATGTAGATGATGGATTTAATGTCTTAAAGTGGTGAAAAGTTAATCCTTCAAGATTTCCCTTCTTTCCTTTGCTAGTTAAAGATATTCTTGTTGTTTTAATTTCAACTATGGAATTTGAGTTCATTTTCAATACTAATGAATGTGCTTTAGATGTTTATTAGTCCTCACTTTCTCTAAAAATAACTAAGGGACTTATATGGCTGAAAATTAGTTAAAACCTTAAGTTTTCAACTTTGATTTGGAATTGTTACAGCTAGTTAAGGACTTTGAAAAGATTGTCTTATTTTCATTTTTATTTTCTAATTTTTAAATTTAGAATTTATTTAATTCTTTCATATAATTATTTATTATATTTTCCATATTTGATTAATTGAGATTTTTATTCCTCTCATGTAGAAATTGAGTAGTAACAAGTTATAGGGAATTTGGCACAATGGCAACAACTAATGGTTACTAATTAGGTGCAGTCATAAGTGTAATATTCTCATACTTTAAGTTTTTAACTTCTAATTCCATTTAGTACTTTTTACTAGCTATTGACTTAGTACTTTCTATTTAAACATTTTCCTCCTTTCCATCTAGAATAGGTACTTAATCTAACTAAACATAAACAAAAAATGGTTTTTTATACTAGTTAAGTGCTAGTGTTTTTTATACATATAAACATGAAGCATATTAATAGTTAAAAAATGGGATTTTTTGTGTAAGTAACAAGTGTACAAATAACTAGAAAAATAGGTTTTTTTCCTAGTTATTTTTTGGTCTTATGGCAACTAGGAAGGAACTTCTAATTATCAATGTTGTGTAATGTGTAGCCTTAATAACTGTGCTATTTTTTTTTTTTTTGATTTTTCATTGTAAATAGAAAGTAAGTAGGGTTTTACAAGTAAACTTCCCAATGAGCTTATATGGATAGATTTGGAAAATTAGAAGATGTACTTAATTACTTATCATATTGTATGGTTATCAAGTTTTATTGGATGTTGCATGGATCTAGTTGACATGAATATAAATTATACTGTAGTTTTCAAAATTAATGTGTTTTTGGTATTCATTGTTTTTGATAGCTTTAATAGTGAACTAGTTATATTAATTTTATATTTATTCAAAGTCAATAGGATTATTTTTCTTATAATTGTAGGCTTTATAAATTGGGCTTTTAATTTATAACAAGTCATGTTTCTATATTGTTAGTGCTATTACTAAATTTTAGGTTCAAATTGTCGTAATTATTAAGTTTTAAGTTAAAACACATTAATAGGCTTTTAATAGCCATCCCTAAGCAATTTTCTTAGATAAAATTTTTTTTCTAAGCTTTAGATAATGTTTTTTAAAAGGTTTTCTAAAAAAAAATTGATTGGGCTTCCAATAGGCCTAATCAAGCTAAATTGCCCAACCCACTATTATTCATTACAACCTTGCTCAATCAATTATTGGCCTTTTTGGTTAGTTATGGGTGGCTAATTTCTAACTCGGCCCATTATAATATTCTAGACTAATATTTAAATTTTATAAATTCCAATGCTCCTAAATATTTATTTAATTAGTTAATATTTGATTTTAAATTTATTTTCTTTTAAATGATTTTAGAAAATTAAAATAATACTAAAGATAATATTCAAAATATATTTATTTTTTATGGTGATTGTTAATTCAAGATTTGATTAAAATAATTTTACAAGGAATTCATTATAAGTTAAGGATAATTTTAGTAATTTTTTATGCAAGAATTTATGAAATAGTTTCTATGTATTTGATATTTTTTTTAGAATTATGAAAGTTTAAAATAATTATTTTTAAATTTTATTAGATTATTAAAAATATATAAATATTTATATATTTAGAGAAGATTAAAAATAATGAACTTCAGATTGTAAATAATACTAGTTTTATAAAATTGAGTTGTTAAAATATATTAATGATTAGTATGTATTTTAAAGTTTTAAAATTGTGGATTACATTCAAGTTGCCATAATTTTGGGCATTTTTATGCATTTCTATATTTATTTACATATTTATGAACCCCTTATTTCTTTTATTTACTACTTGTGTTTGCATTACATGGATTTTATCAAGAACTCCATTAGCTTACCAAAAAAGAACCCATTACTTTTACTTCTAGAAAAGAGTCAAATCTATCATCCAATTTTCGACGGCATGCCTAATGGGACATGGTTAAGGCATACGATTCTCACACTTTTTGTTTATACAATTAAGAAGTGGTACAAATTTTCCACTTGACCTTATGAATTCAAATATAACTTTTACCTTTAAAGCTATTCATGTTAATCCTATATTCCAAGAAAAATTTGTTAACAATATTAATGAACATCAATTTGTAGTAAATAATAGTTGAAAATATAGAACAAAATGTTATTGCAGCCTAAAATTTGTGACAATATTAATAATGCCTCCTTTAGGATATAACATATAAGATACATCGTAATAAAGTACCTTTTAGTCTTTGTTAAGCATATACCGAAGCACATTCTTCATTGCCTTTTCTTTGGAGATTTTAGCAATCCATCTCCTTTGATTATAGCAATGAACCTTTAAATCTCTTAATTTAGATGGATCATATATCTTTGATTTATGAATTTTAAAATTTCATTCACAATTTCAATAGTGACTTTTCTTACTTTGCCATTAGTGAACATGATGAACTTGTATCCTTGATTAAGGCTCAATGTTAGTAAAGAAAAGCCAAGTAAACCCTTCATACATATCCTTATTCAGGTTGAGAAAAGATTCCTAACCCATTTCTTAGATCCATTGACAATAATGAACCTTTACTTCCAAAAGGGATTTTTTCTCATCAACAACCTTTTAAGTGATGCACGCTTTATTTATGCAATCAATATCATATCATCTTTTGGTACCATCATTTTTTTCAAAGAAATTGATAATTTCTCTAACCATCTATTATTAGGGAAAATGTCTAGGCTAAGAAACATTGGTGGTTTAATGCACTATGATGATTTAGTATTTAAGAGGAGATAGAAATAGAAGATGGTTTAAGCAAGAGATAATAAGATTTAAGGGAAGGAAAAGGTTTTGTTTTCTTTGGTTAAGGATGAGAGTGAGTTTTCTTGAAAAAGGATGTAAACTAAAGGTGTTTTTGGTACAAGATTAAACATTGTTGTAGAAAAGAGGAAAGTTTTGATAGAAGAGATGAGGAAAAAGATAAATAGTTGAAAAAGGTTTTTAAATTTCATCAAATAAAAGAAATATAATTGTAAAATTTTTTAAAGATAAAGTTTGACTAATCGATAAAAATATTATTTAAAAATAAGAAAAAATAGAGAAAAAAGAATTAATTTAAATAAGAAATTGAATAAAGAAAATATTTAAAGGATTAACTAAATTTAAACTTGGTGTAGTGAAGAAGTTTTATTAAGAAGGTAAATATGATAAAAGGTGTTTGATAAGATAAAAAAGGTAAATAGGATAAGGAATTAAAAATGTGGTGAGATATAGTAATGAAAAATGGTTTTCAAGGTAAGAAAGTGGTAGAAAGAAAATAGGCTTTGATTTAACATTTAAATGTAGCAATTTAAGCATGGTATGGCGTGAAGAGGTATCATCATACCTTTATGTTTCCTTATTTTATTGATTTGAAAAGGCAACTAAATTCTAAACTATCAATATGAATGAGCAACTTAGGTTTAAACAAGCAATCACTTGCTTGTTTGCCAAATGATCAATCACTTGTTCCTTTGCAAAGTTTTAGATGTGTTGTAAAAATTATTTTTGCCATGAATGATTTTTTGTATGGATGTATGACAATTTCTATATGCATAAAAGTTAATAATATTCAACATTCTATCACGACCTGAACCTAGTCGTGACCGATATGGATCCTAATACCTGGTCTCCACCAGCCTCATCACTAATTTCACTAATTCTACCTAATGAAAATCTATCTATTTCCATAGAAAATCAAATCATACTATAAATTCTTACATAAAAACGGATAGAGTTTCCCCTATTTCTTAGACCTTTCAGAGAGTTACTTGCCCTAACTTATAAAACCTGTAAATTCTCAAGTATGATAACATGTTTACCATATACAATACTACATAGCCTCACCATATATATATATATATATATATATATATATATACCCACACAGATAAATGATTCAACATATCAAGTGTTGAATAAACATAATCTCCATATGCATACTCTAATCCTAATCCAACTGTCAAAATCCTTCAACTAAGTTATCTTTGATTCTCTATGGATGCAATAAGCTCAAATACTCTTATCTTAACCTGAAAACATTGAAAAATAAAAGGAATAAGTTATGAGAACTCAATGAGTATATATCTACCACTAGTAAACATCAAATCAATTTCATTAAATATTCAAATATTGACTAGGTGTTTAATACAAAAATAAATATAGCCTATACTCCTTGAGTTTCTAGGACATATAGAATCAAGCTTTGGATTGTGCGTTCACCTACACACAATTTAGACTTTATAATTCTCATCATAAGTCAGAATATCTTAACCATTCATTGGTACATAGTATCGTCACCATATCATGCACACCTATTCCAGGCGATTATTATATGCACAAATAACCATAGTGGCTCAATTACAATCACATTGTCACAATCTCATCTATAAGAGATATTCAATCATAAATAAGTTTTCATGTCACATCATAAGGAATATCAATCATATTAAAATTACATGTATCCACCTTTTTATCTCGCAAATCATCCTTATATCCTTCACAAGCTATGCATCTTTATTCCTCCTAAATCTGCCTTATACCCTACATAAGCTGTTATTGAGAATTTTCCAATAAACTCTCAAATCAATGTCTTATCACATTTTCCATTTCAAATGCCACTCATGGCATATTTCACATCATAATATGCACAATAGAGCTCAGCTCCATGAATCATAATTTCAATACAATTCATCTATTCATCATCACGGGGCACGGAAGACACATAAGATAACATATGTATATAGTAGCACCATGCCCACTTACATGGCTGCAATGTTCATTTATATTTCTAATGTAAATGATACTACACTTTTCAACATATCCGTAACAACATAAGTTCAATCACATTATAATTATCATTTCCCCTCGCATTTCAATCACAATTAATTGATAACCAATAGTAATCATCACTATGCCATACAAGCTTATCATTCTCTGCAATAGATGATTACTAACTCATCATAAGTATTATTTCCAAATTTCTCATATGGAACCACACATCTAACTTTATAATATATATATATATACATAATGATTCACGATTCAGCAATAACCCATACAATGCCTTTAATCACATTATATTTAAAAGGTCAATAGTAATTAATAAGAAATAAATGGTACTTTGGAAGCACTATTACATACCATAATCTTCATCATAATGGAAAGTAACCTAATTACAGTATTTCATACTCATCCATATTGAGGTATACATTTACACACATTTAGTCTCTTAGTTTTATAACATATTATTCTAATAAATAGGATAATAGAGCATAGGGAAATTAAGTAGAGAGGTTCCTAAGATAGATATACAATCACTTGGGAGTGTTCATTTGCTCCAAGGATCCCCAAGTATTCCACTTTCATCCTTTTTCTCTTTTTCCTATTTCAAAATTCATAAAAATAGTTTATAACATTAATATTACTCATTTCATGATCATTCCATTATGTACGTATCCTATAAATATCATAAACTACTTATCTTTGATGTTTAGAGATAAAACATTCCATGTTAGACCCTTAAAAATTATGAAAACACAAAATAAAATGGGTATGATTGATTATAGGGTCACCATAGTTGTGACCTTTTAACAATGTCCTATGGATGATTCAAAAATTATGAATAGATTATTTAAAAAAAATTATTTCATGTGAAAGTAGATTCAATTATATTTTCATAAACTACTTACTCACCTAAATCGGTTAAAATTTAAAAAGGTTGCACCTTTTAGAAGATAGGCATGAAAAATCTATTTTTTTGAAATTATGAGTTTCTAACCTCTGTATACTATTTTAATCATATCTCAATATATATATATTATTTTGATTTGAAATTAATTCCATTTAAAAGTAGACTCAATTATCTTTAAAATAATAGGTGATTTATTTAAAACGGACATAAGATGAGAGAGTTATGCCTTTTTAAAGTTGGCATAAAATTCTGCAATCGATGAATCGATTGGTGGATTGATTCATCAACCCTAGAATCGATTGGTTACTCGATTCTGAAGCCTAATTTCACTTCGAGACCCCTAGAATTGATTGGTGAATTGATTCACACATGAAAAACTTAATTTTCTACAAAAAATTTACTATGTAACCGATCTAAAACACCTCATAAACACATATAATGCAAATCAAACCCAAGTATAATCATCAATATACTTATCTAACATATCATATCACTTCTCTCCATCATTTATTACTTTCACAACATCAAAATAAACCAAAATCACAAACTAACCCATATTTCATCAATATCATTAGAAAACCTCAAAATGCAAGAATTTAGTTAGATTATCCACTCACCTTATATTGAAAAAGATGCTAGAAGACTAGTTTAAAGATCTTTCAACCCTAACCACATCAAAATCCATAATTTCTAGAGTTAGGGTTTAAGATACTTAACAAAATTAAATAAACTTCAAATTCTTCATCAACCAAGAATAAATAGGAGAGATTCTTGATAAAAACATTATTCTTACCTCGATTAAATAAAGAAATAAAAAAGATTTGAAGTCTTCTTGCTTGATTGGAAAGATTGTATAGAAAAAAAGTTAAGAGAGATGAGAGAACTAGATAGATGAAGAAAAATGAGGGAAATAGGGTTTGGGGCTCAAATAAGGGATAATAAAGGCTCAAGGGCATTTTTGAATATTTTCTCCTAAACCTTTTCCATACCCACATACTCACTTATATTAGTATATAACTTTATACTCCATGATACTAATAACTTTTCCTCATCAAAACTTCACCCAAATCATATTCCTATATGTTTACTTTTATTTACTCTATTTTATTTCATACTTCCTACATAAAATTTCTAATCCACCCAAGTTTTACCAGTTGCTTTAACTATTCTTTCTCATAAAATAATTTCTAATTTACTATATTTTAAGGAGGATGTAACACATTCATTCAAGACTAATTATCCTAAGTTCTTTTCTTATAAAATAAAAACGATTTTCAAGAAGGCTTGGTAAAAATGCCCGCTAATTGATTTTTAATACTTATAAAATTTAGATTAATATCTCCTCTTTGAACATGTTCTTTGATAAAGTAATGTCTAATCTCAATATGCTTTGTTATTAAATGTTGAATGGGATTTTTAGTAAGATTTATGACACTAGTATAATCACAAAGAATAGGAATATGATCAAAATTCAAACTATAATCACCAAGTGATTACTTTATCCATAAAATTTGAGCATAAAAACTTTCAACGGTCATATACTTAACTTCAAATGTTGAAAAAGTGACTACAACTTGCTTCTTGCTATGCTGTGAAATAAGACATTTGCCAAAGAAATGGCATGATCCACTTGTGTCTTTTCTATCTAGTTTGCATCCTACAAAATTACAATTTAAGTATCCAAATAGATTGGAAATGTTAGTTTTAGGATACCACAAATCATAATCCTTTATAACATGCAAGTATGTAAATATTCTTTTTACAACATAAATATGAGATTTTTTAGGACTAGATTGATACCTTACACACGTGCATATACTAAATATTATATTCAATTTATTTATAGTTAAATAAAGAAATGAACTAATCATACCTTAATCTCACTTTTTATCAACCAACTTATCATTTTCATTTTTTTCAAGTTTAATGGATAGACTCATGGAAGTGCTAAGGATCTTTGCATTTTCTTGCCTAAATTTCTTTAAAAGAACTTTAGTATATTTGGCTTAATTAATAAATATTCCATTAATGGATTACTTTACTTGGAATCCAAGGAATAAAATAAGTTCTCTTATCATGCTCATTTCAAACTCTCCTTTCATGATATTAGATATTTCTTTGCATAAACTTTTATTAGTAGATCCAAAAATAATATTATCAACATATGTTTATACAATCAATATATCATGCTTAATATTTTTAATGTCATCCCATTCTAATTCTTTTAATAATAACAAAATTAATTTCTTTATAAAATAAAATTATTAAATAAAAATAATATATATGTGGAGTGAGACAATCAGTGCACAATGACACTTTATGTGCCATCCTACCCAATTTTGCAAAATATCATTCCTAGTTATTCCTTCAATCCACTTCACTCTTCTTTTGTCTTTTAATCAATTGATTATTTCTCTTTTCATTTATTTTCCTAACTATTCCTTTATCTTTTCTCTATAAGTTCATGGCTAAACTTTTC
This sequence comes from Sindora glabra, assembly GCA_020226215.1. Classification (NCBI taxonomy): domain Eukaryota; kingdom Viridiplantae; phylum Streptophyta; class Magnoliopsida; order Fabales; family Fabaceae; genus Sindora; species Sindora glabra. The sequence goes on from CM035233.1 coordinate 34,907,291, forward strand.
AAAATAAGGTTTATGCTCTTTTTTTTATTTTTTTCCTCTTCTTTATTTTATTTCTTCATTTAATTTTTTTTTACCTCTTCCTTCTGCTTTTATTTTTTATTCTCCATAACACACCTAATTAAGATGCACATCTTTATATTTTTTTTTTATGGAAAAATCTTTGTTAATGCAAAAATATCACAATATATGCTTTACAAATAAGAATAAAAATGTATCTTTTTTTTTGAAATTATATCAGAAGTCTTTCAAAGGTAAGGATTTTGATATCTTAAGTATAAGATTTTTAGAAAGAAAATGAATGGTATGCATTTAGGAAATTTATGCCTTCTTTACTTATTCTTTTTTTTATCCATCTATCTTTTTATATTCTTTCTTCTATTTGCCTGTTCTCCTTTCTTCTTTTTTCTTATCTTTTTTTTTAATCCTTTCAAATGGCTTTCACTTCCTTTCTTATAAGGAAAGAATTGGAAAGCAAATCTGTACTAAAGATTACTTTTTAATTAGCTTGCTAGAAAAATTGAAAGATTATTACTACTACACATGCTAAATTAGAAAGAAAGGCAAAAAATCTTGATGTTATATATGTTGAAGGAGAAAAATGAACCCCTTATCAATTACTTTATCTAAAAAGTTTAACTCACCATGCACGATGGGCGTAGCATAACAGAAGTAAAAAGTATTAGCTTCTTTTTTCTTAATTTTTTTATTATTATTTTAAAAAATTTTGGATCTAAACAAAATTAAATGTTAAAAACTATCTTTTTTTGCTTATCTTTCTAAAATTAGGAGATGAGTAAAGACTTTGACATAATTCATGGTAGGATGAGAATAACTCAATTATGAAAATGCTAATAATTCACAACATGAGCTTAGTCTCTCTTAATAGAGCTTGAGTTAATAACAAGAAAGAAAATATTTAGAATTAACATAGGCTTGACCTTATTTTGTTGTGTTTAATTTAATAATAAGAAAATAAATGACTTAAACTGAAACAAGCTCGACCTAGTTTTGCTAGGTTCGATTTAACAACAAGAAAAAAGATGACCTGGATTAACATAGGCTTGACCAATTTAACTAGGTTTGACTTAATGACAAGAAAATTAAATAACTTGAATTAATGCAGGCTTAACCTTATTGACTAGGTTTAATTAAACAACTCGAAAGAAAATAGTTTGGTGTTATGCCCCTATTATGAGTACTTGACTAACGCAAGGTTAACCTTGTTTAGGTTTGATTTAATTAGAGAATGTCTTGGTTTCATACCCTAATTTTAAGCATGTTATCAACATGACACTGATGAAGTGGATTACTTTTGAGTTTCTTTACACATGTTTGTCACAAAATTTATGAATGATATAACAAATAAGTTTAACCAAAAAACAACCACATAAAATTATTTATTGATTCCTTTTAAACATTCTGCCTAAGAATGAACAAAACTTCCCTTGTTGATTTAATCTTAACTAAAAGCAACCATAATGATACACTAGATTATAAATCACAAGGCATACTATAGTTATAATGTGAAGCAAAATAACTGGAACACACTATTTATACATTGTAGTGTTATTCTCTAATCTTCCACAAAGTCAGTAAGTTGGCAAATTATTGTAACATCTTTATTGTAATGTGATATAGTGTGGTGGCGATTCAAAGCAAGAGTTAAAAAATTTCAAAGATTGTGGGAGTAAGGAGCCAAAAAGAGGGAAAACTAAGAAATTAAGAATATGTGTGTATGTGTGTGTGTGTGTGTTAAAGAAAAAGAAAAGAATTTTTTAATGCATAGGGCCATAATGTTTAGAAAAGGACAAAAAGAAAGGTAAATATAATTCAACCTGCTCATACCGAGTCGAGGCTAGTGGAAAACCTATTTCTCACAAATTCAACCAAACTTAAACATGTTTGAGAAAAAATAAATAAATCAAATTAGCACAATTTAGACCTAGTTGTGCTAGGTCTGACTTAATAGTTGAAATGAGATAAGTTTGACCTAACTTGATTAGGAGGCTTAACCTAACTTAATTGAGTTCAATTCCACAAATGGAAAGGTAGTAACTTGAAATGAGACCTAACTTGATTGGGCTTAATTCAAAAATACAAAAAGTAAATGACCTAGATTGATGGTAACTAAACTTTACTTAGTTGAATTCAATTTAACAATGTAAAAAGTAAATGACTTAGATTGACATAAGTTCAATTTAACTGAGTTCAATTTAACAATGCAAAAACTTAATTGAGTTCGATTTAATAATGCAAAAAAGTATATGACTTGAATTAATGTAGGCTCGACTTAGTTTGACTAGGTATGATCTAAAAATGAAATGAAAAAATGACTTAAATTAATATAAGCTTGACTAAGTTCCATTTAACAGTGAAAAAGCAAATCACCTAAATTAATATAGGCTTGACTCAGTTGGATTAAGTTCAATTTAATAATAAGAAAGCAATAATTTGGATTGATGTAGACTAGACTCCACTTAATTGAGTTTGATTTGATGATAAAAAAGAAATAACCTAGATTGACATAAGCTTAACCTACTTTAACTAGGTTTGATTTAAAAATGAAAAGGCAAATCACATAAATTAATACAACTTTGACTCAATGATATGTAATATTTTATTTACATTATTTCCTCTTATTTTATGTCTTTTAGTATGTTACATATGCTAAATTTTATACAATTGGCCTTGTTATATAACTTGAGGGTTAGTTTTACAATATTTTGTAATTATTCTATTAATACCGAATTTTTAAACTATTTCAAGTTTTTGGGTATATCTTAAGTTTTAGATATTAGATTTAGTTGATTTTTATATCATTGGAAAGCTTAAAGGAATCTCTATAATTTTCCATTTGGTGAAAGTCTCATTTATATGTTTGAAAAGGTTTAATTTAGCTAAGAAATCGAAGCTCTATTTATATTCAATCTAAGCCAGTTTTGATGTTTAGGCTATATCTGGACCTTTAGAAGTCTAATCAAGGTGAAAGTAGTGCCTAAAGCTTCCAAAGACCTAGCCTTCCAAGTTTCATGTTTTGATTTTAATGAAATTACATAATTTTAGTAGTTTTATATTGGTTGGAAGTAAAATCTTTGAGATTTTACTATAATAATGCTGGAAATCGCGCATCATACATGCACAGTGGAATAAAATTTTTGCACGATTTCCACTAAGGATCCATGCGAATTTAGAACGCCATAGATTAGGGATTAGGGTTTATACCTTTCAGCAAAAAATCTTCTGTTCGCTACACAGCAAATCCGATCTGCTTCCAAATCACGTACCGGAATAGAAACTCGAAGATCAGATCACTAGTACAACATTTATGTGGCTGCACCTCTATGGTATCCACACGAACCCGTGAATCACCGATGAATGTTCACTACACACACCGGTTGGAATTGATCTCCTTACACCTCGTAGTGCTAACTACGCCTCTTCTGGGGTTTTGGTCAATGAGAGGTGCTAGGATTTTCTATGTCTTTTTGGGGTGCATGAATAATGATAGTAAATCTATTATTATCGAATAAGCCTATTTAAATAGGTGTATAGAAAAACCTAACCTATTTGGGCTTTATTCCATGTATAATTATAGGCTTATTATTGGGCCTTATAATTATAATATGAATTCTTAAATATTAAGCCCAAACAATTTGGTCCATTAATTCCAAATTCACTAGGCTCTAAGTGTGCGACCCTACAGGCTCTCATTACGTTGGCAATGACCATTAATCATATTAATGATCATAAACAATGATTAGTGTCTAGCAACACATCATTGTTATCCAAGTAATGAGAAAGTCAGTGATTTGACTAAACCTTACACGTGATCATCACTTATGTCCTTTTGTCCTACACATCTAGATTGAGCACGAGACATGGACCGTGTCATTCCCGTATAGCCCAATCTTAAGGTTTCTTGATTCCTAAGTAAGCTGACTGAAACAAATGTAATCAACATTTCATGTCAATTCATCTGAGCATGGCCATGCATTTTCTCAACTTTACTTAATCAAGGGGCCCATAAATGTTACTCCTGTTATATAGGAGGGACAAATCCCATCTTGATCACACAAATCCCTCCACATGATATGTGACATATCCAATATCTACCATTGAATTCACTTAACCATTAGTGACATAGAATAGTATCAAAATATGACACTCACATGTAGGGAACTTTGGTGATCTCAGGTCAAAGGACCATATTAATAATGATCACTAAGAACCACTTATGACACTCATATAACGATCCATGTAGTGTTCTTAATATGGGTCGGTCCAGTATACAAGTTCTTTAACTTGTACTCATGTGTAAACTTAATATTCCATATAATTCTTCACACATGCTAGTCTTAACATATCAAAGCAACCTAATCCACAATGATATATGACTAGGGACATTTAAGAATATAATTATTCTAAGGTTATTATTATAATTGAATATATTACGCAGACAATATATATAAATATAATAATTGGAATTGCCATTAAAATAATATGATTCAAAATTACAATCACCAATATGATTAGTTTTAGGGCACATACACTAACAAATAATTCTTGTAGTGCATTACTTTAAAAATTAAGTTTTGGACTTCTAAAATTAGCAAGGCTTTGTTCTTTATAACCTAAGGAATCACATGATTTAGATTCATTAGGTTTTAAAGGATATCAAATTAGATATAGGGTTATATCTTTAAAGACAAAAACACTTCTACATAATTCTACAATAAAACACTAAATAGTTTTTCTTTCTTTTCTAAGTTTTTCTTTTTCAGCCATAGAAGGCTAAATTTTTTGTTAATTCAAGAAATTTAAAGCTTATCTTTATTTAGATTATGAGATCTTAAGCTATAATTTGAACTTTCTTTAATTAATTTTTCTCTGTTTGTAATTCCTTGTGTTGATTGATTGAAATTACATGAATTAAATGTTGATTTGATAAAATTTGTGTTCAACATTGTGACTTCTGATCTTTAGCTATTTTTATGTTGAATTATGGTTAGTTAATCACTAATTTTTATGTGGGAATAGAGGGTTGAAAGATTAAATTAGAGGTTTTTGGTTTAATCCTTCAATTTAATAGAATTCTATTTTCAAATTGATTTCAGTTAACGTTATGGATTTTAGCAATTGTTTAGTTCTACTAATATTAATTAATCAAATTCTAGATATTTATTTAACATAAAATTCATGAATTATTATTGGAAATTTAGATAATTCAAGATGAAAAAATTAATTGGAATTATCCAATATATTTGATATGTGATTAATCTATACAAGAGCTTTCAAATTCTGGGATCAATTATTTTACTATATTAATTTTCTATTTTTTATGTTATTTTTGTATTCTATTTTTGTTATTGCATTTTATTTCCATCAATTGCATCTTGTTTGCATTTTTACACCCTATCTTGTTTTATTTCTATTTGCATTCTATTTTATTTTGTTTTTGCATTCTGTTTCCATTTTATTTGCATTTTGTTTATTACTAAATTGTTGTGAAAGGATATATTAGTAGATCATTAGGAGTTAAACCAAGTTGTTATCTTATATTATAATTTTTTTTATCAACTAGTAATATCTAATTTAGATTATGTTTTGACGCACATGTCACTCAACTTAACTGAGTTTAATTTATCAGTGAAAAAGTGAATGACCTAGATTTTCACAAGCTTAACTCAGCTTGATTGAGTTTGATTTAACAATTAGAAAGTAATAACTTGGATTAAAGCAAATTTAACTTAACTTGTTTATGTTTAATTGAACAATGAAAAGGAAATAACTTGGATTGATATAGGCTCAACCTAGTTTAATTAGGTTCAATCTAAAAGTGAAAAAGGTAATAACTTAGATTGACACAAGTTTAACTTACCTTAACTAATTTTAATTTAAAAATGAAAAGATAAATCATTTGGATTGACATAAACTAGACTTAGTTTGACTAAGTTTAATTTAAAAATGAAAGGCAAATGACTTAGATTAATATAGTATTAACTCAACTCAATTGAGTTCAATTTAACAATAAGAAAGCAATAACCTAAATTAATATAGGATTAACTTAACTTGATTGGATTCAAATTAAAAAGGTAAATGACCTAGTTTGATATAAGTTCAACTCAGCTTAAGTAAGTTCAATTTAATAATGCAAAAAATAAATGACTTAGATTAATGTAAACTTAACCTAGTTTGATTTAAAATGGAGAAAATAATAACTTAGATTGATATTGGCTTCGGCAAATGATGTAGATTGACACAAGCTTAACTCATTTTAACTAAGTATGATTTAACAATGAAGAGAAAATAACTTAGATTGACATAAGCTCCACTTAACTTGACCAAGTTTGATTTAAAAAGGTAAATGACTTACATTGACATAAGTTCGACTCAACTTGATTGATTTTAATTAAATAATTCAAAAAATAAATAACCTAAATTAACATAAACTCAATCTAATTTGATTATATTTAGTTTAAAAAATGGAAAGGAAAATGATCTAGATTAAATAAGCTTGATTTAACTTAATTGAGTTTAATTTAATGATAAAAAAGTAATAATTTAGATTCGCAAAAGCTTAATCCAAATTAATTATGTTTGATTTAACCAAAAAAAAGTAAATTATGTAAACATGACTTAATGCAAGAATGCAATGCTTGTAATAATAACTCAGCTATTTCTTGAAAGAGCTCCTCATTTTCATCCTTTTAGGCATTTTTTTTGAAAAAGGTCATATTTAAATAGCATTAAGTTTTGTCATTTCCGATTACACACATTTACTCCTTATTTGGTTCAAATCTTCCACCAACATTGCTCTCATTTTCTATCTAGTAGAATTGAGACAATATCAGTGCTTAATTTGACCATATATGCATTATCAATTGCATTCAAGTAATTTAAACACATTCAAATGGGCAAGATGTTTGATTGTATTCCAATACACACCTACCATATGAATATGCATGATATTTAAAGAAGGAAAAGGGAAATTACATAATAATCAATATTATTATTGCAATAAAGGCTAAGATTAAAGAATTGCTAATTGAAAGGTAATAAATATTATTTGTAATAGGGTTTACAAGGGATTCTTGCCTTTTGACAATATATTTTAGAACAATGATGTTAATTTCTCCTATATATTATTTGATCATCACAAATTATGAAATCAATCATGATAAGTTTGATTACATGATCCATCTATAAAATTCTTGAATAGGTTTCACTTTTTTCACTCCCTAATGTAGAGTGTCTCTGTATTTCTTTTAGGGAAGAATATATCAACCTTATTGGCAAATGAATGATAAATATGCCTCAAGCATAATACCTTTTAATCCTATCTAAATTGACAGGTTGTGATTACTCTTCATTATCTATGTTTGTAAGGATTAAAGCTTTACTAGAGTAAGCCTTTTTCATAACATATGGTCTTTCATAATTAGGAATCTATTTTCCTTAAAATTCCTTTTGAATTTGTAACATTATTTTCAATGCTAAATCTTTTTCTTAAAATTGATAAGGATGCAACTTTTTAGAGTATGTCCTCATCAATCTTTTTTCAATAAAGTTTTTATGGCATAATGCAGACATCTTTTCCTTTGACAAAATTCAATCAATTATATTGAGCCTAAATCCACCCAATCCCTTCTAATGGCAATAACTTGACCCAAATGAGCCTAATTTCACAAAATATGAATGATTCAACTCAATTGAACTTTAAGAAAGCCTTCAAAGGTCAAGAATGAAGTGAATAAATAAATGAAAATTGGTTTCATCAAACTTCCCACATTTAATTTTACACATATTAGGTGAATATAAAATCCAAAACTCTAATTTTCCATTAAAGTAAAAAATGCAAAGTCATAAGCAAGAAAACTATTATAATGTAAAAAAATCACAATGTTCATGAATCAGAAATGCTTGTCATCTAGAATTAAAAAGCATTGCAATTTTATTTGAGAATGAACTAAATTGACAATATTTTACAAGTCATCTCTTAATTTCTTAATTGTTTAAGGATAAGTGTCTCACTTAAACTAATTAAAAATTACACTACCATAAGCTTGCCTAAATTTTCAATCTCCACTACCTAATTCACATGTACAAAATAAATCAAAAGGTCTTATTAAGGGTTATAATTGGGGTCAAGGTAAAAGAATGTAAGAACATAGAATGAGAAGCCAAAAGAGTATTGATGGATGAATATAAATAGTAAGTGATTGAGAAAACTTACAATTAGAATTGTAGTTACTCTAATGATATATTATTCTCTTTATTTTTTTTTGAATGAACTCTTCCTTTTCATTAAGCACTTGATACACTCTTACACTTATTTAAGAACCCATATTCTTATTAATTCAAAGCTTTCTTAGCCTCTAAGGTTATGTAAAACATTATTTTCACTTTAGGCTTGCAATGAACTGAAAATACGTAAAGGTAAATTAGGCATAAAAAGGCTAATAAACGGAAATGCAAGGTTAGTTGTTTAAGTACAAATGGTTCATTCAAAGAAAAATTCCTTAATTATATTTGTGCATGCATGTGAAAATTTAATCTCAATAAGAACTAATGTAAGTTCTCAAGTAACAACTTAATAGGTAAATCTCACACATAAGAAAGATAGTCATCCTCAATAAAAAAAAGTTCAAAGTCTTACGGTTAAAAGTGGTGAAACTTAATTCTTTCAATTTAAAATTTATTGCCAAACTTATCAATTTTAATAAGTAAGATAATTGTTCAATCATGCTAAACCTTTAAATCCAATTAATTCATGTTTAAGGCTTATACAATTCTTAAAATCAATGGAAAATACCTAAATAAGTAAGAAAATCTAAAATTGAACAAAGAACACTTACAATAGAATTTTTTAAAAAATGGAACAATTTTTTGAATAAGGACAAATCATGAAAGAAAAACATGTTAGTAATAGGACACATATTGAGAACTAAGAGTAACTTTTTACTTGGCCATCCTTTACACACACAATGAATTTGATGATTATACTAATAATTTCTTTTTATATATTCCTTCTCCTAATCTAAGTTAGACATTATCCCCATTGTCTTCTATAGATGAGCAAAGGTGTAAAAAAGAAAAATAGAAACATAAAAGAAGATAGAATGAAAAAATTGAAAGTAAAACCATAAAGGTAAAGAAAGTTACAATAAAAGAGTGTTGTCCAGTTTACATTTCTTACTACTATTCGAGGTTTCCTAATCTACTTGTTTCATTAATAAGTTAGGTTTAGGTATACAAATTTGCAAGTGACTAATCAATAATTGAGGTGGATATTATACTAGGATAAGTCGCTTGAGAAATGAATTCCTGTTTCACAGTATGATTTAAGAAAGATAATAAATCATCATAAAAACCATTAATGTTTAATAGTCCTTATGGCTTTTTGTGAAAGTTTAGTTTAACCTAATATGCAATGTTGAAAATTCCTCCTAACATTTCTAGGCCACCAAATAATGCGATAAAAGCTCCAATTGTAAAGCATGTATTTAAAATGTTTGTGCATGCTTGAAACTTTTAACTTAGTACCCAAGGTATAGTTAGTGATGTTCTAGTCAACCAAATCCTCTAGAAAAATACTCAAAACTTTACTCTTTCTAATAATTATAATTATTGCCACAAATCCCTTTAAATTCTAGATTCGTCCTCTATACATAACATTGATATTTCTAGTAGCTAATATTTTACCAAGTTCATCTGGCTTTTACAAACTCATCATCCTTCCCTATATTGGATCCACTAAAGATAAGATTAATTTAAATCTACGCATTAATGGTCCTTCCCCCTTTTTCTTCTATCTAAGGATTACTCATATGTGTATTGACAAATGTGAAAGTGTATATCTATGCGACAGAAATGAGTAGCAAAAAGATCATACAAATTAACCATTGTTAAAAAAAGTTTAAATTTGAAGAGGAAGAAAGTCAAAAATAGATTTTAAATGCAATAACTTTAGAAAATTGTGTGGAAATTTTTTTAAAAATTAGGAAAAATTAAAAAGTGATTGAAAAAGTTAAAAAAAAAGAAAAGACATATGTATGAATATGAATTGTAGTTATGATTTTGGCTTATATTTTTCTCTAATTTTACATCTAGTAATAGCTTAAATGCCAGCTATAAGTTAAGGATTTGGTTCCTATCTAGTTTTCTTATAAATTGGCAAATAAGGTTCTTTAGCATCAAATTCTTGAGACTATAGCACTCTTTTTCCTTATTAAATTGATCCACTAAATCAAGAAGAATACTATGAACATATCCATTAGGATATGTCTCAAGAGTTTAAAAGATGTTATCTAATAACTCTTTACTTTATCCATATTTTATATGTTGGGTTTGATATATATATTTAAGCATAATAGAATTTCAAAAAAATTTATGAAGCTTTCCCAAAATAATGCATAGGGACATATATCAATAATACAAGGATTATCTCTTTATGTACAGATGATGAATCATAAGCAGAATCAAGGGATGGTGCCTCTATAGTATCTATATGGAGTGAATGATGATTTTTTAATCTCCATGAATCTACTAGGAAGCATTTCTTTCACATGGGAGTAAGGTTTTGGTGTGGTTTTTCTGGTGGTAGTTTATATTCCTTTAGCAAAGTGACGCCTTCATGCCCTTTTTATAAAACTAAGGTACGCCACTTTCCTAGTTTTACTAGGAAACTACTTATACTCTCTTAATTTCATTCAATTATAAATACCTTATCCCTATCATGGTAATAGTGAGGAAAGATAGGGCTTATTCATTAGTTATCTAATATTGCCTTAATATTAATAACTAAATATTATTAGATAATAACATTATCCTATAATATAATTATCTAATATTAAATTACATAATTATCTAATATTACTTTAATATTAAATAATATACTATATATTATATGAATAAAATATATATTATTATTTTGATAATATATATATGCATTAAATAACAAGCCTAATTAATGGAATTTTAGTCTAATTAAAACCTAATAATTACTATCTCATTCTTATTTTTTTTTTGTGACTCTGTAAGCTCTTACTATATTGGTAATGACCTATTTATGAATCATTGATAGTGAGTGACATTTAGCAATATATCACTACCACACAAATAGCAAGAATACTTGTAATTTGACATTTACCTAATATATGAACAATAATTTGTAACACAACTCTTTTTGTAACGATATTCAAATCAAACTAGAGGCATGGAATATGTCATCCTTGTTAATATTTAATCCATATTTCTTGATATTAAGTAGACTAACTTAAATAAGTGATCAATATCATATATTGATATATTTAAGTATGACCATGCATTTCTAGTTTCACTCAATTAATAGGCCCAAGGATATCACTCCTTCTGTACAGGAGGAATAAAATCCTATTTACATCACTCATATATCTCTACATAATTCGTGACACACTTAATTAATGGCTTATGTGTCATCCTGGTTAAAGGCGATACAGGATGACATCAAAATATATGACTCCTTATGTAAAGAACGATAGTGACTTTAGGTCAAAGGACTACATGTACTATAGTCACATGACAATAACTAATAACACAAGATAATCCATGCAGTATTCTCACATCAGGTTAATCTAGTACATTTATTCACTAACAATGTACCCATATATTAACTTGATATCATATATTCATAATCCATAATCATCAATCACTATACATGATAGTCTCGAAATACTATTACTATCCTTTTTGTAATAATACTCGATTATAGATATTTTAAGAATAGTAAAATCATTCTAGGATAATTATTATATTAAGTTATAAATTGCATAAATATTAAAATAAAATAAAATATAATAATTGTATTGCCTAAAATAAAATATGATACATTATACATTATTACAATCATCTTATTATCAGCTCCAAGAACACACACATACCAACATTATGAACTAAATTTTGTTTTCTTGATTTAGGGAAACTATTTTGTTATTCTTATAGTGCATATTAATATCCACCTTCCATATTTATGACAAACTCCCATTCTTTTATCTTTTTCCTTCTTAGTGTAAGAACTTAACAAATGAATTGTAATACTCATTTGCTAGACATACCTTAGCTTTAATGATTTAATGCATATCTTTAGGAAGGCCCAAATGCATAAGTATCTTTATTCTTTCAAGCAAACATCTATATATTTTCCTAAGCAAATCTTAGGTAAGAGCAAGGAATTTGATTTTAAACTTTGCAAGGGTTTCCTCCATATCTTTTAGTGTAAGGTGGATAGTATAGCTCCTACTAAATGAATCCATGATTATTTCTTGCTACTCTTTCAACTTATAAATATCTTTCTTCATTTGTTCTTAATTTCTATCCATTTCTTCCATGATCCTTACTTAGGAGCTAGTCTAATATGGATAATATGGAACCAAGGTTTCTTTTTTAAGATAAGCTATTTTACCTTTTAAAAATGGGTAAATGCATGAATGCAATGATATGCTTATGGCAAAATGATATTGCTAGTAAGCCATTCATTCCATTTAAGATTAAAAATGATTACAAGATTTATTTCTATTGATCATAAACCTTAAGTGTTTAATAGAATTGCTTAAGATACTTTAAATCTTTACTAATATTAAAGAGGAATTATTGAGCATTACTTAGTAGAAGTGTTGTTTCAATTTCTTGAGCCATTATTACCTTTTTTTAGGCCTTCTCAATGACAATCCTTATTTCTTTAATCAAATCATTTGCTTATTGTTGAACATCATTAGACCTTTTCTCTATTTCTATACTTATTTGGTACTAGTAATTATTATTTTGTAATAGGTTATTATACAATCTCAATTATTAGACTATATTATGATATGCCTTTAATCGCTAACTTAAATCTTATAACTACAATTGAAGGTTAAATTTCTTATTTTCATATTTGTTACCTTTTCTTTTAATGCTTTTTCAAAGCCTTAACATCCTTTATTTTATAATGAGCCTTTTGAAGCTCTTGATGATGTTTTAAGGCTTTTTTTTATTTAACTTTTATAAGTGCCATTCCATTTCCTTAGCGTTAGTCATCTTATTTAACCATATGTCTTTCTCACCTGATAACTTCTTATTTTTAGCAATCATTATAACCTATTTCTTTTAAGTTTAATGGTATGTCACTTCATACTTTGCCTTTGCTTTAGCTTGGTAATCAATTGGTTCAGTAAACAACTACATTATTGGTTTAAGGCCTTTAACATCAAAACAATAAAGCTTTTTTCCCTATTAACTTGCCATAGTAAATACTCATTAGTCATCACATTAGAGAATTGTCTAACTTTCATTTGACATACCAACTTCTAACTTTCAATAGCTTTTTTTATTTTTGGCAATATATTTTTATCTTCATAAGAGTATTCCATGTTAGACAACCCATGGTCCATTGGAATGAATTTTCTAGACCCTAGTTGTCTTCTTACCATTGCAGGTGTATAACTAGCCACACTTTAAAAACCAACAAGTAGGACCCAAGGTTTTTCTTCACTTTTATATATGATTAGAACATGTCATATCCAAGGAGCTCTCCGTAAGACTTCCTTTAGTTCTTTAAAACAATTAATCTATTAGTTTTTGGTTGGTGTTGTTAGGTTTCGAATCAGCATATGCAACGAAAAATTAAAATTTTTTATCTGAATCCTACCAAAGATCCATACAAAAAGGCATAAATCAATGTTAGGGTTTTGCCTTTTATGTGCTTGTATTCTTTCTGAACCAAACTTTAAGAGACCGAGATGAATCACAAATCAAACACTGGTCAAAAGGTACAACATCTCTACAATATCCATACGGAGTGAACGATGACTTCTCACCCTCCACGAATCTGTTAGGATATGTCTCTCTCACTAGGATTAAGATTAGTTCATTTTTCTTAAGTGATTTTAGGGTTTAATGGTAACTAATGTGTATATTAAAAGTGCTGCTATTAAGTTCTTTTTATAAAACTAAGGCATACCGCATTCCTAGTCCTACTAAGATAATGCTTCCAAAATCCTAATCTCACTTGACAACTATTAGCTTATCCTTGTTATGGAGAGAGTGAGGAGATATAGGACTTATCCATTAATTATCTAATATTAAATAATAATATTATTTTATAATATAATTATTTAATATTAAAATGGCATATAGTTATCTTATATTAGAAAATAATATTATCTCCTAATATAATTATCTAATATCTAATAACATAATTATTTGATATTACTTTAATATCAAATAATATCATATAATATACCATATATTACATGAAAATATATTATTATTTTAATAATATTTATATGAATAAAAATAAGCCTAATTAATTAAATTTTAGTATAAATAAAGCCTACTTAATTATTGTTTCATTCCTACTCTTTTTTGTATGATCTTGTAGGTTCTTATTACATTGGCAATAGTTTACTTGTGAACCATAGAAAGTGAGCGGTATCTAGCAATATATTATTGTTACCCAAGTAGTAAAAATATCTGTGATTTAATATTTACTTAATATATGAACAATATTTTGTAATATAGTCCTTTTTGTAATGATATCCAAATCGAACTAGAGGCATGGAATGTGTCATCCTTTTTTATGTGTAATTTATGTTTTTTGATACCGAGTATACTAACTTAAACAAATCATTAATATCTCATATTGATCCATTTGAGCATGACCATGCATTTCTTAATCTCACTCAATCAAGGGGCTCAAAGATATCGCTCCTACTATATAATAGGAACAAAATTTCTATCTATATCACTCACATTCCTCTGCATGATTCATAACACATCCAATCAATATCCTATAATATATCTCGATTAAATGTGTTATAAGATAACATCAAAGTGTGTGACTCCTCATATAGGGAATCGTAGTGACTTCAGGTCAAATAACTATGTGCATTGTGGTCACATGAGAATAACTAATGACATATGACAATCCATGTAGTTTTTCTCATTACGGGCCAGTCCAGTATATCTGTTCATTAATAATGTACTCATATATTGACTTGATATTATATATCCATGATTCATAATCATTAGTCACTATACATGTTAGTCTCGATATATTATTACTTTCTTTTTCGTAATAATACTTAATTAGGGGCATTTTAGAAATAGCAAAACTATTCTAAGAATAATTATTATATTAAGTTATAAATTACGCAGATATAAACAAAATATAATAATTACATTACTTGAAATAAAAATATAATATATTATGTATTATTACAATCATCTTTATGATTAGCTCCTAGGACACACACACTAACAATCTACCACTTGGATTAGAGCCAATTATTCATGTATCTAATACCAAGTGACATGATATGACCATCATGCTTTTTTTATGCCAAAAGCTTTGTTAGTGGGTTAGTGATATTATCATCAATTGGTACTTCACATATCTTCACATCTCCTCTATCAATGTGATTTCATGAATGAGATGGAAGTGCTTAAGTATATGCTTAGATCGCTGGTGAGATCTAGGTTCCTTAACTTGTGCAATGGCCCCATTGTAATCACTATAGAGATCTATTGGGTTTGTAATGTTAGGAACAACACCAAGTTTAGTAATGAACATTTTGATCCAAATAGCCTCTTTTGATGCATTAGAGGCAGCAATATACTCAGCCTCTGTAGTAGAGTCAACCAATGTTTCTTGCTTTGAACTCTTCTAGCACATAGCACCACCATTTAGGCTAAATATATAACCTAACTGCGATCTAAAGTTATCCTTGTTAGATTAGAAATTGGCATCAGTGTAAACTTTTACAATAAGTTCTTCCTCTCTTCCATATATTAAGAATGAATCCTTAGTCCTTCACAACTATTTAAGGATATTCTTAATGATAATCTAGTGATGTTCACTTGGATTTAATTGGTACTTGCTTATCATGTTCAAAGCATACGAGACATTAGGACAGTACATAGCATGCCATACATGATAGATCCAATTGCTGATACATATGGTATCTTATTCATGCGGTCTTTTTTATCTTGTGTCAAAGGACACTGAGCTTTGGACAATTTTATGCCATGCAACATAGGCAAAAATCTCTTTTTGGATTCTTATATATTTAACCGTTTTAACACTTTATCTATGTATGTACTCTGACTTAGGCTAAGTAATTTTCTTGATCTATCTTTATAGATCTTAATACCTAATATATAGGCAGCTTTACCTAAGTCTTTCATTGAGAAACAATTCTCTAACCAAGTCTTTACTATCTATAGTGTAGGGATATCATTTTTGATGAGTAGTATGTCATCCATATATAATACAAGAAAAATAATTATGCTCCCACTAACCTTTTTGTAAAAACAAGATTTATCTTCATTTTTTTATGAAACCAAATTCTTTAATTGCCTCATAAAAATAAAGATTCCAACTCTATGAAACTTGCTTTAATCCATAAATGGATTATTATAGCTTACATACCTTTTTACCATTTTCTGGAGTGACAAAACCCTCGAGCTATGTCATGTACACATCCTCGAGAAACTTTCCATTAAGAAAAGCAATTTTGACAACCATCTGCTAGATTTCATAATCATAAAAGGCTACAATAGCAAGCAAAATCTGGATGGATTTAAACATGGCAATTGAGGAATAGGTCTCATCATAGTCTATACCATGAACTTACCTATAACCTTTTTCAACTAATCGCCCTTTAAAGGCTTGCACATTATCATCCATGTCAGTTTTCTTCTTGAAAATCCACTTGCACCTAATGGGTTTTACCCCTTCAAGTAGATCAATTGAAGTCCATACTTAGTTAGCATATATGGAATCCATGTCAAATCTTATGGCCTTAAGCCACTTCTCAGAGTTTGCCCCTTTAATAGCTTCTTGGTAGGTTGTGGACTTATCTTGATCCATAAGCAAAATATTGCCATTTTGAGTCATAAGAAATCCATATCTCTCAGGTTCATGCCGTATCCTACCAGACCTACATAGGTCTTGTATTACTTGATCTAGTTCTTGAATCACAACATCTTGCAGTCTCTATTTAAACTTTATTACAGGTTCAGTGTTACTTTATAAGTCTCTTACTTTTTCGATTTCTATTTTCTTCTTATAGTTTTTCTTAAAGATAAATTCTCTTTCAAGAAAAATACCAGTTTGTGTGATAAATATTTTGCCTTCACTAGGATTGTAGAAATAGTATCCTTTAGTTTCTTTAGAATACCCTACAAAGTAGCACTTATTTAATTTGGGTCTAAGCTTATCAAAAACTTGATGTTTTACATAGACCTTGCAACCTTAAATCTTCATAAAAGATAAACTGAGATGTTTCCCAGTCGATATCTTATATGAAGTCTTTTGAACTATTTTAGAGGGAACACTGTTAAGCGTAAAAGCAACTGTCTCCAGAGAATGCCCCCAAAAGGAAATTGGAAGATTTGTATGACTCATCATAGATCGTATCATCTCTAATAAGGTATGATTCCTCCTCACTGAAACACCATTCCATTGTGGTGTTCCAAGTGGAGTGACTTATGATACCATACCACACTCTTTTAGATAATTATCAAATTCTTGGCTTAAGTATTTTTCACCTAGATCTGATTAAAGTTTTTTAATATTTTTGCCAAGTTGGTTTTGCACTTCATTCTTGAATTATTTGAACTTTTCAAAGGATTTTGATTTATGTTTCAAAAGATACACATATCCATATTTACTGAAGTCATTAGTAAATGTAATGAAGTATTGAAACCTCCTCTAGCAAATGAACTAATAGGCCCACATACATTAATATGTATGAGAATTAAAAGATCATTAACCCTTTCACTATGTCTAGGAAATGGAGTTTTAGTCATTTTTCTTAATAAACAAGATTCGCATACTTCATATGATTCAAAATTAAATGAATCCAAGATTCCATCTTTATGGAGCTTGGATATGCGCTTCTCATTTATATGGCCCAAATGACAATGCCAGCGATAGGTTGGATTTAAATCATTTAGTATTTATGTTATAGACAGGCATTTTAAGATCAATAATATAGAGTCTATCGAACATTTGTGCATTGCAATAAAATTTTTTATTTAAATAAACTGAAAACTTTTATCTTTTATTATAAATGAAAAACCTTTCTTGTCCAAATAAGAAATAAAAATAATATTCCTGCTAATAGCAGGCACAAAATAACAATCTTCTAATTCAATTACTAAACTAGAAGATAATATGTTCTTACACCTAGGGCAACAACTTTTTTTTCATTGCCAACTCGCAGGTCCATTTTGCCTTTAGCCAGAGTTCTACTCCTTTGTAGTTTCTGCATATTTGTGCAAATGTGAGAACTACATCCAGTATCTAATACCCAAGATGTAGAAGTAGAAACATTAATTTTTATAATATAGATACCTGAAGTGGAAGTCTCACTTCCCTTCTTCTTTTTTAGATCTTCTAGATAAACTTTGCAATTTCTCTTCCAATGTCTAGTCTGACCGTAATGGAAGTATGTCCCTTCCTTAGCCACACCCTTTTTTGGTTTCAATGTGGAAGACTTAGACTTGGGCTTGCCTTTTGATTTGGAATCCTTTTTATTTTTGCCTTTGCCTTTGCCTTTGGCCTTTTGAACCATCATTATTGTATTAGGTTTAATCTTTTACAAATTTTATTCAGCAGTTCTTAACATGCTTAATAGTTCTGGCAGTGATTTGTCAATTTCATTTATGTTATAATTCATGATAATTTGACCATAACTCTGTGGCAATGATTATAGAATTAAGTCAGTGGCCAACTCTTAGCCTAGTGGAGCATCCAATTTCTTAAGGTTCTTAACATACCCAATTATTTTGAGTACATAAGGCCTAATTAGGTTTCCTTTTGCCAGTTTGCACTAAAATAATGCTTTTGTCACCTTAAACCTCTCATGCTGAGCTTGGCCTTCATCAAGCTTCTTAAGATGTTCAAGCATATCATAAGTTTCCATGTTCTTATATTGCTTTTAAAGTTCAGAGTTCATGGTAGCCAACATGAGATAACGGACGTCTAATGGATCATCATGATGCTTCTTATAAGCATCATTTTGAGCCCAGGGGGCATTAGCTTCAGGTTCTTAAGGAATAGGTTCCTTTAGGACATATATTTTTCTCTCATGTTTGAGGACTATCCTCAAATTCCTGTACCAGTCTAGGAAGTTTGTCCCATTCAGTTTGTCCTTATCAAGGATTAATTACAATGATAAGTTATTTGATATATTTGCCATTGGTTATCTACGATAGAAATATGCAAAGTAAGTATTAAGTTTCAAACATTAATAAGGTCTTTTATTAAATGTACCTCCCTCTATTTTATTCAAATTAATAGCCTTCACTATTAATTTGGAAAGTTACATTGTCTAGGCTTTCTAGTAGGTCAAGATCTATATTTTACTAAGCCTTAAGTCAACTTTGGCTGTTCACTTAAAACTTAGTTATTTAGGTAGGCAACATTTGCCACTTGTATCATATACAGCTCTTGGATAGTTGGGTGAATAACATTTGTTCTAATCTATTTTATGAACTAAAGCCCAACTCTATGCCTCTAGGTCTTAATCTTATTGAGATATCCTAGTTAAATTGGACCTAATGTTTGACATTCAGATATCACTATTATCTAGTCGCATCTCACTAAGATAAACGAGGTACTTTGCTTTAACAAACCTACCTTATGTCGATCAAGGCCTTAGTGAGTGCCAAGTAGTGGAAGGCATCATTAATTATTACTGACTTAATATTTCAAATGAGGGATTTAAATTAATTATTATCATATCTCACCATAATTAGTCTATTTATTCATGTATTACATCTAGCATATCTCATACATAATATAAAGTAAATGAATAAAATAGACTATTGCATATCATATATCAAGCAATGGATAAAATTATCATACTGTTGGAACTCATAGTAAATGCATGCTCATCAATATCATCACATAATAAAGAAATCAAAATATCACATAGTATGGCCCCAAAATTCTATTTTCTAATGATATTCCTAAACTAACTCCTTAACTTCTTCTTGTCCCATAGCTCCTTAGCTTCTCTTTATTCCAAATTAAGATTACTCCATTATGATTACAATTTTATTATAGAAACCCCGAGTTACATTCGAAGGGGAATGAGATGAGAAAAGAATATATATCAGAAAAATAAAGGAAGACATGACATGTAAGTCGTATTTAAAATCCATCCATAAAAACTCCAAGAGCCATACTATGCAACACAATCATGCATCATATGTAATAATTGCTAACAAATACATATGAAATAAGATAAACAAGATAATTGACATACATATTTTCATAACATAAATCATAAAAAATCTTGTTTTAGAATAGTGTTTTATGAACAAAAGTAATTTTTGAATGCTACGCAGAGTTAGCACGGCGGCCCGTTAGCTGGTTAGCAGGTAGGGTTCAAAGGGGCAGAACCCTTTGTGGGAGGTGTAAGGGGCAGAGCCCCCCGAGCAAAAAATTAAATGCATCTGATATTCAGATTGCAATTTTTCTGTCAACAATTGACATATCCTTTTATTGAACAATTCAACAATATTTTTTATATTATAGTGAATAAGTTTAATCATATTAAATAGATATAGCCAAGTTCAAATAAACTAAAGCATTCATGCATATACTTCATACATGAGTCTAGATTTATTTTCATCACATTAAATGAATTTAAATAGATTTATATATGAAGATAGATTTAGAACTAATCACATTAATTCTATGTAGACTAGATTATGTACTTAAATGCAAAGTATATCACATATTCAAAATAAATTTCAAGGATTCATGATATGTGAAAAAACCCAGAATTAAACATTAATCTAGAACATATATATAACACATATATAATAGGAGGCTAGATTGATTTAATTACATATCTTATTGAACTAGTACCATGAACATCTCGCATATATCATATATATATATATATATCCATACAATCAGAATCAAAGTACAAATCATATATATATATCTATGAAATTAGAACCATACACGAGTTTACATATATTGCATATACATCTGGTTTAAATAGAAACTGATTTAATATTTATTTATCATAGAAACATTCATTAAAACATGTAACTCTCATTTAAACCGAAACAGATTTGATATATATTTATCATATAAACTTTCATTAAAAGTAGTAAAACACATAATCAGAT
Source organism: Sindora glabra (assembly GCA_020226215.1). Classification (NCBI taxonomy): domain Eukaryota; kingdom Viridiplantae; phylum Streptophyta; class Magnoliopsida; order Fabales; family Fabaceae; genus Sindora; species Sindora glabra. Next base: position 34,928,459 of record CM035233.1, read on the forward strand.
TTATGGTTTTACAAGAGCTCTAATACCATGTTAGATTTCGGATCAACATATGTAGCAGACAGATTACCATACATAGTAGAAAATTAAAATTTTTTATCCAAATCCTACCAAGAATCCATACAAAAAGATGTAAATAAATGTTAAGGTTTTACCTTTTGTATGTTCATGTTCTTTCTAAACAAAACTTTGAAAGATCGAGATGAATTATGAATCAAACGCCAGTAAAAAGGTATAACATCTCTACGGTATCTATACAGAGTGAACGATGACTTCTTGCCCTTCACAAATATGTTAGGATATGTCTCTTTTACTAGGATTAGGATTAGGATTAGTACGTTTTTCTTAAGTGATTTTAGGGTTTAATGCAATTATTGTGTATATCTAAAGTGCTGTCTTCAAGTTCCTTTTATAAAACTAAGGCATACCACATCCTAGTCCTACTAGGAGAATGCTTTCAAAATTCTAATCTCACTTGATAACTATCAGCTTATCCTTATTATGGAGAGAATGAGGAGAGATAGGATATATCCATTAATTATCTAATATTAGATAATAATATTATCTTATAATATAATTATCTAATATTAAAATGGCATATAGTTATCTTATATTAGAAAATAATAATATCTCATAATATAATTATTTAATATTAATTTAATATCAAATAATATCACATAATATACCATATATTATGTGAAAATATATTATTATTTTAATAATATTTATATGCACGAAAATAAGCCTAATTAATTAGATTTTAGTCTAATTAAAGCTTAATTAATTATTGTCTCATTCTTATTCCTTTTGTGTGACCCTGTAGGTTTTTACTACATTGATAATAGCCTACTTGTTGACTATAAACAGTGAGTGGTATATAATAATATATCATTGCTACTCAAGTAGTAAAAATATCTGTGATTCAACATTCACTTAATATGTGAATAATACTTTGCAACATAGTCCCTTTTGTAACAATATCCAAATTGAACTAGAGGCATGGAATGTGTCATCCTCATTTATGTTCAATTTATGTTTCTTGATACTGAGTAGACTAACTTAAACAAATGATCAATATCTTACATTGATTCATTTAAGCATGACCATACATTTCTTAATCTCACTCAATAAAGGGGCTCAAGGATATCACTCCGACTATATAATAGGAATAAAATTTCCATCTATATCACTCACATTCCTCTGCATGATTCATAACACACCCAATCATCATCTTACAACACATCCTAGTTAAAGGTGATACAGGATGATATCAAAGTGTGTAACTTCTTATGTAAGGAACCGTAATGACTTCAGGTCAAAGGATTACGTGCATTGTGGTCACATGAGAATAACTAATGATATATGACAATCCATGTAGTTTTTCTCATTACGAGCTAGTCCAGTACATCTGTTCACTAACAATGTACTCATATGTTGACTTGATATCACATATCTATGATTCATAATCATCAGTCACTATACATGCTAGTCTCGATATATTATTACTATCTTTTTCATAATAATACTTGACTAGGGGAATTTTAAAAATAATAAAACTATTCTAAGGATAATTATTATATTAAGTTTTAAATTGTGCAAATATAAATAAAATATAATAATTGCATTGCCTGAAATAAAAACATAATACATTGTGCATTATTATAATCATCTTTATGATTGGCTCTTAGGATACACACACCAATAGGTATTTGATGTGGCTAATTGATAACAACAAATTTGTGCAAAGGATTCTTATTAACATAATGATATGGTGTGAACTTAACCTAGGGGTATTGAAAGCAATCAATGTCAAGGAGGTGATTAAGCATCCATATCACCAACAACTAAGCACAACTTTTGAATTAGTCTTTTCCTTTTATTTGACAATAATTAAGTGATCTAATTATTTTTACTAGAATTGTTAGGATAGGATTGATTTTATGCCTAATCTTTTCAAATAATTTGATTAAATGCCTATTTATATGTCCTTTCACTTTAGGAAACATTATCAAGTCATAAATAGTCAAAGCTAGCATGGCTAAACCATGATCATTATCAATGTGTTCTTGGGTAAGCCTCAATAGGTAATTTATAGGTAAATAATAACTATCCCTTTTCTCCTTCATGTGCTTCATTGTTTCACAAGCTTGAACTTTTATTATTTTTGCTAGTTGTTTTGTAGCCACTTTGCCATCATGAAAAATATATCTTATCTTTTATTGCAATTGCAATGTCAAGGAGCTCTTCATATTCTCCAATGGTAAGAGTTATGTCATGCTAATTGAATGTAAAGCAGCAATAAAATTGATCCAAAAAATGTACCATAACTTTCAATATGGGAATATTGACAGAAACAAACAAAAGATGTGCAATGTTTCCACACTAATCTTTAAAAACATCTTTCATTTCCATCTTACACCAAATTGGATCCAAGACTTTAGATCATTTTGCTTAAAATCTATTTTTTCCATTTTTGGCAATTGAAATGCATTCCCTTGTTGAAGACAATCCTTTTTTTTCCTAATTAAGTGGTCTTGGATTCTTATAGTACTAATCCTTGAAGTTTGCAATCAATTGTAGATTTGATGCTTTATTTTTCCATATTTTGAATGAGTTTAAGAGATATGAATGACTTTCAGTGATATCTATATATGATAAAATGATGGATGAAAAATGTCAAGAAATAAAAACAACAATCACGTTTAATTGAGTAAGAACAAAATCACAAGATAAGCCATTTAAGTTTAATTTCTAAAGTGAGGGTAAGTCATTCAATTAACTATTATATGACTTAATCATCATTCTTTTTAGTAAACTTGCATGGCTTAGATAAAAGGTTAATCATAGAAAAATTCCCTTATATGACTTACAAGGATTTTTCTAAAGCTTGAAATTTAAAAAGAGAAATCTATCTAAAACTTTTCATTCTTAATATTTTATAGGTGTACAAAAATAATTTTCTTTGAAATCAATATTTATATATAAAAAACTAAGGTATAATTAATAAAAGTACACAAGTTACCTAATTGCAAACCAAAAAGTTGCAAAACATTCAAATATATAATGTTTCTCATGTATTTAATTATTATTTTTAATAATAATAAGAAATATGATAATACACTCATCTATTACACTATCTCTTTCTTCCTTATTTTCTTTATATATATATATATATATATATATATATATATATATATATTACATTCCTCAATCGCCGTCTTTGTTTATCTCTCACGTTGTTCATAGATTCTATTAGCACTGGTTAATAAAAATAAAATAACATTAGTTTTGAATATTTCTCAATTAAAATAGTTGGATAATGATACTTTTAATAATAGAATTTATTATAGGGTATTTTTGTATTCTTTCAAAAAATATTTAATATAAAAATAAAATATTTAGTGAATTAGAATTTTTAAGTTTTTATGATAGAAATTTTTTGTTAATTATAATTTTGATGATAAAAATTAAATTGTAAAAGATTTTACTTTTTTGATCATATAATATATTTTAATAAAATTAAATTATTTAATAAAATATTTATTATCTTTGTGATAAGGGTATCATTGTAATTAACTATACTTTTTTCATTTTATTCTTATATTATTTTAATGTATAAAATATAAAAATAAAATGAAATACTTATTAAACATAATTATATAATGATTAAGATTTTATCTTATTTGTATGCTCTTTTCTCATTCTCATTTATTTCATTATATCATTTCAAATGTAACATAGGTCTTTACTAAATCGATATAAGTAGAAAAGCCTTCATGGAATTATATTATATTATATATCTATAATCCTTTACCTCTACCATTTGAAAACAACTAAGCAAAAAATGCCTCGATATAACCAATAACCAAGTAAAATCGCGTTAGCGAGCAATTTGTTTTGTTACCAAATATTTCTTCTTAGATTTCAAAAATTTTCATTTCGATTCAAATGAATTCAATAATAGAAAATTCATTCCAATTAAACTATTAAAGACCGTGAGATCTAAGGAGTAGGTCAATGACATTATGGATTAAACAGCAGAAAATTCACAATTATTCGTTTCCGAACTCTCAGACATTTCCAGAAGATCTTTGCAATTGCTGCTGTGCTTGTGGAAGAGTTGAAGAGCAAGCTTGTGAAGTTGATCCACTCTGAAAATAAAATGTTGGAATTAACAATATTAGTACTTACAGTTTCACAATTAGTGCTTATTTTATTGAAAATAAGAGTGAAGTTTGTTTCCTTTACCCTACATGCGTGAACATCGTCGCACCCACACAAGAACTTCCATTAAGAGGATCCACTGCTTGAAATGATCCTCCACCTTCACTCCTCTGCACAGATAATCCAGATTTAGTGGCAGATAATGTATTATAGCAAATTTTGACATTAACACTGTAATTTGACATGAATACAAAAAGGCTTTTCATGAGTTTGAGTTTATACAAATTCAATTATATTAATCTGTCAGCATAAATTAATTAAGCAGCGTCCTGCTTGGCTAAAAAATAAACAAAATGACAATTAATTGAGTAAGAATTAAGAATTTATACTAAAATATTAAAGTATTATTTAAAAAATAATTTATAACTAAATTTAAAGTAATTATATATGGATAAAAAATTAAAATATTACTGAAATGACAATAATGTAAATGATCATAATTAAAATTTTAGTGAATTAGACATAATATTCTATTCTATTATAATATAAATTTTGCTTATTTAATTTATTAAATGAGTTAATTGACGTGAATTGCATCGTGTTAGCTTGTTCAACAAAATGATTGATTTTATATGACATTATTATTATTAATTGGATTCAGACTGTTACTGCTTTTGAGACCATGATACCAATTTTACTTTTAAACTTGAATTACATTGTTAGAATATTTTCAATAATAATATTATATGTATCCAAAATGAAATACAAAAATAGATATCAAATATAAATAAAGAATTATTATTAAATATAAAAAATAAAATAAATTAATAAAATTTAATTTAATAATTATAAAATTTAAAATTCAATGTCGAATTATATTTGTCATTTGATACTTACAGAATTTCTGTATCAGCGATTGTTAGTAATCCACCCCCCAACCCTTGCCCTCATCGGCGATTTTTGTGTAAGCTGCCTACGTTGCGTGACATAACATTTTAGCCCCAATTCTGACCAATGCTTTCTATTCTGCTTTGGCGCGCTGCTCTGGTCTCCCAAATTCAAATTGCTCAGCATCAGGGTTCTCTCAGTTAGAAACATTGTATCATAACAGAAATTGCTGATTGGAGCTCGAAATCAAGCCCTAAAATGAGAACGTCAAGTTCAAGCTATAGCCTCGAAGGCCTTAGCTAATTGAAGATCACTTAGCGCTCCAGCAAGGCCCGTTTCCTTATTTTCCCCATCTTAATTTTGCATGCTGAATGTAACAATTACATTAGATAGGGTTTAGGCTAATCATTACCCTTGTAGTTGTAATTCTGGAGTTTAAGCTAGTTACGCTCATCCATGGTGCTTCGTGGAGCCAAAATCTTGTTTTGAAATTGTGGATGGAGATATTTCTGATATAAGTTTCATAAGATTATAATATAGAAACTTAGAAATACTTGGGTTGATGGAATCGAGAACTTCAGTGTTGAGTTTGGACTTAGCCACGTGCAATGGCAACTGGGAGAAAAAACTTATTCTATCGACATTCAATCATTTTGATTGGTTTTTCTTGGCATAATTATTTTATTAATCATAATACTATTTCAGAGATTGGTTTTACAATGCTTTCCACTGGTTCCTTACATGTAGATTAATACTAGTTTTTTAAATCATTACTGAAAGTAGATAAGAGATTTGTTTCGGATGACTCTATGATTTAAACAAGAGGAACATTAGTCAAATTTAGTGTTTTTTTTGGTATTTTACATGATACTGATGCACATGTAGCTTCATATTAGTCGTAGGTGTTCATTGTAAGAGCTATTTAGTGGCATTAAAGTGATGCTATCAGTGGATGTTTCTATGATTCATGTAGAAGCAAGTGAATTCAGTTTTTTCATTACCTGAATTCAATTTATTATTCTTTCTAATTTCCTTTTCCAGTATTACTATACTGATTCTGGTTTCCTTCGAAGCATGATCGACTTTTTTTCTATTAAATTACAGTGTAATTGTTTAAATAAATCCAGTAATCTAAAGCTTTTCAAAAAGTATTTTCTTTAGAAAGATGAGAATACAGAGAATAGTAGCTATTTTTTCTTGTTATCAGTCTCTTCATCCCTTTTGCCTGAAAGGCATTATCTTATTATGTTCTTTTGAGTTGTTGAAGCAGTACAACCCTCGTGAGTTTGAATTTCTCAAATTCTGCTCATAATAGCTTGCGGATTCCTTCATCCTATTTATGGTAGTATATGCCTCCAGTTTCTTTTGTTTTGGATTTTTTTTCTCTCTAATTTGTGTGATGGTTTGGTGTTACGGGGTTTGCAACTAAACTCAAATCAAAGAAGAAAATTTGCTGCCCTGTGCTTTCTAGGTAGGCTTATTGTTTAGCTTACATTGTCTGTTCAGAAGCCTCAATATCCAGTATCTCTATAAAGGATTCTTGTGAACTTATGATCTACACAAGAATGCCTACCATATTAATATGAAGATTCAGTAATATCTTTTGCAGGATATTATCTAGTTCATGCTTAATGGTGGTATGCTATTTTGAATTTTAAGATAAAAATTTCTTAACTAGCAAACAACACTTTCTACTCGATAATAGTTGCAATATTGACTTGTCTCTGATCTTATAAAGCACGTTAACAAGATAGGATCCGTGATCAAAGTTTCTTTTTTTAGAAAGTACATAATAGAAGTGGGAACCAGCTACTCAGATTTTATTTCTACTTCAATGAAACAGTTGCCCGGGTTGCATTGCTGATGTAATGACTTAAATACTCTGAAAATGGTATATCAAGTTACAATGTGGTTTGGCCGTAACCCTGGTCTTGCCTCTGTAAACGGTCCTAAAATAAAGCACCCTACTTATTGGATGTTTGGAAAATTACAATTTTTAAACCTTTGTTCAAACACCCTTTGCTTTGAATGTAGTCATGATTCGGTTATCCCTCTTTTGAAATCACAACAAGCTAAGAATTCAGCTCATGAATGATTTTATACACAAATTCCTGTCATGAATTTGATTCTTGTGTTCAGGGTTATAGCAGTATGATTTCCTTTTCCAGTTTTTCATTATTACTTTCCTCATCCACATGCCTGATATCATCAATAAATCAATATCTCATTACCACTCACAAAACTTCCCCATCTGAATTTTAGCCACCGCCATTCCTCAATTAAAAGCTGTAAATCAACCACATATCAGAAAAAAAAACGAGTTGAAACTGAATCCACAGGACAGAATTTCACTAGACCAAATAGACATGCTTCACAGGAATACCCTTTTGACTTCCAATCCTATATCTTATTTCCCTATATAACTGGACTAAATTCCCATTCCAATCTACATCTATCTTTCTATCTTAGCTTTACTGTCATTCACCTTTGGGAAACATCTCTACAATTTTTACTTAGGAAACATAGGTCCTTCAATTGTAGTGCATGTCTCCATTCCATTTCAGTAGGAATAAGTCTTAGTGTTTCTCTGGTGATCACTTTGATGTGTTTTCTAAGACGCGTGGATAGATTGAAGCAGTTGCTTCTTGTATGTACTTGTCTCACTCTTTGTCTTGTATCTTAAGCACATGACTTTTACAACACAACCATATTGCATATTCATCATGACTTTCACTCTTTACATCAAAAGTAGGCATCTTCTACGGGAATCTCTCACTCTCAAATTAGCCTCAGCAATTAAGTTTTTACTTCCCTTGAGAAGACAAGGACAACTCAGAACAGTGTCCAAGTGTACAATAGCTTCTGTAAAGCAATTTATTATATTATTTATGAAACAGAGGGCAGAAAAGGCATATAGTCCCACTCAGCAGAAACAACCACTTTTTCCAACTTTGGTTTTGTTCACTGTTCACATCCATATCCGTCCATGACAGTGGACAACTTCTATGTACTAAGTCATCAACTCTGTTTGTATGGCTGTAAAATTTTTTTTTTTTTCCTAATCGTGTGATATTGAGTAAATGTTTTCTTAACTTGAATGCTATTTGATGTTTTCCGGTTTCTGCAAGTAGGAGAGATTGATCCAGAAAAAAGGCAGAAGGATTGGATAGGCAATTGATAGCCAAACAGAAGTTACTGTGCAGCTGATTAGCTAAACAGAGAGTTGTAAGCTTACTTGTTATTCTGCATGAAATTTTATTCTGATCAGATTATTCAAATTAGAGTAGGACTTTGAGTCGCAATATGGAATATTAAACTAAATTAAACAATGAAAGGCCTCTGCATTTATGAAAGTTGCTATTTGATTAATGAAAAATGAAGAAAAGAAGATGGAATAATAAGTACAAATATACGACCCACCCGATGTAGTATCCTAATAACACCACCTTAACTGATACATAGCTCAAGGCATCCCCTACCATTGTAGTCTATTTTGAAGCTAAGTGAAGGTACCTATAGTTTTCAACTATTTGAATTCTTATATTTCGTTGAGTGACAACTAATACTTGCTCAACTGCACTCTTATTTCCTTTCCAACTTTTTCAAGTGATTCTAATGGACTCAATTCTTGAATCAAAGAAAAATTTACTTTGAAGTGAACAACAATGGTTATGAGCTAATGGTAAGCATTCTCTTTAGTTTGGACTTGGGGAAAAATGTATGTTTTAAAGAATCTGGCTTCTGGGGATCTGTATCTGCATAAGGGCCTGTTTAGGGGATTTGAACTACCTATATGCATCATACTATTTAACAACTGATACTTCAAGGTACTGTCAATCGACTTTATCTTAACATGATTTTAGTATCAACTACAATCTACATGCTTTGAGTGGTTTAATCATGCACTTGTGTTGAATACATCAGTTTGTTTAGTGAAATTACTTAGCTTAGTTGAATGGGCGGCACAAATAAATTTAATTGCTCTTTTAGTACATTTTGTTGAAAATGCAATGTGATTGTCACAATTTTATAATGTAGTGGTTGTGTTTGAGGAACTGATACAATAAATCCAGTTTTTTGCTGCATTAGCTTTATTCTTAATTTCTTCTATTATTTAAGACATGTGAGGCCAGCAAAGTTGTTATATATATATATATATATATATATATATATAGAAATAGTTTGATATTTGTTATAACTTATAACCATAGGTGCATATTAGGAGCGCATTCATGTGGTAATTAGTAGAAGAAAAACATCAACCAAATTATGTTTACGCTATTACATATTTGCCCTTTAATGTTAGCATATCAATATTAGTTAAAATGAAAAATTAAGGTATATAATGCGGCAATAGCAATTTTGTAAATAAATAGAAACTTATCATATTAGTTCAAATAAAAAATTACATTAGTTTAAATAAAAAATTAATGTCTAAATAATACGATGACACTTTAAATATTAATTTTTTAAAAAAATCATCATTTTTTTCTTCCCATAAGACTTTAAATATTGATTCTTAAAATAATTTATATTTAAAGTCATTCAAGTGGTGTCATTTTTTAGAATATGATGATATTTTAAACGTAAATTCTTTAAGAAAAATGGTTGCCCTTTCTTCTCACAAGATTTTAAATATCAGTTTTTAAAATAATTGATGGTTAAAGTTACATAGGCAATGCCTTTTTTAAAAATATAACATTTTAGATATTAAATTTTTAAAAGACCATCGTTGTGTCTTTAGATTTTAGATGTAGATTTCTAAAATAATTAACATTTAAAGTTACATAAGTAGTGCTATTTTTGAAAATACAATAACACTTTAGATGCTAATTTTTTTAAAAAAATTGATCCCTTTTTCTCCTGTGAAACTTTAGATGTCGATTTATAAAATAATTGTCTAAAGTCATGTGAATAATGATGTTTTTGTATTATAAAATAAAGCAAATCTTTTTTCCTTCTTATTATCACTTTTTCTCTTTATTTTTTTTCAAACTCCCAAACTCAATTTTTATCTCCTTCTAGCTTTCTTTTCAAAATAATAGATTTCACTTCATCTTTCACCGCAAATCAATGAGTTATCAGTGTTCCTTCAACTAGAATTAAGCAAAAAGTAAGTTCTAAATATAAGAGTTGTCTCTTATTTTTATTTCTTAGACTTGCTTCTCTTCCATTTCTCCAATTTTTTGTGCATATTTTTAAGGAAATTTTTGTTTATATTTCCTTTGTATAACTTTTACGGTTATTTTTTAATTTTAGATGCATATTATGTATTCAATAAAATACTTTAATGGAGATTGGAGCTAATCGAATAATGATAAGAGATGTTTATTGCATAATTTTTTATTAGGAGATTTTTATTCATATTTCTTTTATATAACTTTTGAGTTTGCATCTACATTTTAAATATTTATTATATACTTGATAAAACATTGCAAAAAAATTTGAAATTGGCTAAAAATGATGAAAGATATAGAAAAGTGAAAGTTTATGAAAGCAATTATTTTTCATGATTTTAGGAGAGGAAAATTGGGTTTAACAAATGAAGAGGTGTTGAAATATTGCATGAAATTAATAGAAAATTTATTTCAAATAGATAATCGAGTGTAAATTTATGATTTTTAAAAAAATTTAATTTTAAATGCACTTTTTTGGTGGGATGTTAGATTTATTCAATTTTTGTCATAAATATTCTAGTGAGACATGAAGAGGAAACATTTAAAAAAAAATTATGTAAATATTTCACGTTGGTTGTAAAAATTAGAGGTAAAATGTAAAAAATTAAAATATTTTTGAAAGAAAATATACTTTGATTTCTTATAATAATTACATCAGTTATATATCGATATTGTTATCTATATTCTAGATTAGTTCGAAATTGATGTTGAATGTGCTTGTATACACATTAGTTAGGAATTGACATTAAAGCCCTAAAAGAGTTGCTGTTAAATGGGTGATCTATAGTTGTGTTATAATAACTTTGAACTTGTGAGTGCATGCTTATGAAAGAATTGTTGGGTTTCTTTGTTTGACAATGGTCAAATATTCAATAAGTAATGCCATATGTACATATGTGCATGATCAGAAATGGGTCACTGATGCAATTGATATTACACCACATAATTGATGCAATTCACATACACCAAATATTCTTGAAATTATTTTTGCTTAGTGAGAAAATAATGAAACATTAAAATAGAAATTATTTGATTTGATTAGTAAAATTTTGTTTGGCAATGGAATTAAATTTTCGTGTTGATTCTAGTTTTTTCTTCTTGTAGGATAGTAATCAAGTCAATTTACAATCTCCCAAAGACCAAAATTCACTGATAATACCATTGCCACACTTTTAAAATCTTACCATGTTTTTTGTTATGGAGATATAATAGTGTACATATGAAAATTTTATGAATTTAATTACTCTAATTTTTCATTTTTTTGTGTAGAAAAATTTCTATTTCAACCATATAAATGAAATATATTTTTTAGAATTATTTGATTTGTTATTAATTTTTTTGCCTATTTTAGGGTACAGGGAAATATAAGATTGTTACTATTATTATGGGGATATGAAGTTTTCTCTTGAAGAAAAATCCAAAATTTTAGGTTGTTATTAAAAAAATGCCTCCATATATACAATTTTTAAAACCATACTTTCCCAGGTGGTTGGAGGCGGTTGCAAAACGCTTCCATGTTAGTAACAAAACTTTAAGACATGGAGGCGATGTCACCCCGCCTCCAACTAATATTATAAAAAAAAAAAAATTAAACAAATTGGTGGTAGCTTCAAACCGCCTCTTGTGTCAAATTTCAAATTTTAAAAAAATCAAATAGAGATGGTTCTTAACTGCCCTCAAATGATTAAAGATACAACTATAGCAGTTGGGATAAATTGCCCTTATCATCAAGACAGCGGTAAGGTTTTTAACAGTTGCCTTAATTGTTACCAACAACGTTGGAGGAAGTTGTAACCGCTATTAAACTAAGTGAAATTTTTATAATGATTCATTCTAAAATTATTAAGAATTCAATCGCAACTATAATTGATAATGAATTTATAATTAAATTGCTCTGAGAATAAGGTACAGGAAAATTTATTAAATTAGAGAATCTTCTGATTTTTTAATAAATAACTTTATGAATTTTTAATAACTTTTATATCATTATTGATTTATGATGGTCACATATCCAGTGTTCTAGTTAATGAACTTCTAGTTTCTGATAATATTTATTTTAATTGAATTTGTAATACAAACCAAAGAAAATGATAATATCTTTTTCATTTTTTATTTGAGACAAATACTATAAAAATATTTAATATCCTTCTTATTTATTATCTTAACGTACTATCTATTTGATGAAGAGAGAGACAACTTTGGGGTACAAAGACATAGAAAAAGAAAAAAGAATGGAACTTGTATTCTCAACTTAAGAAAATAATCAAATTCTTCAAATCTTCAAAACCACAATCCTGCCTTTCCCTTTCTTTAGACATGGTATTTATAGGCAAGAAATTACACAATTTTTAAAGAAACACAAATACAATCATAAATGCAAAAGATGAACACTAGGAGAGATTCTTATTCGTGAGTATACACCTGTGTATCTACAACTAATATTGAAGTAAATACAATAATAATTAAGATAAATATAAAATTTTTTTAATAATTAATTTTCTAAGAACCACTTCTTACATTTATATTAATTCTCATTGATAATGGGTACTGATTAAGAATTTCTTTGAACACCAAAAAGTACAACTTTCAAAATACAATGAATTTACTTTTTCTAGATATCTTAACCTAATATGCATGCATGGGTTTAATGTGCACAAATTGCATTTTTCTAGATGAACCATGATAGAAACATTGAATATTGCTCAATTCTACACTACATCAGCTCTATGCCATTGCTTATGCTCTTCGTCATTGGCGATCGTATCTCATACATGAGGAATTCATTGTTAATACGAATTCTCAAAGCATATCAATTCTCTGGCAAACCTGAATAGTAGAAGGCATGCTGGTTGGATATTTCTTTCTTACAAGAATACATTTTTGTGTTGAGACATAAGAGTGGAAGATTTTACAAGGTGACTGATGCTAGCCACCCATTTGACTTGAAAATAAAATGTCAATAACATTTTTAAAATACATTCCATTTCGCATTGTTTTAATGAGGGGAAGATGGGAGCTCCACTGCTCTTCTCTTAGGTCTTTACTAAACCAGAATAGGAAGAAAAGCTTTCATAAAATTATATTATTTATATTATATATCTACAATGATAATCCTTTATCTTTTCCTCTATTTTTTTCCCTTCAATATCAAATCCCATAACCCTAGTCTCAGAGTAAATTAGGAATAATGGGTGAAATCATATTAAATTAGGGATAATAAATGAATATGTGACTTGCATAAAATATTTCAATAGATTTGAATTGAATCAAAACACAAATGGACAATTGTGCAAATAATAAATAGGCTCTTTTTAATACTTTATATCACAAGTAGACAAATTGTAAATAGGGTCTAAGCACAGGTGTGCTTGTATTTTTGCCTTAAAATTATAAGCAAATAATAAATTAAAAACCTTCATTTCTTATTGAATTAATTGGCCAATTTACTTTGTTATCAAATATTTCTTTTTGAAATAAAAAAAAAAATTCATTACAATTGAAATGAATTCAATTATAGAAAATTCATTCCAATTGAACTATTAAAGACCTTAAAAATCTGAGGAGTAGATCAATGACTTAATGGATTAAACAGCAGAAAATTCACAACTACTCGTTTCCAAACTCTCAAACATTTCCAGAAGATCTTTGCAATTGCTGCTGTGCTTGTGGAGCAGGTGAAGAACAAGCTTGTGAAGTTGATCCAGGCTGAAAATAAAACGTTGGAATTAATATTAGTATTTACAGTTTCACAATTGGTACTTATTTTATTGAAAAGAAGAATGAAGTATGTTTTCTTTACCACACATGCGTGAACATCATCACACCCGCACAAAAGCTTTCCATTAAGAGTATCCACTGCTTGAAATGATCCTCCACCTTCACTTCTCTGCTCAGATAATCCAAATTTAGTGGTAACATGAACACGAAAGGCTTTGTATGAGTTTGAGTTCGATACTTATACGGATTCGAATAATATTTATATCAATATGTTAACACAAATTAATTAAGTTGCGTTTTAGTTGTCTCAAAATTAAATAGAATGACCATTAATTGATTAAGAATTTATACTAAAATTACAAAGCATTATTTAAAAAATATTTTATAACTAAAATTTAAGAATTATATATAATTAAAAAAATAAAAAAATAATTTAAATTTAATTCACTGTTAATATAAAATATTTTACATTATCATTGAATGAGAAAGGGATATATCATTAAAAAAGCAGTACTAATTAAAATTTTTTAACTTTAAAAACAGAGTTTTAATATATCTTTATTAAGATGGTAATACATGACTAAGTAATGGTGCAAATGGAATGACCATTAACTGATTAAGAATTTATACTAAGATAATAAAGCATTATTTAAAAAATATTTTATAGCTAAAACTTAAGAATTATACATAATTTTTAAAAAAATGAAAATATGAATTTAAATTTTATTCACTGTTAATTTAAAATATTTTATATCATCATTAAATGAGAAAAGGATATATCATTAAAAAAATAGTAATAATTAAAAAATTTTAACTCTAATAAAGGAGTTTTAATATTTTTTTATTAAAATGGCAATACATGATAAGTAATAGTATAAAGTTAATTCATATTGACAATGAAATCCTTAAAATATTACTAGAATGACAATGAAAAATCAAATAAAATAATTGATCATGATTATGATTTTAGTAAACTTAATAAGACTTGATCTTTTATTATAATATAAATTTTGTTAATTTAATTTATTAAATGTGTTAATTAATGTGAATTGTGTTATGTTAACTTGTTTAATAAACATAATGATTTTATATGACAGTATCATTATTAATTGGATTCAAATTATTACTACTTTCTAAGTTCGTTTGATATGTAACTTTTTTAAAATTAACTTTATTTTATTTTAATATAAATAATTTCAATTTATTTATAAATAAGTTCTATAAAAATTTTATTAAAAATAATAATTTCATTTGATTTGTAAACAAATTATTTTATTTGAAATGTATTAAAAAATTGTATTAAATTCAATTGACAAGTAAATTTTAATGATATCATTGTAAAACACAACGATATAAAGAAAGTAAATTTTTATATAATAAGTTTTTAGACCAAATGAAATAGATTATAGTGAAATCCTTATTAAATTTGATAGATTTTGTAATGGTACAAATATAATTAATATAGAAATAATAAATGAAATAAAATCTTTTTTTACTTAAAATCAAACACGATTTTAAAAAAAAATTCATTTAAAAATAAAATAAAATCTTATTTTTGACAATATTAAACAAAGAGTCCGAGACGACCATGATAGACTTTGCATTTAAACTCGAATTTCCCCGCTAGAATATTTTCAATAATAATATGGATATATGAATGGATAAGTAAAACTTGTAGTATGAAATAGACTAAGGAAAATTTGTTACCTTGTAATAATCAACGGCGACAAAGTTAGCCCAACGGCTGCCAGCAGCACCATAGCAGGTTTGCAGCATGTTAATTAGACCACCAGCATTATCTGAGCATGTTATTGGTTTCAATGGAGTAGATCGAAAATAGTTAACCAGCACTAAGGATTTAGTTTTGTCGTTAAGAGGAGATGATTCTGCTCTGTTTGGACAGCTTCCTACCTTCATTCCACCATCTCCATCTACACAATTTTATCAAATAAGCCAAATTTACACATTCATATATACCAAGGAATGCTTGAGAATAATAGAAATATGTAAACTTAATTGTAATTTAGTCCCTGTAATTATAGCATTATAACTTTTGATGTCAAAATTTATACTCTATTAGTTTTAAAACTATGGAAATTTGTATTTATTTAAGTATAATTGTAATCATCAAGGTCATTGCGAAGATGCAATGAACAATAAAAAATTAAATACTCCCATTGTAAACTAAGTTCTTAGTCTTAATTAATACACTTTAATTTTCACAATCTTATTTACTCCTTCTCACAAGCAACTGGGACCCAAAAAGATCCAGACTTTAACATTCTATCTGCTTGTAAAAAAAAAAAAAATAGGTGAAAGTGTGGGAATAACATATTGTTGTCCATATATATCGTGTTTAATATGTCTATGCAAAAATTTTTCAATGAAATGACATATACAGCATGCTTTTCTTACATGTCTCATATATAAATACATGCAAGATCATTAAATAATTACAAAACTACAAGAAGGAAATTGCTATGATTAAAATAGAGATTTCTTACATTGATTTTCGACCATATAATTCCACTGGTAAGCAATGCCTTCACTTTGCTCCTTAGACCTGATTGAAGTAAACACAAGTAATCTTTGGTTTTTCGAAACCATATCACTGACAAGCGGCCAATCTTGGCCATTCTTCGGCATGTTTGAGACTGGAAACCAATACTTCATCAAGCCAGCATCTGTGAACACCTTTGTCAATCCATTGGGAGCTTGAACATAATCTTCCAATATCACTGTCACAATCTCTGATGGGTTTGCTGATAAAAAGGCCTCAATTTCCTTAAGAGTATCTATAGCAGGCTCCTATTTGTTGATTCAGAGTAAAAAGAAATGGGGTAAAGATTGTTACAATAGAGATTGCAAGCCTTGTATTTTCTCCAAAACAATTTGGAAAAGTTTTTTATCTATAGCTTTTCTAGTGGCAAACAATACATTTAAATAAGTAGAGTTAGTTTTATACAAAATTCTTATGTAAATGTAATTCATCAATATAAATATAAAGATAAGATATATATTAATATTTGTAGAGTCCGCTGAGACACGTTAGATTCATATTTATTGTAATATTTTTCTTAGTTAATAAATGGGGAGCAACAACGTATCAACAGTCAACAAAAATAGAAACATAGAAGAGAAAGAGAAGAACAAATAGAAATATAACTTCCATATGACAATAACTTCTAATTTTATGCAAAAGGCCATTTTTCAGATAGACTAAATCAACATGTTATCAATCACATAGGAATATTAGTTACCAACTTCACATTAACCGTTAAACATTGAGTAATAACTAGCTTAAAAGGTCATGTGAAAATCTCAATTTTCTAATGATCTATCTCATATAGTTAGCTCAGCACTTTCAATCTATCCAAGAATTTTTCAATTTTTCTCTATTTATATCATTTATGTGCAAATTGGAAAACAAATTAAAATAAGATTGTAATTTTAATAAAGTGTTATCTTCGTATTTCAACAAACACGCATAAAATTTACTAGTCTTGCATCAACTGAATTCACTATAGACCTAAAAAAGAAAATAGACATACATATTTTGTGGGATCTACAAACAAATAAATTAATTACATTTATTATTATGTCCCTCTTTTTAGATAATTCAGATCGTACAATGTTCACGCTATAATTTTCCAATATTATCAAGTCATACTGCAATTGTAATATAAAAAAAATAGATATAATAAAGTACAATTTTCCAAATTTCAACAAAAATAAAAGGGTATGAAGAAAACTTTAACATACAAAGGCAGTGTAGTCATAGCATTTTCCACCAAATGAATGGCATAACCAAACATCTCCATCAAAATCATATGTATCCAGCATCAGTGCCCGAACTCCATTCTGCATATTATATAGAAATTAGAAAGAAACTGGCCATTAATTAAAATGTGCTTGGAAATTTGAGAACAAAGAAAGAAAAGCATTACATTGAGCTGCTGGGTTACGGTGTCTTCTTGGTTTGTAACAGTTATTCGAGGCACCCCTGTGTGAGATGGCTCTCCGTCGATGGCATACGCGTTGTGTGTTGTCAAAAATGCATATTTGTTGAAGGGCAATGAATTATTCTATTCAGAAAAATGAACATATCAATTAAATTAAATTAAATTTTAATCAGTTAGTAGCCTTAAATTCCCCCCCCCTTTTGTTTAAGATGGAATTTTGCACACACAATATATATTAAACTAACTTTATACATACATACATATGTTTTGATAGTGTAAATAATCCTAAAATATTTTACACTAACAATTAACTTTAATATATGATAAATAACTAAGTATATTTTCTTGAACTTCAGGCCAATACCAAGGGTAAAATCCGCCTGTAATATTATGTTCTTTTTAGTTGGACTTTGGAGTCGATAAATATAGATTAATTGTTAATTTTACAATTTATTTGGCAACGTTGTAAGATTTATATATTTATATTAAAATTTTGGTATTTTAATTGCAAGATATTAAAATTAAAAATCATAATTAATATTTGTTTATTAAATGAAATAAAATTACATATTATAATGGGAAAAATACATAGTACCCTTCACTGGTATAGATCTATTTGTCCACCTATGATTTAATATCCACCTAAGACTTGAAGTGTCAAAGCAGGTCACTTGTTGTCTAAATGTGTTTATTTTTCTTCCAAATATAGCAGAATTTGATAGATGCTTCTCATTTATTCTTCTTTCTCATCCATTAAACTATAATGGAGTTTAAAAAACCTAATTTATATTATTTCTTCACAATCTCAAGCTCCAATTCTCTAATCTCAAATAAATAAACTGAAATTGTTGAATGAAATTAAGAAAATTAGAATGAAATCTTATCAAATTGAGACTAATGAGGAAGTATATGACTTATACATAATAATTTTCACTAAATTTAAATAAAAATATAATACAGGTGGGCAAATTATTAATGGCCCAAATCATATATGATCTCTTTTTGATACTTTAAACTATAGAGAAATAGATTGCAATTAAGGCCTTATATTACGTGGGTAAAATTTATTTCTCTATTATAATTAAGAAAAATGCTACTTACACCTCATTTTAGGCACTTTAATGAGTAATATAATTCACAGAATTGTGACCACCATAATTTATAAGGAAAGAGTGAATACAAGAAAATGAAAATAACATTATCGTATAAATAATGCATACAATAACTACGCATGCCAAGGTCCCTGAGAGCGGGCGGGCACAGATACAACGCTCCAGGCAGCGTTGAAAAGCTATACAAACCATGGAGAGACGAATAAAAACAAAGCAGGTCCAAACAAAGTTAAAAACATAACAAGATCATTGATCTTTAATGGGCCACAACCTAGACAAAAATGGGCTAAGAACATAAAATTGAATATTCACGGGCCACCACTACCACCAAATGAGCCCATTGGCGGCACCTTTTGTTTCATTGTCAAAGAACATAAACAGATATAGAAAAACTTGCAATGCACATCATTTTCCTGTGTAGTAATTTTGCTCTTTTTGTATCAGTTTCACTTATACGTTGAAAATTATATCTATCATAATCAAGATATTAAAAATTATAACTGTCCTTTTCGACGAGGACATGTATAATTATTGAAGTGCATAAATTTTTTTAGACAAATTAATCAAATTAAATATTTTCTAGAGAGTAATGAATAAAATCAAATAAATTAAATAATATAAAACTAGCATTAGGAGTGGATTCAAGATGAGTCAAATCGTAACTTTGTCAGAGATAATTGATTTATAATAGGTAAATTAGTTAATAGTTGATAAATTAATTAATAATATATAATTAATAATTGATAAATTAATTAATTATATAAAAAATATTTTATAAAATTAACTATTAAATTAATTAAAATTATGAGATTTTATAAAAATATATATTAATTAAAATAATTATATAAATTAAAATAATTCACATTAATAAATAATTTAATTTATAAATTAATAAAAAGAATAAATATAAATTTAAAAAATATTTAAAGAAGTAGTATTTTATAAATTATAAATTACTCAACATAATTTATTAAGTCAGAATTTATTTTTTTAATAAATTAATGTGTGAAATATAATTCATAATTTATTGATTAGATTAAGAAATTATAAATTAATTTACAATACAAAATAGAGAATTAAAATATATAATGAGTTAAGCTCGAATAGTATAATTTTTCAATTAATTAGATGATAATAAAAATATATTTTTAAAAAAATACTTAATATAATATTAAATATTATTAGATGATATTAAATCTAAAATTACAAAAATAAAAGAAAATAAAATTTTAAATTATGTATTATATTATATGAATAAATATATAATAAAAAATTCCCGAGGAAGGTGTGGATTTCCACGGATGAAGTCTCCCCTTTAACTAGCATTACTGTTTGCCGATTTAAGTGCATATTCTATCGGATAAGAGGCAGATTCCTCAAACATTATAGTCTGACAACAACTCGTTTTCCACTTCCCAAAATCACCCTTTCGACAGGACCCAACTGCCGTGATCGGGGGTTGAAAGAAAACATCGAAGAAAGGGCATAGGAAAAGAATCTTACTAAAAGCTTGAATTGGTCTGTGATGGTTGACCTAACGCACCGAGAGCCTGAAAATCCCTGCGGGCAGGAAAAGCAATACAGCCCAGCTTCACAATCTCCATCCGAAGAGCACGCGTCGAGAAGCTGATCAAACATTAATCACAAATTCAAAACACTCATCAACAAACCTTAATTATAAAAAAATGAAAGATTGAGGAAGCCATGGAAGATGTTACAAACCCGGCAATCTCCATTAGAGCAAGCTTCTGCGCTGCCGCAAAACAATGGAATCGCTGCTAAAATCAAGAACAGGGGAGGTGCCATTTTGGACTGAAAATCAGTAATTGTGATTAGGGGAAGACTTAATTTTAAGGTAATGAAAAAAACCAGAAATGATAAGAGATGGAAAATGTTTGGAAAGTGAATAATTGGAATTTGTTGTGGGCTGAGAAAACGGAGACAGTATTAATATATGGATGCGTTTGAGCATTGGAATATGCTCACATATAGAGACAGAGGGGTAGCGGTTACCACGGGAATAGAGGTTTCACTAAGAAGACTGGAAACAAGAAGTCAAGAACGGCACATAAGAAGGAATTTCGACTTTTCGGGGAAAGTGGTGTAGTTGAGAAATTAGCTTGCCCGCGGAACAAGTGCATTTTCTATTAAAAAAAAAAAGAAATAAAAACAAAATGTAAAGAGGAGAGCTTGTATGTTTCACATAATTGTGATTTTATTGAATATATATATATATATATATATATATATATATATATATATATATATATATATATATATATATATATATATGTTTGGTTTGGAGAAAGGTTTTTACATTTTCAAAAATATTTTTTATGAGAATATTATATTTTTATATTTAATTTAAATTTTTAAAAAATTTATTCAAAAATATAATAATTTTAGAAATATTTTTAATTCACTTTTCTTTTCAAATATTTTCATGAGAGCATAGTAAATATCTTGAACTCTCATAAGATAGAAATATTAATACTAAAATAAATGGATAATTTTGCCCTCCATTTTCATGCTCTACTTTATTATGAATTCTTTTTATTTTTCACATTAAACTTATATTTCTCATTTTAAATTTTTTTATGATAACAAGCATAATTATACTAAATGAGTAAAAAAATAAATAAGTGATTTCTAAATTTCAATTCTATTAATTTATATATAATCTCATAACATATAAAAGAATTCATAAAATAACTTTGATCTATTAAATTTCAATTTGTATGATTACATTGATTAATATTATATATTCACAATGTAATATATATTTTTAAAATTTTTTCATTCACATAAAAATTACAATTAAAATTTATAATTATTTTTTATAATTTTAATGCCTTAAAAGATAAAAAAATTTAAATATGTGAATCATACAAAACTAATATCCCAATATTATAGATAACTTTTAGTTTGTTTATATAATTAATTATATGAAAAATTCAAATTCAAATTCTTAAAATTTTTAATATTTTTTGTATTAAATTTTATTATATTTTAATTAAATAAAATTCAAATTATTAATCTATTAAGTTTTCAAAAGCTTTTATTCACATATTTTCAACTAAATATATAATTTATTATAATTTATAAAAATTAAAAGATATTTTTTTCGGAAAAAGTACGTGAAATCCTCAAGAATATAAAGTAGAAATTAAATATGATAATATGATATATTTAAGAATATGAGAATTTTTTCTCCAAAATATATATTGAATGAAATATAAAAATATTATATTTTAAAGAATTATACACTTAAATATTTTATTTTTAAAAATGTATATTTTTAAAAAATATAAAATTTTACGAATCAAATATTCCTAAAAATAAAATAAAATAAAATATCTCGCGGGGCAAATTCCAGATTAACTTCCTTCCGCCTGGGCAAGGCTACATAAGAAAAGGTTAAAAAGACTCCAGAATAACCTCCTCCCACAAGAGTAGGCCGGCATAATATAAAAATGGCATTTTTCATTGTGATCGGAGCGACACGTACTATCTTCACGCTATTATTTAACGATTACCCCGTTCTTTCTTTATTATTTATTACACTTAATTAATTTTATAAAATTTTAAAAAATAATTTTAATTTATTTATTTTCAATAAATTTTCTAAAATTTTTCTTTAATTCAAAATAAAATTTTTCTCTATTCTTATTTCTCTCTTTACTTAAAATTTATAATTAAATTTAAATGCATACATAAGTCTCTCTTATTTCATGCACAAATTTCAAAATGGTTGAAAATGAAGAGAAAAATGGAATAAATTTATTGAAATATTTCAAGGTGAGAGTATTAAATATTAAAGTTTTTATTAGTAAAAAAGAAGGATAAAATTAAAAAAAATTTAATACTTCATTAAATTTAAAAGATAATCTTTCCATACTTCTAAGTTTGAGTATAAATACTGAGTAAATAATAGATTTTGAACCATTTAATTTTTTGGTCATTAAATTTAAGGGTTATATTAATTGATAATTTATTTAACTTGTCAACTATATACATCATAGAAATATCATAATATCTTATTATTAACAAATTTTTTCATCTTTTATTATACATTATTCATTTGTTGAAAACTTTACTTTATGAAGATTACAAGAAAATGTTACTTTTTTGGTTATATTTAAATCAAATATTAATATAATTTAAAAATATAAACATAATTTCTTAAAATATTATTAAATATCAAATAAAATATTTGTTGCTTTTATAAATATAACTAATTTTTATAATAATTTTAAGATTAGTAGAATTGATAAAGGAATCTTATATTTTATTTTTTATACATGAAGTCTCTTCTAAACCCCATTTCTTCTTAAAAATAAAGAAGGGTAAATTATATTTAGAGTAAATATAATAATTAATTACTATTTTTAAAAATGATAATTATTATATATTTTAAAATTTGTAACTAACATCATTTATTTTTTATTTTTATTACTATTTTTATAGAAATTAAAAGTGATTATTTTAATCTCACCGAAAAGCCATTTAAGCTTAATTCTTTAATATATAATTTGAATTTTATTCAATATATAAAAAAATTATCCAACACACTAATAAAAATTGAATTTAATTGATTTCTATAAATATTAAAATTCATGTCTGTTTCATATTTTGTTATATAATCATGAATAATTATATAATTATCATATTATATTAACATAAATGATTTAGTTTATGTAATATATTATCGATATATAAAAGTAATTGAAAATATATTAATTAGTATTAATTAGATAAACATAAAATCATTGCATATATCTTTATAATTTATTGATAGTAATGAGATGAATGAGACATGATTTCAATTGATTTCTGTCATATACCACTACTTTGGTAAAATCTTTCATAATAGTATATAGTATTAATGATAACTAAAAATCGATACCAACAATAATTCAACTTATATTCAATTTTGTGTAATCAATTATAATAATAATTATAAATATGAAAAGAGCAAATTAGAGCTATAACAAAATTAATAAAAAAAATGATTATTGTACACCACTAATGCAGCGGTGTATTAATGCATTAGCAAATTTAACTATTGATATGTTATTATATAGTATATCAAATTTGACTTTAAGAAAAAGAAAACCTAATGTGCAATCAAATCTGAGATTATACCAGTACACCACTGCATTAGTAGTATACTATGGTCTCTCCCTTTGATGAAATATATCACATGATTTCAATAAGTATAATTTGACCTATAAAAATGGGTAACCTAATCTTATCAAGTTAATCCAATAGATAAAAACTATTTGTCAAACTATTTTTTCATCAAGTTAAGTTGCTATAGTATTAGTCACAAGTCAACTTTCACCGGGTGAGTTTTATAACACATTATACTTTATTATTATTACTATTATTATTGTCGTTATTATTAATATAATTATATTTTATTATTATTATAACTTAAAATTTTATATTATTATTAGATATAATTAAAATGATAATAAAATAAATCAAGAAATAATAATTTTTAATGTAGAAAACTAATAATTAGAATAGTTAAAATCACAAGACCTTGTCTAAAAATTTTCACTATTAATTAAATATGTACAAATATATTGTTAACTAAATTCACAATATATATATATATAATATATATCACTACTTTGTGTAATTTTTTTTTTAATTTTTAAGTTTTATTATAATAATTTTAATTTCTCACATAAATTTTTATTATTTTTTTCTAAATTAATTATTTATTTTAATAAATTTGTGCCATATATATTAATAATATTAAATATATAAACTCATTAATTTTAATATTAAAAATTTTTTTAGTTTAGTGTAATTATTTATTTTAATAACTTTGTGCAATATATATTGATAATGTTAAATATATAAATTTATTAATTTTAATATTAATTTTATAAAAAAATTTAATATAATTATTTATTTTAATAAACTTATGTAATATATGTTAACAAAATTAAACATATAAATTCATTAATTTTAATATTAAAAATTATTTAATATTACAATATATAAAACTTTAATATTATATATATAAACCGAAAACTTTTAGTATAAGCAACACCCAATGTCTCTTGAAAATCTTACTCCTTTCACTACATTCAAGGTTTAATTATTAATTTTTACGTGTATGCGTCTATAATATAATTACTCATCCATTCACCATATAGATACATATATATATACATATACTCATACACACATTAATAAATTTATCATTTATCATTTATTAATATTGTCAAACTAACTGGTTAATCTAATAACCTAATGAGTTAACATTTATTAATCCCAATTTTTTTATCAAGTTAGAATAATCAATCCCAATCTCTTACCTCATTAAGTCACTATTATTGTAATTTATACTAGTCCTAATCTTAAGTTAAATAAAATTATATTAGTCCTAAGCTAACTCATTAAACTTAACTTATTTTGATACTTCTAAGTATAATGACACACATAATATATATATATATATATATATATTAAAATTATATGATTATATATGTCATGCATAGTGTTATACTTGAATAGACCATATATATATGTAGGAATGTTGCCTAACAAGGTTATCATCTAAACTTCTAAATATTAGCCCATATCTATGTAATTTATATTTAAGACAATAGGTCATTCACCTCATTATTAGTTAACTAATACATTAAGGGCCCACACCATATATAATTTACACATAATTTATAAAAAGAAGAAAGAAAGAAATCACAGGTTGTCAATAATACATCTATTGCCCAACCCACAGTCTATATAAAATCCTTGTAGCATACTCATCACAAAATATAAGCTTTCCGACAAGAAATGCAAACCAAGACTCATTCTCTAAGAAACAAAGATAACATATGGACCAAAAGTGAAAATATTAAAACTTACAATGCAATATCTATAATATCAAACAAAGTAAAGGAATATTCTTTCTAAATCAATGGTTGATAATGCTTCCCTCCAATCTAAACATTGTATAATTAACCATATCACCTAAGACACTAAAAGCCTTACTTTCACTTATGGCACCATAGAACGCACCTAAATATTAAGGTTCTAACTATTGTAATAGTAGCAATGATTGTAATGCATTTTTTTCATTAAGGATTTCATAGGAGTTAAAATATGAGTTGCAAGTAAGGGTAGAAATAGGTCAAGCCTTTTATTAGAAAGATACAACTTAACATACTTTTAGCCCAGTTTAACTTAACATTTTTTCTAAATAAGTTAGACTAAAGCTAATAAATAAGCCTATTTAAATAAATAAGGTAAACCTATTTTTTGTAAGTTTAGATCATAAGCTAATCAGATTGGCTTATTTAATAATTAGTACATTTATATATAATATAACAAACATCATATTTAATATAAACATTTATAAAATATACATATATAATATTAATATAATTTTAATACATATCATTATAAATATAGACATAATTTAATTATTGGCTCATTTTTAGCTTTTGCCTATTAACTTGTTTGAAAGTTTATTTGTATAATTAGGCTTTAAAATAGGTTGAGCCTAATTTTTTTTTATCTTATATAAGGTAACAGGCCAAACTAAAATCAATAATTTACAAAGCAAGTTTAATCTATTTAAGATAAAACCTAACTCAGTCTAACTTATTTTCACCCCTACTTGTAAATGTAATATTTTATTTTATTTGCACAAAAGATAATAAAAATAATAGAATGTCATGACTTGTTCCCGATCATGACCAGCATAGATTTCAATACTAGTTTCCATAAACCTTAATACTATTCAATCTTATCTATCTAACTAAAATACTTCTATTTCGAGGAGACTAAAAACTTACTTTAAATTTTTCTAGAAAAATGAATAGAATCTCTTTTATTTTTAAGTACTTCCTGAAGGCCATACACCTTAAAATACAAAACTTGGATACTAATATTTTTCTTAAATATGACAAAAACATTAATATACACAATACAAAACAATTACAACATATATATAGATAAATGATTCAACACGTCAGGTGCTGAATCATCATAATCTTTAACCTATTTTTTTATCCTAATCCAATTGTCAAAATCCTTTAACAAAGTAGTCTTAATTTTCTATGGATGTAACAAGCTTAAATACACTTATTCAACCTAAAAACATTCAAATTAAAATGGAGTGAGTTATGAGAACCCAATGAGTATATATCTACATTATCTCATAGCGGATTAGTTTCATATATACATACATACATACATACATATATATATATATATATATATATATATATATATATATATATATATATATATATATATATGTGTATGTATGTATGTATGTATGTATGTATATAACAGTCATAAACTAATCATGTATTAATTCAAAAATTAATAACAAACCTATTTCTCAAATTTCTAAAATATACCAAACTAAGCCTTGGATATTTAGATTGAGTGTTTGCTTGTGCACATCTTAGATTCTAGATTTTGCATCATAAATCATAATACTCTCATCTATTCATAAGTACACGATATCCTGATTATGTCACACACCACCTATTCCAGGTAGGCATCACATTCACAAATAGCCATTAGGGCTTAAATACAAATGAATCATTACAATCATATCAAATCCTTACAATCACATCAAATAGTAATATTTAGTCACAAACAAAGTTCCATTATCACATTACATCATAGAATTATTTAGAAGAAACATACATGCATTCATATTTTGATTCTCAAGTTTATCTTATATCTTTTTCAACTATTTGCCAGAATTTTCCATCCAACTTTTATATCATCACGTCTATCACACTTCTTATTTTAATTACTATTTAAGGCATAATTTATATCATAATATGCATAGTAGAGTTTGGCTCTACAAATCACAATTTCAAGGCAAATTCATTATGAATAATTATTTCATTATCACAAGGCAAATATCAACACATGATGATATATATGTAATATCATCACCACACCGTATTGCATGGATCCAATATCCATTCACATCCTAATCTAGATCATGTATCCTTTCTAACATGTATATAATAATATAAACTCAATCATAATGCACACTATTTCATTTACCATTGTAATCTCATCATAATCAATCAACAAATGATAATGGTGCCATCATATTTTTTTTTCAACATGGTAAATTCACATTCTCTTAAACAAATAACCATTACCTTACCACATATATCATCTCTATGTTATTCATATATGATTACAAGAATAATTTAGTATTAATCTATACTACATAGTTATATTTCAAAGAATTCATCCATAGATGTACATATATATTGTATCAAAAACATAGACTATAATGTTTAAATAACACTTTATGAAGATATTAATTTAGCATGATATATATGCTCACCTAATAATGCTAATGGCCCCTTGGAAGTTCTGAAATATCAATTTTCATCTTCTTACATTTCACTCTAACTATCAAATTTACAAGAATAATTTATAAATATGTCATATTTACTTATTTTCTTCTCAAATTACTATTTTAGGATTCAATCATAGTATTTGAACCTCCTTTATTGAAATTCTATTATCTCTTTCTTGAGTTAATCATAAGAAATACACATCATCATATGGAAATTATTAAATCAAAACTATACAAGTAAAAATATTAAAACATGATGCTATAAAAATTCTATTTATGTTATTCTACTATCCTATTTAAAGATCAACATAAAGTACTCGAGAAACTTTGTAGATAATGGTTTCTTCATATCAAACATAAAACTAGCAAAATATTAAAACTTTAAGCTCTAAGAATGCTCTACTCATTTCATTTTATGAAACTATACATAATATTTCTAATATGAGCAACTCTAATTCAAAGAAATCATACACCACTTAACTAAGGGTTTCTTAAATCTTACACAAGTCATTTGAATATTAGGATTTAATATTCCATATATGCTCTAATCATATTACATACTTTTAGCATCTTATAATACAAAAATTAGCATCCCCATATATGCCAAACTTATTGAAAATATGCCTTTTGAACCACTTTAAACATTCAAATATTAAGGTCAATGATGTAGTAAGATTTTAATTAGCTCATTTAATCATCTTATAGCATAAAATTTCAATTTATTTATATTCCATAAGCATTATCATATACTCTAAATATTTATGGATGGGTTTCCTAGGACGAAGTTCAAATCATTTATAATACTATTCAAATCATATATAATACTAAGATATAATACTCTAAATAAACTTCAATTACCTTTTCTTAATATACTATGACATAAAAATGTAATTTTTCTAAAAGCATTAACTAGAATCCACAATATGTATAAAATGGGTTTATCTTGAAGAAAGCATCAAATCATCATAAAAATTAAATTTTCATGATATAGATCATCTCACCACTCTCCAAAGTGGCTTACCAGAGCTCATCAATGGTAAAAACTTACTGGTTCATTGGTGAATGGGAAAGGCTAAATAATCCTACTTCCTTCTTTTAGTCGAGTCTTAAATGGCTCTTACTTAGCATTTGCCAACCGCCATAAGTTAAGAGGAATGCTCACTAAGCAACAATGGTTGAAGATTGAAGAGATTGTGACAAAGAAGCTAACCCCCAGAATGTTACTATTGAGCTTCAATCGAGCTCTTTCCTCCATGTTGATGTGCCATAGTCTAGTGGAAAGGTACACCTTTATTGACAACAGCTCATAGCAAGGGTATAAGGTTATGGACATTGAATGAAGATAGGAGGTAGCAACTAAAAAAAGAAAAGGGAGAAGGAAAGAAACAAAAGAAAATTGATGAAGGAGGAGAAAGAGAGAAGGAGTCGAGTATAAAGAGGAGAAAGGGGTGCCATCTAAAAATAAAAAGGAGGAGAGAGAAAAAATGCTAAAACATAAGTTGCCAGAAATGACCCTATGTTTCTTACACTTTTAAGCTTATTTTCCCTTATATAAAATCTTAACCATTCATTTATTTTATAACTCATTTTCATAAAATTAATTTTATTTAAAAATCTTAACTTAATTATTTTCAATCTTTCTCATTATATATATATATATATATATATATATATATATATATATATATATATATATATATATATATATATCTTAATAATATTGAAAGTCCTTAAATAAATATTTTAGTTTCTAAAAATAATTTATCAAATATCAACAATTAATGTTATAAAAGTTTGTATCTTTAATCACTAAAAATATTCCTAACTTGCAAGAAAATTCTTATAGAAAATATTTAAACAAACCTTAAACTAATACTAACTAATTAAATATAAAAAAAAATTGATATCAATTATTAACCAAATAAATAGATGAATGAATAAATGAAAATAATTATTTACAAAAAAATAAAATTTATAAAGCTTCAATTATTAACCCAAGTATTACATATAATAACTATTAATTTATATTATTTGATCACTATTACAGAATTGTTAATAAACATCAGTTATTATCAAAATTAATATCTATATTGATACAATATCATTTTTGAAATTATATGAAAACTTAGGATGATAGACATAATTATGACTAACATCTATAATGACATAATGGCAATTTTTAATATTAGTGTAAAACTTTTGATGTTGAATTTAAAAGTAATTGATATCTAAAGAGAGGTTTTTTTTATGGTAACATGAAAGTGTAAAAATTTACAATGTCAATTCTTTATATAAATATCATTAAAGGATTTGAAGAATTAAGCTAGGAAAAGAAAAAATTTTGCACATGGATTTTTAACTTATTTTGAAAAGGTAATACATAGGACATTGACCTTACATTAATAACCAATATCTATTACTTTTCATAGTGCCAATAAATTTTTCTCAAACTCTTATGTTTGGATTAAATTTAAGCATAACTCACTTACTTTTGGAAATGCTTTAAAGTGATGGAAAATGCCACTTTAAGATGGGTGATTACAAGGCATTAAAGTTCTAGGTGGAATGCTTCCTATCATTCGAAGAATTTTTAAATTAGGAGGAAGGATAATGTTTGCTAAATCTTATGGAGGACTTCCTCTCATTCTCTACTTCAACATGATTATGAAACTATTAGGTCCTAGTTGAGAGAATTAATTTTTTAACACACAAATTTGTAATAAGAATGATGATTTTGATACAAATATTATTAAATAGAAGATATCAAAATAAAAATAACTTTCTATTTAAAAAAGTTCAAAAATAACTTTCTTTTCATATTACCAATTTCAATACAGATATATAGCGAAATTAATGTCAAAACTCTTTGCAATGATGAGATATTAATTTTAAATGCTTATAGCATCAATTGTTTATAGAATAAATGTTTAAAGATATTCCAAACATCTCTGTTAAAGAAATGGCAAACTTAAAAACATCAATTTTGGGCTTAACTAATTTCTTAAATGATGGTATTTATAAATTAACATGAAAATCATGAAACTTAAGAGTTTTATCTCAAACTTAAGTAACTTATAAATAGATGGCACTTAAAAGGTTATGGAAAAAACTACCATATCAATTATTATAGTAGTTCATCTCAAAAGTTTACACATTAATTAAGTACTTAACCAATATCTTAAGGTACAGCAATTAGCACTTTCATAAGATATTATCAAACTTAAGACATCGATTTCTATTAATAACTAACATCTAAGTTTTATATAATGCTTGTAAATATCGCTTTACCTGTTAATTTGAAATAAATCAATGATATACTAAGATAGCGTACCTTCCATAAAAAATAGGACTTCTCATTTAGAGGGTGCAAATTATCATATTTAGAAGTATAAAATATTAAAAAGGTTCTTAAGTCCATAAAAAATCTTTCAAGGTACTTATACTCACATTTCAATCATGAACACAACTATTCTACAATGCATTTGCAAAGACTTTAACCATAAATCCTTCAAAAAACTTTGTAAAATCCTTATGCTTATTGCTAAAGTGCTAGTGAAAGTCCTTAGAAAGACCTTTGATAGATTTCAAAGCTTTCTTAATATCCCTTATAACACTAAATACATCGATCTATACCCTTCATTTTAAAATTTATGTTTATTGGTCTCAAAAGTCATCTTTGTTTTTCACTATAAATTATAGCATTTTTAATGAATATGTTGATGTATTGATATGGATATAAATGAAATTGTACAATATATTTTCATAATTATTTATCTTTTTTGTTATTTATTTATATATTTTCATTCAATCTTTAGTTATTTGTATCTATTTAATTGTATAAAAAAATATTGGAATGTAAAAAAAGAATTTTAACACTATTGATTTCACTTAAAATAAGTTGAATCCAAAAAAGGTTAATTAATTCATAAAATAATGTTAGTATTTTTACAAAAATTATACTTCAATTTTAAAATTGTTACTTGATATCAATTGCGAAACTATAAATTAGATCATATGTTTTTATTTATCTTAATATATGTTTATAAGATAAATATAGATCAATTCTACTTTTAGATGAACTTGTGTGTGTGTGTGTGTGTATGTGTGTGTGTGTGTATTTGTGATATATATAAATTGTATTTCATATTCTAATGTGTGCATGTATAAATTGTTATTTAGTTTTAGGATTGTTCCATAGTGGCTCTAGAATTAGTAAGAGCAGCATGATAACAAAGAGATTGAAAGGGATTTATTATGAAAAAAAGTTGGCAAAGAAAAAGAAATCAATTTTTTAATAATCAACATTCAATAATTATGATGTCAATTATTATTTACTAACCAATGTCAAACATTAGTTAATAGGATGATGTCATCTTTTTAAAGATGCCAATGTTTGTACTTAATTGACGTCTATTATCCCATGTGGTTTACTTAAGCTAACTTTAGGCATCTATGTTATATAGTAATCAATATGGAAACTTCTACCACTTAGTACAAGTTGAAAATAATAAGGGTAAAACATGATGTTATTTGCAAATTTCATTCCAAAACCCTTCCAACTGTCACTATAGATTTAGCATTTAATGTCAATTATTTTAGGATTTTAACATCACTTCCTACCTAATGTGCATATAAGCATTGGTGTAAATCCAATATATTTAATGTCAATCTTGAAATTGATATGAAATATAGTTAATGATGTCAACTATTATACACAAAAACTAACACCTTTAGTTCTTAGATATTTAATAACCATTCACATTAGATGTCAATGTATAATTGATGTAATAAACTATAATCAACTAACATAGAATATAAACTACAATGTTGGTTTGGGAACTGCCATTGAAAATTGATGTTCATTCATGACATAAATTTCATATATAACATTGATTTGTATTAAATAACCAATATAATATGTCAACAAAGATGATAATCTTTTATCATAACCAACATTATCTAGTAATTTTTTTCTAGTTGTATTCACATATACCTTACTAGACTTAGAGCTATATTTAAACCTAATTATAGAATCTAACCACCATATTATTATTCAAGCAACATTATTACAAAAATGCTATTTATTATATAGAAATGAGATAAACATGTATTAAAAACTATTTAATAATTCAAAGATGCTACTTATTATACATATAATGGGGGTTGAGAAATAATAAACACAAATTACCTTCAATCTTTCATAATATGTCTAGGGGAATCTTTAACTTGTATCCATTTAGCATAATTATCTCACACATAAAATTCCTTCACATTACTTTTATTTTCCATTGAAGGTATTGCTATGGAAAAAGGAGGAGTTTCCTAAACACAATTCTCAAAGTCTTCTTCGTTGCCATTTCCAATAATTTTTCTCTTCCTTGGTAGAGTTGTTATTGCTTATAATTAGACGAGTTTGTGACATATAACACATATTTTCCTTAGAATGCCATTATGAATAACTCTCTCTTATGACTTTCCTTATTAAAATCTACCAGCATAAATTCTAACTCATTAATTTGGATGTCATTCTTATTCTTAGTCTACTTACATAGAAATATTGGCTCTCTAAACTTAACATAATCAAGCTCCCAGATATCTACAATGACCTCGTAATATGACATATTGCCATAAATATAGTTCTTATCTTTGGAATTATTCACATGTATAACCACTAAAGTAATCTTACCATTTTGCATGGTACTCTTGACATCCTACTCTTTTGTATAGAAAATATACCCATTAATGTCTTATCTATGATAAAAAAAAATGACTTTTTTGCATGGCCTCTATGCTAGCCATCTAATGATCTTGAGAACTGCATTTGATGGTCTTTGTGCCATCCAATAATGAACTTAGATATGAAACTAATTGAAAATTGATTAATTGTATTCAATTTGGATCCATTGATCATTCCTTGTGTGATTTTGTCCCTTTAAAAAGTTTATATGCTTATCCAAATAAGGTTGAACTCATTAATATTATACAAGATGTAAAAGTGAGCTTGCATCAATATTTCACAACTTATGCTTACCACTTAAGACTTAATGTGTCTTTACCTATAATTCTACCCTTATGATGAAACTCTGGAAGTTTGATAGCATCTATATTTGATATACAGTCACTATAAAACTCAGCCATACTATAGCATTTGTATTTTCAACAATATAACATTCAATAATGCATCTTTCTAGTTGATTTCTATTCCTTACATACTCTTTTAAGATTTTTATATGTCGCTCAAAAGAGCATATCCATCTTAAGTAAATTTACCTATATAATTTTATCTCTCTTTCACCAGATATATAATTAAATGCACTATAGTATTAAAGAATAAAGGTGGAAAGTACGTCCCTAACTACTACAGTATGACCGCAACATGTTTTTGTAAGTCATCCAATTTCTCAAGATTAACAACCTTCTTGCATATTGCATTAAAGAATAAATAAATTTTAGTAATAGCATATCTGACGTGTTTAAGCAAGATTAATCAGCAACTATTGATAATAGTTGTTGCATCAAACTAGACAATTATGAGACTTCAAATAGTTTCAAATTTTTCATTAAAATTGAGCTCTTGATATTTAAAGAATATTCCTATGGCACCTTAACATCACGTATACATTCACAAAAACTTGTCTTCATTACATCATTAACTAATGCAATAAACAACCAATTTTATATATACATAATATATAATAGGCATGATAGTTTTATCATTCAAATCATCATGCCTATTATATACCATATATACAACTTGGTAGTGTAACAAATATACTAAAACACCGATACACTAAATCACCAATTCTCCATGCTTGAGGGTTTTAAAGTTAAAGAAGACTCAAATTATCATGCCTTTTTTTCATTTTGATAATGCCAAGATGAGAGACTTCTTCCGCCATTATAGAGATATTAGGTTAAAAGGAGGATCTTATCTTAATAATAACAAATGTAGTAATCTTCATTATCATATTCCATAAATTATTGATCTAGGTAATATATTTATCTCCATTACAAACATTAGATTTTCGAACGAATTCAAGGATAGCCTTCTTTATTATCAAGAAACCCATTTAAAGATGTTACATATTTTATCAAAGGACTTGCCTCTACTCTAGTATCCAAGGTTTCACATATTGGTCTTTTATAGCATCCTTTAATTAAGCTTTATAAAATAAAAAGGCTTCTATCCTTAAATTAAAACTAAATTCTAAAATTAGATAATGGAAGCTAAGACATCACGAAGATGTTTCAAATGGAGAGTGGATTGCAATTTATAAGCAATACAAGACATTATACCTCAATTATTAACATATAACCAACATTTTAAAATTGAATTTTTTCCATGTTAAGTACTTTGATATATATTTTAGACATTAGTTATTTCAAAAAAGGTTTGGCCTAGTGAATGTTATAGTATATTTTGAATAAGCATTTTATTAAAATATAAAATATCTTTACATTTTTTTCAATAACACTATAAATACAAACATTAATTGATTGTACATATCCTTTAGACATCAATTTTTAAGTATAATTTATATCTAAAATACCGATATTCTTCACAATTTCCAATAATATCATAAACATAATCATTAGTTAGTTGTTAACATTCTTTTATATTTCAATTTAATATGAAACTAACATCTAAATATAAATATTCTTTATAGTTTCTAATAACATTTCAAACATAAAAATTAATTAGTTGTTAGCATTCCTTTAAATGTTAGTATAATATATATTTAACATTTAATTTTCCACATGATATTTAGTTAGACAATGATTTATTGAAAATTGATATAGTATTCATATTCAATGTCAGTTTGTTGTACAGTCATCACCTTAAGTTTCCTAATGTTAAATACCTTATTTCCCATTAGAAAATAAGGCTTTATAATATCACTTATTATCCTAACCAACATGTTAACTTGTACTTATTTTTAAAAATGGCACCTTGCTGTTATATATACCATTTTTCATAGTAGTAAACCTTAAATGATTCTTTATTTAATAGGGTATGTTTTCCTTCTAACCTTAAGATGAATTTCTTTAATTTTGTATTATGCTTACCTTCAAACCCTAAAATTATTTTCCATGATTGAAGCTCTATTGGCTTATTACTAAATATGCAAGATTTGACATTTCTTACAAAAATGTAAAATATAAATATAAGGATTTATTTTAATTTTTGTGTTTATTCTTATAATTTAGTTTTTGATTTCATAATATATCATATTTTGTTATCTATCATTTTGATGTACTTTTTACAAGTTTATACAGGTGAAAATTTTAATTTGATTCACTTTCTTTAGTATTCAATAGCATTATCTACAATTTATTTACATGAAATGTGTAATATCATACATTAAATTTTCATGAATACTAATTACATTTGTAGGTATATATTGGATTCAATAATACATTTTTAAGGAGTGTGAATCTCATACATTGAGTCATAAGTATTAGGATAAATTTAACAAATCACTAATCTCATATTAGGGCATTATATATAATCTTTCACCATTTTCAAACCTTCATCATTCATTATATTCTTTAAAAATTTTTATATTAGGATTTTATAATGTCATATGAAATTGTAAATTCTATTTTGGATTAAAGTATTCTATAAGGAGGAATACAGAGGAAATAAAGAGGATGAGAAAGTGGGAAATAAAGGGATGAAGTTAAGATTTAGAAAGGACATACCATGTTACTTATTTAGTGAAGCGAAAATGGTATTATGGAAATAACACATCAGTTTTTAAAAATAAATTACATGTAATGTTATTTCCTACAACGCCAACAAAAGAATAGGGTCGATTGTTTTTGATATAATAATTGACATTATCATTATAGGAATAGGACTTTATACTAATGACAAATATTGTTGGTAAAGATACATAAGTCATCATTATTTGTCTATACTAATAATGTTATTGTTGGAACTAAGTTAACACTATTAAGGCGCAGCTATAAGATTATATTGATAACTTAATTTGTTATTATACTAGAATATACTATACTGATAGCAACTATCAATAGGGTAGAGGTTTATAGACTACATCCATATGATGTGACAATACCCATATGTTAACAACTACATGTCATTAATATAGGATGAGCTAACATAGACATGCCTATGTCGATGACAAATGTTAGGTATAGACTTTTTTTTAAATGCTTAAAATTCTAAATATAATTACTTGTATTTTTCTTTTAGCAATATTAATAATAAGAATTATTATTCTTAAATAA
The DNA here is from genome assembly GCA_020226215.1 of Sindora glabra. Taxonomy (NCBI): domain Eukaryota; kingdom Viridiplantae; phylum Streptophyta; class Magnoliopsida; order Fabales; family Fabaceae; genus Sindora; species Sindora glabra. Next base: position 34,966,092 of record CM035233.1, read on the forward strand.
TTTTAATAAATATTAAAATTTAAAAATATTATCATACTAATTATGATACTAAATGAGACAAGAAAATGAAATATATAACATAAAATTGCAAATGTTATATAAAAAAAATTGCCATAATGTCTATATATAACAATATAATTTAACAAACAAAAAGGACAATATATAATCTAAAAAGTCTCTAAATCAAGTAGTCATTGGTGTCATCATCATTGCAATCATGTGATTAGTTTAGAGTGGAAGGCACATTATTGTGAATCTAGCAACCAATGTCAAGGGATGAATGTTTGACAATTGAGAAGGAGGAGAAGATAGTGTAGGATGTGGCAAAGCAATCTCAAGTGTGGCTTATAGATATTGATATAGCATCTTAATCTACTACCTAGTATGCTGCAATAACTATTCCTAATAGTTAATGTACTATTCCTAATAGTCAATGGTCTTCAATCCGTGGCAATCTTTGTACCTCTTTTGCATCTTATTCTACACAATTCTCTTGGACTTCTACAAATTCAAAGTAAAATATATACAATAGCAAGAGCAATAAACTTTATATAAAAAAAATTACACTAGTAATATTATTTAATTCATTCTTACCCTATACTTTGCAAGATCAAACTACCTACAATTAATCACATAGTAGTTTACAGGGATATCAACTAGAATTTCTTACATTGCATGATCATACTCATCTATCCTACTTCATGAAATGCACCCACAACTCATGTATCTAACATCTATATCGATTGGTTGTAGTACGTTCTATAACCTTAATCATATAGGTCATTTCTTCCAGTGATACATCAATAAGTTGAAAAGATTATTGCATTGAAAGATATATAACAATCAAATATAAGTGTAAAACAATAATAATATCAAATGTAAATTAGCAAAGAAAATATGTTAGTATTTCTACTACAAAATAGCAATTCTACATTAGTTATTTAATGGATTATACATCAGTTTTAAACCATCATGTTATTAAGTGATGTAATAAATATTTTATAACATCAATTTAAAAATCATCGTAGAAAAAAATATGTCAATTTCTTAATAAATAAATCATCGTCATTTTTTTAGTCACAATACTTGGTAACTAATCAAATTTAATGATATCAATTTTATCATTATAACCATTAAAAATTGTAATTAAATGAAAGATTGTTTTATTAACTAATGTAGAATATTTAATTTACCATTTTGGTAATTCATATAACGAATATTTATTACATTCTTTATATCAAAAAAAATTTTCTTATGCCTTTTCTATTTTGTACAACATTTTATGACATTTTCTACTATGCTACTTCTAACTTAAAATACATCTAAAACTCCTAAAATAATAATACTATAACTTTATAATATATATAGATGTCACTACATTTAATTTTAATAATAATACATAGATCTAAATTCAGCATATGTAATTCATAACAAATATAATAGCTTTGTTTTTTCTTTACATTAATTCTATACAATTTAGAATAGCCCTACTAAATGTCATACATTTAAAGCATTTTCAAATTACAAAGAAACAAAGTAAGTAAATAAAAATTTAAATATCGTAACAACTACAAAGTAAAGGTTTATCATGGTAGAAAAAAATTACTTTCTAATCTATCATAAATATCATTCTATCTAGGCATGTTTAATTCATTATTCACATGAATCTCTCAAATAAGACATGCATTATCCAAATATTTCAACATAATCTACAAACTAAGAATTTAGCAATTGTGTGTGTAAGCAAAACTTCAAAAAATAAATTAAATTGTAAAAATAAAAAAAGCTAAAAATGTTCTTACACTCATATTTTATACTTTTACAATGAACGCACATCCTCATAGATTTATCGAAAAGCTAAAAAATATTTAATATTACAAAATAATTAGAGCATATAAGCACTAAAAAAATTGAAAAGAATCATCTTAAAGTTAGAATCTTAATATACCTTAGTAAAGAGATAATCATTTTAAGATTGGAAGAGCTTCATAAAGAAATTTGAAAAATAGCATTATGGCTTCACCCTTTTTATTTTCATCTTGTGTATTATGATTTGAACTATTTTAATTTTAAATATTGATTCCTAATAAAAAATTAACATGTATAGTAAAATAATATTATTCAACTATCGAGGTTTAAATATTAATTTTTAATAATAGCTAATATCATAAATAAAAATATGTCATTTAAAAATATATCTTAAGTAAAAACTTTATAGTTTTATAGGTTGGTATGATTTTTTTTGTATTGAATAATTACATTTTTCTTATACAATTTTGTAAATATATATAATAACAATAACAAATACAATTATAACCATGTTAGTTTTATAATAAATAACTAATATAGTTTGATGGACATTTTTCTTATCCAATTATATGTTGGTTTTTTATTTTTTTTAACTTCTACATCCTTATATTTGTCTAAAAACATATATAATAACAAATTGTTGTTCTAATAATATTATTAACATTAACTAATAGATATTATATAATAACATTACAATTCATCATTTGATCTCACAACTTTAAGAAAAATGTTGGTGAATGTCTAGCTTTTATATCCACAGGAAATTTCAATAAAGTATACTCTCATATAAATGATGCAAAACTTACAAATAAAACTTTCTTATTAGCAAACACTTTATATACTTGCTCTTTTTTTATACTAGTACCCTCACTTGAATGATGCAAGACTTATAAATAACTACATCTAAAAGCTATGACTTACAACATCAATCTTGTATTGTCCTTTTGAGCCACATAAATAAAATAGAATGAAAGAGAAACTATCAAATGAAACCCAAGATGAAAATAAGAGTGGAAGAGAAAATAATATTTGGATGCAATTTATAAGCAGTATAAGACATTCTACATTGATTATTAATTAAAAATTTAACATTTTAAATAAACAACATTGTTCAACTATAGAATTTTAAATGTCATTTATTATATTATAGATATTTATTAGAAGTTTATTATATTTAGATACTGGTTATGATAAAAAAAAAAACTAACATTGTATAGGAATCTAATTTCCATAAACAACGTTAGTTGTATCAAATGAATGATGTCCTTTCCCTTATATATTTTTAATCAACTTGTATGCTACATTGAGTTTTAGTAAATTACTTGAACTACTGAAAAATAAAATAACTATTCTACAAACTATCCAAGAGATGAATTAATTGTGAGAAAGCTTGAAAGTTATGTAAATAAGATAAAAGGTTAACTTTATCTTAAAAGATATTAAATTTCATAAGTTTAAAGGAAAAAAAAGGTTAGTTTCAAAAGTAATAATATTTAATCAATTTTATTAGTTATCATAAATTCAAGAAAAGTTATGATCAATTTTATTAGTTATCATAAATTCAAGAAAAGTTATATGTCCTTTTTACATATTTTTCTTACAATAGTACAAACATTAATACATTAAACTTGAATATACAAAAATATAAGAAAAAAGATATTGATATAAGAAAATTCATTTTGCAATTTTATTCATTTTATATGTTGTTACTTTAACAAATGTAAATTTACAACAATATTACAAAAAGGAAAAAAAAGGACTTTATTCTTCTAATGTTATTGCTAAAGTTAGTGCCAATTCTTATATAACTATTAATCAAATTTCAATATTGGTAAATTATGGATCTAGGTGATCCACTTACCTCCATTATCAATGTTGGCTTATGTTTGAAGAGGAGGAGTATAACTCCTACCCAATCTCATCTCACACATTTAAAGATAATAATGGATAAAGTAGCAATAATCAAAATTTATAATGTCTTCAAAGCTGTTAGATAAGTGGAGGCGTGGTTGCATTCCTTTTCCCTAACATAAGCTGGAGTTAGAAAATAAAAGGTAAGACATCATAAAGATGTTTTTAAATAGAGAGTGAACATAAAATATATAGTCAATTAATTAAACTATAGATGTTAGTAATTAAATTGAAATCAATGTTTTAGGCTTGCTCCATTATAATTAAGTGTTAGTTCATTGCTTAAGGAAACTTTTTAAATGTCTGTACATGTTGATTAATAATAAAATTGACATGTAATATTGTCTTCCTCCTATATGATCTTTTATGTGCCTTTTGGATAACAATTTTTTATATTAACCTTTGTCTTAAGTTTTCACTTAAATTCCAAAAATGCCATTAATTAGTTATAGATATTGATTCATTTTAAACCATTATTCTATTTGTCTTGAAAATTTCAAAATTGTGGTTGCATTTATATAGACATCATGTCTTCTATGATTGACATCTATTAATGAATTGCAATTTTGTAGTAGTGTACTTACCTCAATTCCCTATCTAACACATGCTTGTTGCTCTTTAGGTATAATTGCATACCTCTCATGGAATAACTCATAGTACTGCCTAACAAGCACTTTTATTAACATGGGAAGTATTTTTGGTTCTCTCCCATGGGATTCCAAGCCACCAAATCTACCAGGTAGTGGTTGACATTTGTTCTTAGTAATTTTTCACTAGAGGCCTAAGGCCCTTATTTTTTTGTAATATTTCTTAAGTGGTGGAACTTAAGAAAATAAACACCATGTTAATCAAAAATATATATTTATATATGAGAAAAGTAACATATATATAGTAATCATAATTTTACTTGTCTCGTATTGTTAAGACAAATGGGATCCAATTATGGTGGGGCTCTATCACCTGCTTTAAGGTAGGAAGGTAGAACAACAATCATGGATAGGAAGTAGTACGAATGGTAATCATTACACAAGCTATAAATAATATTTATTACAGGATAACGAAATTTTTCTTTACATATTTTTTGTCTATGAAAAGTAAAAAACTTTAAAGCCTATAATAAATCACTATTACTAAACATATTCATTTTTGCCCTCATCAATTTTAACATCATCATTAAACTCTAATTGCTCTTCCTTTATATAATAACCAATTATTTTATCTTCTAAAATATCATTATCATTTATAAAGTCATTGACATCTTATGTGTAAGCATGAATATCTTTGAAAGATGAAACACACTGAGGATTGTTATTCTAATCCATCAATGTAATAAGGTCTAAATTTTTAAGGTTAAATATAAGGTAGAAGTTTGCAAAATTGGCATCTTGTAACATTAGGACTCTATGATCATTGACATTATCATCTAGAAGATCCCACATATCACAATCCGTCACATTAGCAATGATTTTCTAGTTGGGTCCATCAAGAGGACCATCAATGTAAAAGAAAAAGAAAAAAATTTTTTTGCTTAAAAGGTATGTATGTATGGATCATTTTTGCACCATTAAGCATTAATGGAAATGCTTATTATGTTTGTGTCACTAATAATTTTATTTTTTCACAATTGCTATCAAATCATTTATACTTGAATAAAGTCATAGAGTAATTATTCAAATAAGTTAACTTTATGATATCCTTTAAAAGATTGTAAAATGTGTTTTCATTTATCCTAAATACAAAAACCTCACTATTTTGTCATATGCCTAGAATCCTAAGTAGAAGTCACAAATTGAACTCTATTAACTACTCATTCTAACATAACATAAAACTGTGAAATTTGATTTGGAAGCTAATAAGAATAAGCTCCATTGTCTCCATCCTGTAGGGACTATGAGATCACCCTAAGGATGCCTTTGGCATCTAGGGGTTGTGGACAAACCATAGAACCTTGCTCATTGGTTGCCTTTGGGGATCCATTTTTGTGTAGTTAATGCATTTATAAAATCAATTAAACACAACAATACTAAAATCGATAATGAAAAAGGATAAAATTATGCAAATAAATATGATAAGGCATTACCTTTAAGTAAAACCATGAAAAAAAGTCAATTTCCTAAAGTTAAGATAGGTTTTAACCACCTTTTTTCTTATAGTTATATCATATCTTCACTATGGAATCAAGTTATTCATTAAATGAGAAAAACTTGGAAAAAAGAGTAAAAAGTCCGAGAGACTTACTTAAGATTCTATTGAATTTTAGAATATTTGTTGAAGATGTATCATATTGCAATGTGCCAATCTCTCTTCTCAATGCATACAATTTATTTTCTTCATGGCTTAACATTAATATCTAAACACCAATAATTACAATTTTGTTCCAATTTAGACAACATCCTAATCTCATTCGAGCTAATTGAATTTAGTTTCCACCTTTTGCAAATACATGAAACAAAATATTAATGCTTCATTTATAACATTACATTTAACAATAGAATCCTCAAGTCAAGCATGATTTATGGCATAGTCATTTAACTTGTTGATGTCACTCTCATATGGAACATCCACTGAAAATTAACGAGTCCTCCAAGTAATACTTTTCTAGGTAAATGTATCACCAAATGCACTATTATGTCAAAAATTGCTAAAAAGTATATCTATTCAAGTTTGTAGAGAATGAGAACAATGTCTTCCTTTTATTTCTCCACATCCTTCTAATTCAAAGTTTTGGCGCATATTAGATTTAAGTTTACATGATAATTCTTTCAACATGAATGCCCAAATTACAGGTGTTAATAATTACTGCATAAAAATGTGACAATCATACAATTTCAATTCCTTGATTTTGGTGCGACTACCAATCACATTCTTCCTCAAATTACTAGCCATGGCACTGTTCAAGTATTGATTAAATAGGGAATTTTGCAAAATTATCAAACTTTTGTCAATAGACATGTTCATCACTGGTTAACAATATCATAAGTTATTCTAAAATTCAATCTTGCATACTTATTTGTTATATGTCCTAAACCAAACTTATTATTCAAACTCTAAAGGGTAAGGTCTTATCTCATTCAAGACATACCTATAGTTATTACTCAACTTATCTATGCTATCATTTTTTAAATATAGAAATTTTGGTAACATCTCTTCATAATTCTCTAAATGTGCAAACTATAGCTCAATATAATACATACCTAAAGAATAAGAAAATAAATGAAGTTTTTATAATATGAAATGATGAGTAAATAAGTTAATAACAATAACTAAAACACCTATCTCAAACTATTCAAATTTATAGAATAATTCAAGAGTTAATCAATCTATAATGGTCAATCAACCTTTTAATGAGTTTAATATTACAGTATAAGTATATTAAATTTTACAATAATTTTTAGTATTTTATCTTTACTTTTGATATTCATTTATATATAATAAATTTTAAAATATACTAATGTCATAATATTCACTACTTTACTTAAGATTCACTAAAAATCTTTTACAGTGGCCATTTTCTTATACTAATTTCTTTATTCTCATTATTTAAATATATATTGACTATTTTGCGCACATTTTATAGTGTATGTCCTTACCTTAAATATCTACTGCTTAATATCTTCTTGTTCTTTAAATTAATATAAATTTAATACTCTTTTAGTGTTATGCATAAATTTTACTCATAACATTTTTCATTATTTATTCACAACTTCATTTAAAATTCACTTTGAATCTCTAACAAATGAATATTTTTCCAATTTATGTTTAATTTTATTTATTTAATATTTTTATTATTTAAATTTCAATATTTTTATTACATTAATATTAAAAATTTATATATTTTGAATATATAATGTTTTCTTCATTTCAATTTTAGTATCTTTATTAATTTATAATTTTAAAATTTATATGTTTCTATTATTTAATATCTTCTTATTCTTTAAATTAATGTAAATATAATACTCATTTAACATTATACATAAATTTTACTCATAATATTTTTCATTATTTGTTCACTACATTATTTAAAATTAACTCTAAATCTATATTAATAAATATTTTTTTTCTAATTTATGCTAAAGTTTTAATTATTTAATATTTTTCTTAGTCAAATTTTTATATTTTTCATACTTTAAGTTTTAAAGTGTATTTATTTTCATTATTTAATATTGTATTCATTTCAATATTTTTTGTTCATTAAATTAACATAAATATAATATACATTTAATATTATATGTAATTTATACTCATAATGATTAATCTTATTCATTATTTTATTTAAAATTAACCCTAAATCTCTATAATTAAATATTTTATTTTCTAAATTTATGTTTAATTTTTAATTATTTAATATTTTATTATTTAAATTTTTTTAAGATTACCATCAAATGACATTTGATTCGTGAAATTTTTTTCATATTTTTGGTAATATTTTAAAAGAATATAAAATTTTCATATTTAATTCAAATTTTAAATAAATATTGCCAAGAATGTTTTTGGTATAATATTCTACTAAAATATTCCTATAGGTTAGGGGTGTTTTACATTTTTATGATACGAGAATATTTTAATTGATAAAAATAAACTTTTTTATCTACTTTTTTATTAAAGCTTTACTATCGTTAACATTTCATTTCATTACTACTTACCATTATTGAACATTGCTAACCGCCACTTACCATGATTAACCATTACCCCTCACCTATCATTAGTGATTATGATTAACTACTTATTGCCGGTAATCATTATTAACTCTCATTCATTTTTTATTACCATTGTTGATCATCACTCATTGTTATTAGCTACCATTTATAATCATCCACCACCACTTATAGTTAGTGATCACTACTAACCACCACTAATTGTTAGTAATCATTATCAGCCATCATCTACAATTAATGATCACCATTCACAATTATTCACTATTGATGATCACTGTTTACCATTATCTCACTATCAATGATTACTATTGGTCACGTCACATCATAATAGCCACCATTAGCCACCACACATCATTAACTATAACTTATCCTAAGTGATAACCCCCAACTACTATACATTTGCAATGACCACTGCTAGTTATTGCCTATTAACAATGACAGCTATCCATCACCACTATTATCTTCCAATGATAATTGTCAATTATCAACTACTGTTATTAATAGCTCAATTTTTAATGAAGGCAATTTTGGTAATCTAATAGTATTTTTAAAATATTCAAAATAATTAAAACATAATACTATAACATTTATAAAAACATTTCTAATTGAACTAAATATAGTAATATCATATTTTCAAGAATTAAATTCCTAAGAATCACATTCTTGAGAATTATATTAGAATTCCTAAGAGTGTTTAATTCTATAAACTAAATACCACCTAAGTGTTTTCAATTTATGTATTTTATTATCTAATGTTTCCTTCTTTATTGCATATACATAATTTTAATACTTATTTATGACTCTACTTTAATTGTACTCATACTTATCTTTTAATATTCTCATACTTATATTAGATTAGAAATCTTATACTAAGTCCAACTATAACACAACTATCAATGTATTATCCTAATATTCTCATACTCATGTTAAGTCTAAACATAACACAACTATTATACATTAAGGTCATATAATATGTCCAAATAAAACACCATAACAAATATATTTCGTGTAATATGCTCATTCCATAACTAATTTTACAATAATAAAAAAATTTCATGCTAACAGCATATCACATTCCATAACCAATCTCCAAAAAAGAGTATTTAAGAAACTTCATCATACCTTAATTGAAGAATAAGCCAAAGAATGATAGTATAATCTAGCTAATATCTAAAACCAACATAAGAAAATAGGAGAGAGTCAAAAAATGATGAAAATATTAAAAAGAATAAAAAAATCATACTTGAAATGTGGAGAATTCCCTTGGCATTTCTATTAGCTTTGTTGCACAAATAAGACAAAATGACATTCTGACAAAATTTAATTTATAAGTCTATATTGATGACATTTTTTCAATCATTGATATAACCTTTTTTTGGTTGTTGCTATAAACTATTTGAAAAATAAGTGTCAACTTGCATCTACTCATTTTCTTGGAAACCTTATAGTAACAACTCCATTGTTGGTTTAGATTAAAAATTCAATTTTCAAAAATTTCAAAAAATAATATATTGATAAAAAAGTCATTGGAATGAAATCATAATTAATTCACACACCAATTTTTCAAGCAATCTATATCAACAAAAATTTTCATCAATAATTATTCAAATTTTAATTATTTTAATTTTTTAATTCTACATGATTATCTACTTATAATATACCAACAATATGTGTCATTAGAATAAATATAAATTTTCTTTTTTAAAAAAAGGGAAACTATTGCTCTGTCACAATAGCTTTGCCATTGGTAAATTATTAACATTTTTTTTTTTGCACTCCACACCAATTATATTGACAGCAACATAACTCATTTTTAGTGCCAAGGATTCTTGCCATACAACTTTTACCTATATATCCATGATTAAGAAAATGTCGCCAAAGTAAATGTCATTACTATATGTTACTTTTGTTGTAGTGTATATAATCGACATTAAAATAGATATACAATAATGTTCAATGAAATGTCAATCAAAAATTAATGTGTAATCATTTAAATACCTAATGTATATATCAATAATTTTATAGCAATGGATATTTAATTTTTTTAATTCAATATAAATCATATTATATTGTATAAAATCTATTTGCATGGAAAAAAATCAATGTTTTCAACTTTTATTCTATAAAAATCTTATAAATGAGTGTATTGTAATTATTATGATCGTATTAATGCGCAACTACAGTAGTGTGGTTCTAACTCATCGTTGCACTTCTCAGAAAAAAAAAAGAAAAAAAGAAAAAAAAAAAAGAACACTCATCATTTCACTTGCAATTTTTAAAAACATTACAAATGCGGTGTGGTGCAAAAGCGATAGGCACGCTGCTAACTGTGATATAATAATTATAACACGCATTGGAGCACCAATTATTGAGTCAACACTAAATAGCTAACTTAGAATTTGTTAATTCAAACGACTCGTCCTATGTTAATATTATAAGATATACATATGTATCAAAATTATATTTTGAATATAAATTTGAGAAAATCAATTAATTTAGAATAATAAATATTTATAAAATTTAATTCAATAAATATAAAATATTTAAAATTTAATTTTTAATATATAATAATTTTATTTTAATATTATATAGCTTTTTGATATCATGTATGTCTCTCGAGAGAAGAGACAGCATAATTGGGAAAAATTTTAAAGACACTATGATGCATTATTTTATGACGTATTAATTATTTTAAATCGTTGAATTTTATTTAATTTATATAATATTATACAAATTGATAAATTTAAATAGTTTGATGTACCAGTACACTGAAGTTTGTCCCAATTTCAAAGCATAAAGCCCATCCCTTCGATACAGTCGCCTAACTACAATGATCTGATATTGGCGATGCGAGCTACTTCTCTTCCACGCGGTTTCATTAGTTTGAAATTTTCAAGCGTTCAATTTTTTTTTCAATTGACTCCGTACCTATTTAATTTTCATCCCCGTCCCCTATATTTGACTCTAGGGAAAAATAGCAAATTACTTAACGTGTCTCTTTGTCTCGAGTTGTTGACAATAAGAAATTGAAGGCCCAAATCAAAATTCTATTACAGTGCTTTCATTTCTGCCATTCAAATAATAAAACTTCATCTTCAAGATCCAAACCACCTTCAACACTTATCCCCTGTTTGGTTGCATAGGTTGCATAGAAAATAAGAGGGAAAGACAAGTTAGAGAAAAAATCGATAAAGAAAATAAAAAATATCTTTTGCTTGATTGTAGGATAAAATTAAAAAAAAAAAAGTGGAAATATAGGATGTGGGTCCCACCTACCTTTGTTCCTCTCCAGTGGTGGGGAGAAAAGCAAAGAGAAGTCATACTATGCTAATTTTTTTCCGCTACTTTCCCCTATCTGAAACCGTCTTCTTCTATTTCTCCATTCCACACGAGATTGCTACTTCCATTGCTACAGTCTTTGCATCCAATGCCTTCTTGTTTCTGCTTCCGCTTTCACGAACTGTTGGTAATTGTCTCCAGCTTCTTTTTGTACTTTATATGATATGAATGTTGTCCGATTTCTCTCGTATCTATGTCTCTTTTCTTCTCTCTCTTGCCATTCTCATCTCATCTCTCTCCACCCCCAATTGCGACGTCGCTACTGCAAGCTGTTACTGATGGACGATTGGCCTTCCACAAGACCATAGCTTATTAGCGTGGAGGGATGATCTCCATCGAAGGTCGAAGGCAGCATCTGGGCGTCGGGCTTCGTCCCCTCCGGCATGAAGTCCTCCGATCTTTGCAAGATGAGTTCTGCCGTCGTCCAACCTTGCTGCTTGTGGGTTGCTAGCAAGCTACTATCACTAGTCGATTAGGTCTAGATTCGAAATTTGAATATGTCATATGAAACAAAAAGACATGCATAGAATTTGTTCTCCACATTTGAGAACATAAACAAAATGCATGAGAGGAAAGCCAACTCAGGATTTAATTATGGATAAAATGTAAAGTGATATATTGATGATAAATATATATTCCATCTCATAAGAAAATTTCATCAAACATTTCATTTAAAAATATTCTATACATATATATTTATATATTGAGTTATTTTAATAAAAATGAATTAGTATAAACTTATTTTATCAAATGAATTTAATGTATTGATAATTTAATTAATTTTTTATTTTATGTAATGATAGTATTGTAGTTGATTTATTATAATAAATTTTATTTCCTACCAATTTTATCTTCACTTAAATATTAAACAATTTTTCTCTTATTTTCTTTTTTTCTCATTTTTTCTCCATACTTAAAAAAAAATAATTTCTCTCCTCTTTTCTTTCTTTTCTATTTTCTCGCACAACTAAATAAAGCCTTGCAGAAGAGGTATGTCAAACAATTCTCTCTTTCTCAAATCCAAAAATCAACCAACAATTTCAACCAAACTCAAATCATTGCAAGAGGGTACTTTGTTGATGTATACAATGGATGTCTGAAAATCGATGGAACCGATTGCACAGTTGCAATCATACGCTTATCTTCCCAATTCAGATCATCTCCGAGGCTGTCTCAATTGAGGAATGAAATCCAGTTGCTTTGCCAACTTCGTCACCCGCTTCTCGTCATTCTCATTGGATTTTGCCATGATAAAGATGAGATGATTCTTGTGTAAGTACATGGCCAATCAATCCCTCTCTAATCACTTAAATCGCAGCAATAGTAACAATACTATAGAACCATTGAGTTGGAAGAAGCGGTTAGAGGTATGCATAGGAGCAGCGCGTGGATTACACTATCTTCACACAGGAGCTAAGCGTACTATTTTTCATCGTCATGTGAAACCTCGTAGCATTCTTCTAGATGAAAATTTGGTGCGTAAACTTGCAGAGTTCGGTTTTTACATGAAGGCACCAAAATCTCCGAAGGCAAAACAGCTTATGAATAACAACATCATGGGTACTTATGGATATATAGCTCTTGAATATGCACGGTACGGAGTGATCACTGAAAAATGTGATGTCTACTCCTTTGGGGTAACGCTTATGGAAGTGGTATGTGCCAAGGAACCGGACATCATTAGTATCTGTTAGTATATATGCCCTAAAATCAATTATATTGGTGATTGTAATTTTGAATCATGTTATTTTAATGACAATTCTAATTATTATAATTATATATATTGTCTGCGTAATATATTCAATTATGATAATAACCTTAAAATAATTGTATTCTTAAATGTCCCTAATCATATATCATTATGGATTAGGTTACTTTGATATGTTAAAACTAGCATGTGTGAAGACTTATATGGGATATTAAGTTTACATATGAGTACAAGTTAGAGAACTTATATACTGGACCGACCCATATTAAGAACACTACATGGATCGTTATATGAGTGTCATAAGTGGTTCTTAGTGATCATTATTAATATGGTCCTTTGACCTGAGATCACCAAGGTTCCCTACATGTAAGTTTCATATTTTGATACTATTATATGTCACTAATGGTTGAGTGAATGCAAGGGTAGATATTGGATATGTCACATATCATACGGAGGGATTTGTGTGATCAAGATGGGATTTGTCCCTCCTATATAACAGGAGTAACATCTATGGGCCCCTTGATTAAGTAAAACTGAGAAAATGCATGGCCATACTTAGATGAAATGACATGGGATATCAATTACATTCGTTTCAATCAGCTTACTTAGGAATCAAGAAACCTTAAGATTGAGCTATACGGGAATGACACGGTACATGTCTCGTGCTCAATCTAAATGTATAGGACAAAAGGACATAATTGATGATCACGTATAAAGGTTTAGTCAAATCACCGACTTTCTCATTACTTGGGTAACAATGATGTGTTGCTAGACACCAATCATTGTTTATGATAATTAATATGATTAATGGTCATTGCCAACGTAATGAGAGCCTATAGGATCGCACACTTAGAGCCTAGTGAATTTGAAATTAATGGATCAAATTATTTGGGCTTAATATTTGGGAATTCATGTTATAATTATAAGGCCCAATAGTGAACCTATAATTGTACATAGAATAAAGCCCAAATAGGTTAGGTTTTTCTATGCACCTATTTAAATAAGCTTGTTGGGTAATAATAATAAGTTTTACTATCATTATTCACGCACCCCAAAAAGGCATAGAAAAACCCTAGCACCTCTCCTTGACCAAAATCCCTGAAGAGGCGTAACTAGCACTACGAGATGAAAGGAGATCGATTCCAACTGGTGTTTGTGTGGACATTCATCGGTGATTCACTGGTTCGTGTGGATACCATAGAGGTGCAGCCACATTAAACATTGCACTGGTGATCTGATCTTCTGGTTTTTATCCCGATTCGTGATTTGGAGAGTAGATTGGGTTGGAAAACGGACAGAAGCAGATCAGATTTGCTGTGTAGCGAATAGAAGATTTTTGGCCGAAAGGTATAAACTCTAATCCCTAATTTATGGTATTCTTAATTCGCATGGATCCTTGGTGGAAATCGTGCAAAATTTTTTATTCCGCTGTGCATGTATGATGCGCGATTTCCAGCATTATCATGACAGATGAAGACAGAGACGAATATAGTGATAGGATTAGGATTTTGGATGAAGATGATAGTGGAGAAAGCGATGTTTATCTTCAATGGGAAAAGTATAGATTTCCGTGTCTTACAAGGAGAGTTTGTGTTTGCGTGCAAAATGGAGAAGCTGATAAGATTATTGATCCTTTTTTGGCAGGGAAAATAGGATCTGAGTGTTGGGAATTATACAAAGACACTGGAAGGAGATATTTGCTCGAAGAGCCAAGGGAGCGACCGGCAATGGGCGAAGGGACGTTGAACTTGAGCGTGCGCTCGAATTGCACGAGAAGGCAGATGCCAGGCACAAATGAGATGCTCTTGATCACGACCATATAAATACTGATGGGTAAATTACTTTTTATTGCCGTAAATATTAGAATTTAGATCAGATTGAAGGTTAATATTCAGATACTTGATTAGTTGGTTAGTATCTTAGAAGCCATAAGGTGTATGTGCATGAAAGAGTTCGCTAATAAAATTAAGAAATTCAGATGAGTCGGTGTTTTCTATCCTTCCAACTTCTCTGGAACGTTTTGGTTCCAACTTCCTACATACAAGCAGGGCGGGGCTTCAAAGGGAACTACGTGTTTGACTTTTTCGAAAATTTTAAAATTATATATTAATATCATATTACATGAAAAGTTTTTAAATTATTTTTGTGTAAAAAGTGTAAAATACCTTATATAACTTTAGAATGGCTGGAATTTGCTTTTTTTAATTTTAGAAACTTAAAAATTAATTTTGTAAATTTCATAAAACTGAAAATTAATATTAATTGTCAATTTAATTAATTATTTCATCAAATTACATCATTTTATTAATAAACTTTTGATACAAAAAACACAATGTTATAGTATATTAATTTATTTTGTTATTTTTTATATATATAATTTCGTTACTTATTTGTTATTATTGAATTAAAACTCTATTTAATTTAATTCCTACTATCTATATAACATAAAAATTATTTGCAAGAAAATAATAAGATAAACTAGTATATTATGATATTGTGATTTTTGTTTTAAAAAAATATGTAATTTAATAAAATGATAACTTAAGTTGATGACAACTATTAATTTCAAATTTTGTATAATTTAAAAGAGTGATCTTCAAGTTTCCAAAATTAAAAGAAACAAAATGCAACAAACTCAAAATTGAAAAAAAAATCATATTTTTTTCAGACAAATCATTTAGCCCCGAAAGGTTTTTAATCTACAAAATTGTTGGTCAGGATCCGCCGTTACAAATAGTTAACTATAGCAAGACCATGGGCAAATTCAACTCCAATGAGGGCAAGAACCGCCCAAAGGGTTTTCATTTGCCTAAAATTACAGGAAACCCCAAAGGGCAAGACCATTGATACTCGGACTAACAGCATCAAGGAGCTACCCAACTAATAATATGAATATGAATTGTTGCAAGAACCCCCAAAGGGTTTTCATTTGCCTAAAAAGAAGCTGAATCTTATTCCCAACGCTTAAAAAGAACTCAATTTAAACAAAAAAATTGTATAGGAAAGAAAACTGACTTTATGAAACCAAATGTAGCATCACTATTAAGTTAGGTTAATGGTAAAAAATCACTCACCATCAGATTTCTGGCTAGAGGGAGTACCAACAAGCCAACCCCACACACCACCAAAACTCTGCCTCTGTTTTGCGTTTAAGGCAGCCTTCTCACATACAGCTTTTTGTTGCCGGAGGAGTTCAAGTTCCTTCTGTAGTGTCCTAGTTTGGTGAAGCTTCTATCCTAATTCAGCAACCTTCATCTGTGAACTCAAAAACTAGTTTTAGTAGAAGCAAGATGATATATACACTTAATCTGTGCGCTTGTTTATACATGAGGAAAACTAAAACAAGAATGGTCAGAGAAACAATTCTGCCAAGTATGGCAATAGGTGACTTTGATTTTTTCAACCAATTTTTTTTTGTTTTGCTCAGAGCGAACATGAAGAGTGACATGAAGGACAAAGGGATTGGTTGGGGTGTAATAAAAACGAGTGAGCAGGCTGATATATAACAGGGGTTAATATTACAAACAATGTCTTAGGTAAATTGAATATTCGCATAAATACAATACCGCCCATCCATTTCTTTCTTTAAAAAATGATTCACTTTCAAAATGCCATTGTATACTGAATTATTATATATGTTTGCTCCAAGAAGAACCATTGGTGTAAGGACACTGGTGGGGCAAGATCATCTTAGTAGACCGAAGTTCAGAGGATCCAGAAAAATATTTATGTATTACTAAGTTTATATTTAAATATTCCTATAAAAATAAATGTTTTATTAGAAGTTTTTTCGTTGTTATTGGAGGATGATTGTAAGGGAGATTTTTGGAATAATAAATATTTCAAAAATATATTTTTTCAATTTAAATATTCTTACCTCTTTGAGAGGAGAATCTGGGTTCCAAAGTTGAATGGATCTAAGCCAATCTGATTTTTCTTACCAGTGTTCTTATTTTCCCTAGAAATTTTGGGTTTATGGGAATGATGTTCATTTTCATAGTCATTTTCGTCACCATAAGGAGATGCTCTTTTCTTAATCGATAAACTCTTCCAAAACAAATCCTTCCATTGATGTTTGCTCCAAATACTCCGATTGGCTGTTCAAATGATATTCCGAGAGGTTATCCCGGACAATTGCTGCCTACAGGGATCAATGGCTGCCCAAAAAAGAAAAAAAAATTCTTTTGAAATCAATAACAACAAATGCTCAACAAACCTACACAAAATCAAGAAAATCAACAACTCAAAATATCTATTTTTGTGAAAAATACTCAAGTAAAATAATGCTCTGAACCCAGTAATAAACTCTAAACCAAAACTACAGTAAAAGGTATGGAAATCAACAAGAGAAACACATCAAACAAAACCCATGAAAAGTCAAGGGAAGAAAATTAAAAAACTTATCTTTCAATGGACAAAAGCAGCAAACGACGCCAATAAGCCGATCTCTCTTCAGCTTCGACGAAGATGAAGTGGCAATAAGGAGGGCTTAGGAGAGAGAGCGAAACACTAGGAAATTAGGTTTCCACACTCCTCTGCCCCACTTTCAATTTCTGAGGGCATTTTTGTCATTAGAAGATGTCGTTAAGTTCCGTTAGTTTCAAGGGTAAACACGGAGATTAAAAATAGAGGGCGTGAGAATGTAATCAATCCAAATTTTAGATGAAGTTATTTTAATTTATCCTATATTTTAATATTATTTTTTAGTAATAAATAATAAAATAATATCAATTTTTAATATATTTTTATTAAATTATTTTATAATTATATTTCTAATAATAAATTTTGAAATAATATATTTGTGGCTTTTCTATAAAAATAATTTAACATAAAACTTTGATAAATTTAAATTTTTATGCTTTTACTATATAATTTTTAATGATAATTTTGAAAATAAAATTTAAATTATAAATTTTCTTATAATTCATCATATCATATATTTTTATTATATTAGATTAATTAATGAAATATTTATTATTATAATCATTGATTGCCCCTTTTCCATCCTATATCCATACTATTTTAATGTATTACAGATTCTTGATTCTATTCTTAGTCTTACTAAATATAATTTGAAAGTAATTCTCGTTTCATTTCATTTCATTTCTCATTTCTCATTTATATTTATATTTATATTTATACTTTTATTTCATTCCATTGTATCAAACGTAGTGTTAAAATATTTGAATTTACAATTATCAAATTTTAAAAACTTAAAATTACACATTTAAATTAAAAAAATACTCTAAAACTAACCTTATCTAATTAATTAATTAATTATTTTTTGCATGAAATTTTTAAATAAAAATAAGAGTTTAAATTTAATTTATTATTAATATAAAATATTTTACACTACTAATGAATAAAAAGAAGATATATTATTAGAAAAGTAATAATAATTAAATTTTTTTAATAATAATAAATGAGTTTTAATATTTTTTATTAATATAATTACATATGATTAGGTGATGGTGCAAAGCTATTTTACATACATAGTAGATCAAATTTCAATAAAAATATAATTACAATATTATTACAAATTTAAATTTAATTCATTATCCGTGTAAATTTATTTTATACTATTATATATTCATGTATTGTCACATTAATAGAAACTATCAAAACATTTTTACTATTAACAAAAATTATTACTTCTTTAATAATGTGTCATCTACTTATTCATTAATAATATAAAATTTTTTATATTAATAATATATGAAATCTAAGCTCTATTATTATATAATAATTTATCATGTTATGTTTTCATATATAATTTGGGATTTTTTAATACTATTAATTAAAATCCATAATTTTATTTTAATTTTTACTAATTATGTAGTATAGAAATTAAAAGTGAGAAAATGATATAATAAATCAACATGTAATGATATTGTTATGGTACTTCAATAAAAATATATAATTCAGACCAAAAAAATAAAAATATATAAAAAATATAAATAAATTAGATAGTTAATTAATTATACAATAAATATTAATTTTTAAGATGTTGTTAGTACTTCACTGCCAATTTTTCAAAGTTAAAAGGGACCAAATTTAACCACTTATTTATTTATTTTTTCATATCTTATAATCAATATTGAGTTAACAAGTTAGTTTATATTTATTAAAATAATATTAAATAATTTTTTTGGCCATAAATATTAAATAACTTTTCACGCTGAACTAATGGGTTAATATATTTCATATTTCCATATTGTTAATACATGTATTACACATATTAATTGATAAAAATAATTACATTTAGTTTTAACAAAAAATTTAAAAATAAAATAAAATGATGATTTAGGTTTTATTTCATGTACTAAATAAGTTAGCTTATGACTTATTATTATAATATAACATTTAGATATATTTTATGTATTAACTTATTAAAAAAATAAATCTTAATTTAATAAATTATCTTAAATAATTTATAATTTATAACTTAGACACAGTAATAGTATTGATGATAGAGACATTGCTAGCAATGAAAGTAGTAATAATGATAATAACGATGGAAGAAATGAATAATAATTTATTATAATAAATTTATGTAATTCTAATTTTTCACTTTATAGAAATGAAAATATCAAAAACGTATTTTCATTGTTTTCTAGATTTTTGAACAGAAGAATTTCTTATTACAGAAAATGGAATTGATAAAAGTCATCCCAACACATTTTTCTCAACGGATTTCTATTTTCGTTCAAAATGAAAACAGAATTAAAGGAAAGACAGTGCTATATTCTCTTACCTCTCTTAATTTATTAGCCAGCATTTAATTAATTTTTATGTATCGAATATCAATGCTAGTAATACTTCTAATAATATCGCTAGTAACTTGCTACCGTATAGAAATGGTTTATGAATAAAATATTTATATAATATAAAAATAGTATTTTTTGTGACACAAATACAAATTATGCTTTCAACTCTAAAAGCTCGAAAATAACATTGATCCCAACATTCCAACACACTTAGAAATGACACTTGCTATTTATTTTCATTTTATTAACGGATCTCATTCATGACGCGACTTGTACATAATCTAACTATTATGTGTAATTTTTTAATTAACAATCCTCTACATAATTTATTTGTTACAAAATAAAATTCGACAGAACTTACTTGGACTAAAAAAATTATTATTTTATTTTTAAATTAATTTTAAAATATGTAGGTTTAATCTCTTAAATTCTAGTTTTTTTATTTAATTACTAATTTTAATATCTTATATTTTTATAAAAAATTTAAAAAAGGAAAGTAATATACGTATTTACATACATGAATATCTTTATATTTCTAAATATAATTTTTAACTATATAAATTATAATAAATATAATACATGATGATTATAAAAATTAATGAAAAGTTATTTTTATTAATAATAATTATACTTGATAATAATGAATGATCATATTTATTTTTTCATTCATATTTATTTTTATTTTAACTAATTGATACTATTCATATTAGTTTTAAAGTAAATGTAGATTGTGTCATTATCAATTTTATTAAATAAAAATCATATTGGATCAATTCATAGATAATTATTTATTAATTTATATTTTTATAAGATACTGGATATTTTTTACCATCCTTACTTCCCACCATTTTTTGTTGGAGATTACATGCGAATTGAACCCATTATTGAATGAAAATATGGACATTCTCTCATTTGGAACGCTACTATGTTTTTAGTATGTTCTATTACTAGTTTAAGTCAAAGGTACTTGAATGAGCTTCACAACGGCTTCCAACAGTGAGATGAGATTTTCCCTTTATGACCCGTTATTAGGTAGCGAAGATAATTTATATGAATTAAGTTAATATTTTTTGTTCCAAAAAAAAAGTTGATATTTTCGATAGTTGCTTACTATCCTCTTATTCTTAATTCCTGACACACACAGAGTTATGTGAGGTTGTATGTTTCAAATCTATTCTCAAGTTAGCATGATCGATTATCCTCTTAATTATCTTATTTGCATCCGCTTAGTATATTGTCCTTAGATTAAGAATGTATTGATCCAAGTTTTAATTTTGGATATTTTATTATTTTTTGTGATTTTTTATACATCTACAAAACAGAAGGTGTTGGGTCTTCACCCAAGTTTTATTTTTGTGCAGAGAAAAATGAAGTTTTGCTTAACTTGACATTGCAGTCCTGCACTATGGTGAGCAATCTCATGATAGAGGCAAAATAGTCATGAAAATAAAGAAGTCCACATTTGATCAATGTTGGTCTTAACTTCTGTTACTTTCCTTGATTGAAAATCACTACCAGGGAAAGAAAGTACAATAATAATGAAACTATCAAGGAAGTCTAATACCAAAACTGAAAAATGGGGGATCAGAATGTAATTAATTTAAATTTCAAGAGAGATTAACATAATTTATATTAAAATATATGAAAAATGAAAAGAGAGAAGAGTAAAATAAAAAAAAAATCATTTTATGACCGGTGGATTCAATGGAATAGATATTTAATTATTATTTGTGATTTCCACGTTTCAATTCTACAAAAGTGTTCAAATAAATTAGATTTAACATATTGGTCTAAAATTAATATAATTTAATCTAATTTAAGATTGAAATTGTTATTGAAAATAATAATAATAATCTGATATATTAAGGAATTGGAGTTTGTTAGCTAGACATAATAAAAAATTGGGATTAGTAAATTTTAATTAATCAAATTATTAAGTTAATTCGTAAGTTTGATTTTATTTGGTTAATGAGTTAATCCATTAGATTAATCAATTTGCTTGATAATATTAATAAATAATAAATAATTGAAATATTTATGTTTGTATATATATATATAAATTATACTTTAATATATATAATATTAAAATTATATATGAGTAATATTAAATATTTTAATGTTAAAATTAATAAATTCATATATTAATATTATCAACATATATTACATAAATTTATTGAAATAAATAATTATAATAAAATTAAATAATATTTAATATTAAAAGTAATGACTTTATATATTTAATGAATATAAATTTTATCCACTATTAGTGTTAAATAAGTTTATGTTATCATTCACTTATATGTTACTATATCAATAAAAAATTGTTGAAACTCTCTTACTAATAAAAATTTTTAATTAGTATTAATTTATGATAACATGTCATTGTTTAATTAATAGAGTAAAATATTTTATATTAAGAGTGAAACAAATTTAAATTCATATTTAATATTATACAAAATTATTATAATAAATAATTATATTAAAATTAATAAAAATTATATAAAAATAAAATTATTATAATAAAGCCTAAAAATTAATAAAAAATAATTATATAAAGTAATTATTATAATTAAAAAATATAAAATAATTACTATAACTAAATAAATTTATTAATTAGAGTAATAAATTATTAGTATTATAACAAGATATATTCATATAGATGTTATTAATTTAGTTAATAAAATATTTATACCTATATTTAATTAAGAGTGAAATTTTTTAGACTAAGTCCCATAATTTTTATTTCTTTAATGCTAGGGTTTTCCACATTAAATTTTATTATACCTTGATTTATTTTCTTTTTATTTTAATTATATTCAATAGTAATAATAATATATGTTTTTACATGATGAAAATAATAATAATCATAAAATATAATTTTATTTGTAATAATAATTAATAATATAAAATTAATAATAAATAAATAATGATGGAGAAGCATAATAAGTAGGAAAGCTAGCCCCCTAATAAAAATTAATTTAAAAACAGGATTGAAATTGTAGCAATCCAATCCGGTTAAAAAGTAAGTACAGTTTTTGTTGAATTAGTTTGATAAATTAGATTAATCCCTTTGGTTAAATCTAATACTAACTAACAAATAATCTTTTTGTGCATTCATAATTACATTTTTTATTAATTATTTATTTATTATTATATGCTGTTTCTAATCCACCTTTTTTTTTTTTTTCTCCTAACTATCAATGCCCAAACGTATCAAAAATCTTCCGGTTCCCGATTGTGCGGCGGAACGGAGAAGATGAGCAGCAAGCGGCGTGGCCCGCCTAAGCACCAAAACAAATTCGCGTGGAAACCTAACGCCGGCAGGAAGATCAACGAAACAGTTATTCGCTCTTCTTCCTCAATCGCTTTCCATTCAGTAAAATCCAATGCTAAGCAAATAGTATTGCTCTCTGCAGGAAGTGGGTGGAAGGTTTAGACCTTTGTCTGAGATCACAGGGGTATGCCCTCGGTGTAAAGAACAAATCGAATGGAAGCGCCGTTACGGCAAGTACAAGCCCCTTACTGAACCTGCCAAATGGTATGTGACCTTTCTCTGCTATTTTATCCTTCAATTGCATTTGTTTGTTCCTAATTTTATATTAGATACTGCTTTAGCTTGTAGCTGTGGAGTTATTTCTTAATTCATTAGCTGGTTCAAATGTCTAATTATGCAGTCAGAGATGTACTAAACGTGCTGTTCGTCAAGCTTATCATAACTTGTGTCCTGGTTCGTGTCTTTCTTTTCATTTGTTTACTTTTGTTTCGTTTTCAATTTTGGACAAAGGGCATTCCCCACCTGGCCAAATAAGTGAAGCGATTGAATTGTGGGACATGGGAATCGAAAATAAAATGTTTCAATTAGTCGGAAGTTAGGAACTTCTGTTTGTGAGTAGTTTTATGAGCACATACACCAAAATGAATTTCGTTTATAACTTTTGTTCTGGTTCGTTTCAATGTCTGTTACTTGCCCATTTGTTTGAAAGTTTTGATAGAGGGTATAATCCGATCACCAAAAGAATATAAGATTTTTGGTCTGGTAGTGGGGAGATGAAAAGAAAAGCTCTTAATTTGTGGGAAGGCATATGGCTTTTGAATTTCTTTGGACATATACTCTGGTGGCATCGATGAAAAAGCACTTAGATGTATGTTTTTATATATATACTGATTTTCATTGATGCTAATGTAGGCTGTGCCAAGGAGCATGGTATGTGTGCAAAGTGTTGTTGCAGCGTAGGCCAGATAGTTGGAAGGTTGTTTTAACAATTCATGAAAAATTCAGTTTCTATTTATGATTTTAGTTTTTTCTCAAGATGTATATCAGTACTTAATTTTTCAAAGTTTAACGAAAAATTTTGATTTGCATTAGTTCTTTTTATTATAGGGATTCTGCAGAAGTAGAAGCTGAGCAAAAGATGCTTGAGGAGGTTTTTTCTTTATTTCATTTCACCTTTTTATGCATTTTTGAATGTTAAGAGTTATTTCTGTTCTCCAAAAATGGTACTTAATAGTATTTTTAATGGTATTTTTGTTTCAGGCCATCAAGAACTCTCGGGAGAGGGACCGAAGAAGCCTATTGCGAGCTGTAAGTACTAAAACTCATTCCTTTTATTTTTTTCATTTCCCTCTTATAATTTATCCTCCTTCCCTTTTGTCTTTTATATTTACTTAATTGAATGTATATATTGGAAATACATGGGAACAGACCCACTTTTATTTAATTCGACTCATGTAAGAGAAACTTTGCTCATTTGAAAAATCATGTCAGCATGTTCTTAGCTGAATTATCCACGTATTGGTTTGTTGTGTGTGCGTTAAATTAAAATCTTCAATTGTGAACCTCCCCTTCTCTGTCTCTGTGTTCTTGTTTCTATTCTAAAATCTAAATGCTGATTTATTAGAAATGATGTGTGTTTGAAACTCTTAGGTGGGACTGTGGGTGTAGAAGTCAAGCTACTAAAAAGGGATGTGAAGTTTAAATGACAAGATCTTTATCACTCCAATCAATTCACTATCTTATTTTCTTTCACTCTGCAAAAATTGACTCTGATAATTCCTCCTCCCTTTTTTGTAATTAAGCATCAGCATTGCCAACTGTTGAATTATGGAGAGTTTTATTTATTGCTATTTTTGAAGTTGATTGTTTTATCTGAATTTGATGCATAAACTGTTCGCCAACATTGTTGTACACATGTAATTCACCATTCCTTTTATTGTTATATAGGTAGCTGAAGTTGTGCAGAAGTCTATATATTCGTGAGTCTATATCATAGACATGCCATACCAAGAACATCAAAGTTATAAAATGCATGATTCATAGCCTTTCTTATTGGTGGAGTTAAACTATGTAGATTTATGAAGTATTGTTTACATTGTAAACGTCAGACCTGCTTGTCCTGCAAACATGCATATTACATAGTGCTGATAATACTACTTGTCTACTTTTGTTGACAGATGAACAAAAGCAAGTCTAAAAGTTCAGGGAAAACCTCAACTGAACAAGTTAGTAAGGTTGGGCAATTATTTCCAAATGCATCTCTAGAGGATTATGCTAAGGTGAACAGAGTTGAGCAAGATCATGATGGTGGTGAAATTTGTGAAAGCAAATATGATGATGTTGAGGACGTTTCCAATGATGAAGATGATGACAGTGATGAGAAGGTTGAAGATGAAAAAGAGAATGAGGATTGTGAAGATCACGATGCCCATGATGATGGCTGTGATGAGAAGGCTTCTAATTAGATTATTATGAAAAATGAATGACCCAGAAGTTTTTGAGCTTGTCAATTTCCTACGGCATGCATCATACTGATCTCATTTCAAATGGTTATCGGTTGAGAGCATTTTATTGTTGAAATTTTAATGAGTTGTAACCCCTTATTTTTCGTAGTTTTTTCATTGTAAGTCTAGATGAAGTAGACTGGGTGTAAGTGGGTTTCTTCTCCTTTGTTGTGGAACTGAGGTCCCGGTTGTGTAGTTTGCGTTACTTTGCATAGAACTATGAGAACATATTGTATGCTTCAGGTATTACGGTTTCCTTAATTTCATATTCAGTCCCAACAAGTCAAATAAATACAATCTAAGTCTAATTCTAATGAGGTGATACTTTCAAACAAATCCTAATTCAATTCGTTCTCAAGATCATGCCAACATTCGTACTGCCTCTAGTACCAGTGGAAAACCAGAGATCAAGGATTGCTATTCCTTTATGTCGCCCAGATCATCCAGATGTTGAAATCAAGATTTGGAGTATCGAAAATCGAAGGGCTAAACACAAGACGGATTAGATTCATTCTCAGGACAGTTTCGAATACAACTGCAGGACATGACTACAGCATGCATCTTCCTAGAGATTCTGGTAAATGCAATAAGCTGCTTACATGATCTGGTGAGGTGGTCGTACATGAATGCCATTCTGTCCTCTGCACGGCAATTGTTTATTTCCACTGATAGACAATACCCGTCGTGTCAGCTCTCTCACCAAAGGGACAGGAAACAATCAACTTTATGGGATTTATATTCATTTTAAGTCCTTCCGAACGAAGCTTAATGGCCTTATCAGCTCTTCTCTGTCTAGGACCTAGATCCCAGTTCTTAATGTCATGGTTCTACTCTGCAATGTAGTCCAGGTTTGACTCTTTTCTATATGCAGTAACAAATTGCATCTATATCCAAGTGTGATGGGCTGGCAATATTTTACTCAGAACTGTACGGCACATGAGGGCAACTCTAGATCAACATGCCAACCTTCTCATAAAAATTTCCATCAAAGGTCTATCACTCATCTAATGAAATCTTGTGTATAACATATCTGAAAATAATATAATCAAGTCATCAAATCAGTCATATATAGTGAGCCACAAAAATGCCTTACACTAGGAGCTTTTAGGCCAACATACTAACCTTCCCATAAAATCTAACATGGCATACTTGGAAAAGATAATTAGATATTAAAGAATTATCTATCGCTTATACAATGAAATCTCATATATAACATGTTCAAAGACAACATAAATGAGTTGTCAAATTAATTATGCATATCAAGTTGTAAGAATGCCCCACATTAGGAGCTTGTAGGTACAATGAAAAGAAAAAGCAATAACTTAATTTAATAGTATATGTCTTATTATATAATTTTAAGTATATAGAAGAATGATCACAAGTGAACATACTCAAATCCCAAGCTTGATACCAAACTACCCACCAAGTTGTCAAGTGCCAACACTCCATCCTTTTAATGAGTATTTTAAATCAAAGGCCTTATGTCAAAAATAAACAATTTTTGCAAGTTGACATAAAGCTTTTTTTCTACACTTCGAATAATATATCCACATCATAATATATAGAAACAAAAACAAAAATGTGAGAATTGCAATTATATGCTTTTTGACTTCCAATAAATTCTTGAATCATATCAAAATTATAAAATACTCCCAAAATTAAAACCAATTCTAAAAAACAATCAACGATTATATTTGCTCCCAATTTTGCACCATAAAACCTTATCACCATACTAAATTTTATGCTAAATTCCATCCAAAATTGAATATATTTGCTTGCCCAACTTGATTACAACTGCCAACTTGTGACACCAAAGCATTTTTTAGGTCTTTATGCTCAGTTTATGTTTGTACAACAAGAAGATAATTGATGACAAGTTAATTAATTTTAATTGTAATCAATTATGCTTAATTGATTAAGTAAAATATTATTTAATAATTGATTTTATAAAATGGATAATAATTTTGAAGAACTTTATATAAGACAAAAAGAAATCATAATAAAAATAGAAGCTACTTGGAAGTTTTAGATGACATTGTTAGTTTTAAGGTAAGTGATTTTGAACTTTTAACAAGTTTACCAAACATGCTAAAACAGACAATTGTTCAATCAACTGTTAATCATGAATTAATTCCAAACTTTTTAATCATGATAATAAATATGTAAATAAAAGCCTATTTTCATTTACCACAGGATCTTTTATATTGAGCATCAAAATCAAAAACCTTATTCATTTTAAAGTTAGTGCTATGGTGTCACTTAGCTTGCTAACGTATGTTCAAGGTATAACGAGGAAACTCTCCTTTTGGACTAAATTTCTAGTTCTAGAAGATAGAAAGTCTCGAATCAGTATAACTTTGTCATTGCAACTGATGGTAATAATATTGGCTCAGTTGCCTTTATATTATATTATAATCAAATAGAGGCAACGATGGCCACCGGATTTGACCATATTATCACAGAAATTAATTAGAAAACAGTATATAAATAAAAGCCAGGAGAGAGAGATAGAATCTAAAAGCAGCATTAGCATAAGCACAACACAGCTGAAATTTTATTGCGAACTATTTTCACTCATGAAAAATTATGCATTGCAGTATTAGAAAAGAATACAGCTTCTAATTCCATACAATCATCAAAAAAATAGAACCAATTAATTGGTAGTAAAAAAATTTTCCTTATCTATGTATCAAATAGTTCCTAAGGTAGTCAGTACAAAATGTAGAATTAATGCCTAAGGTTTAAACCAAGTAAAAAGACTAACAAATGTCCAATTGCAGCTCATAGTCTAGGATATTGAGCTAAAGTGCTGGCCAATGTCATTCCCCCACTAACAGAAGGTTGTTTATTAGCTTTGCACCAAAAATCGGGCAGTTCAACGGACAGAAGCAAGTTGCAGACCAATCCCAATCTATTCATCTTTTGCACACAAGCGCTCTGAGAGAAGAAACATTGAAATACTTTTAAGCTGAACAAGAGATATAGATACCGAAAAGGCATAATAACTAAGATTGAATGCCAGAATCATTCCAAAATCAATGGCCAATATCCAAAGAACAAAACCCTAAGTTAAACACCGTCAATGACAAATAAACAAATAAGATAAACAAAGGAAAACAAGAAAGGCACTAATGGCAGGCATTTAATCTAGCAATATTCCCAATTTGTGAACACAGGTGTGTGGGAAAACAAGAAACACACAAGAGTTGCATATCAGTAAGTTCATGTGAAAAAATTGAAGAGACGATCCAAATAGATAGTATCATGTACACATATTATTCCCCTCATTTGAATAAAACTAAAAATTGATAGAAATGTCACACACAGGATACAAGTTGGATGATTAAAATGGAGAAAGGTATCAGGAGTTATTTGCGACCGCAAAATACTTACTAAGCTTAAAGGAAAGTTTTATTGAATCGCTATACGACCAACTATACTTTGTGGTAGTGAATGTTGGACTTTGAAAGGACAACAAGAGCAAAAAATAAAGGTAGTAGAAATAAGAATATTAAGATGAATGTATGGTCATACAAGAAAAGATAAGATACAAAATGAATGTATACGAGAGTATATTGACATGACACCTGTTGAAGAGAAGATGACAGAAAATTGGTAAAAGTAGTTTGGTAATATGTAAAGAAGGCCATTAGAGGCACTAGCGAAAAAAATTGACCACATGGTCTTTAACACTATAAAAAGGAGTAGAGAGAGGTTAAAAAGGATATTCGGAGAAGTTATAAAAAGGAATCTCTTAATAAATAATATTACTGAAAATTTGGTTATTGATAGAATCCATTGACATCGTGCGATCTATGTATCCGATTTCATTTAGTAGGATAAGGTTTTATTGTTGTTATTATTGTTGTTGTTATTGTTGTTGTATTTGAATAAAACTAAAAAGCTGAGCCGTGAAAACATATTTGAGTTAGAAAATATCACATTCAGAAACAGATAACTCATTTCAGCTAAAACAAAAATCAAGCTGAAACGAGCATTATGAATTTTCATATAATATAAATATAAATAATAAAATTATATAATACTACATTTCAATCTTAATTTTTCTTACTGAGGTGCAATACACATATCATAGCAATCTACAGATACAATTGAGTATGTAGTCAGAGAGAAAGAATTCTTACTGAGGTATTCATAAGCCAATATCATTGAAGTACCCCAAGCTGACATGCTGAAAAATCTTGGACCCAGTCCTCTGTATAAACCTTGCCAACCATCTTCCTTTATTAAGTCTCTAACAACTTGTTTCACAGAGGTTTTCTTATCATGTCCCATCACCTGCAGGGAAAGAACTGATTGTTATCATTATAACAATTTAAGTGGGCAGCAACCAGGCCAAATGCTCTCCCTTCTTTTCTGCTTTCGAAGCATAAAGTGAATTTCTAACATCATGACGGCAACTCAATGAACTGGTTTTCCAGTATATGCTAGGGAGCATCATGATTAGCCCTATATATGCATCTGTAAATCCTAAGTCACAAGCTACAAAGTTCAGCAGACAAGCAAACGACATGAAGCAAGAGTGTGCAGATGAAGGGATGGAGAGAAGGAGAAACTTCAGTGCTACATTTCTAACAAAAAAAATGAAAAATGTCACGAGCAAAAGGGAATCGAAAGATAACACAAGGGTTGAATAATCCCAGTGGTGAGATGAGTTCATGTACTTATCAGAAAATATGACCCTAGCAACTTCTCCAGGCCCTAGAAGGTTTTGAGACAGAACATTAAATCGTCTGGAAATGCATGTGCGTTACAAAAGGTGCACAAAAAAACTAATTATTTACTCAATATCACATACAGTAAAGATACTCTTGAAGAGAAAAAGAAAAGCAAAAGCAGAAGCAGCTTTTAAAGGCAACCCCTTAGCTTGTTTCTAAAAGCATCCCACTAAAAGCACCAGCAGTTCTGAAGATTAAAACCACTGCTTTTAGATGCATTGGCCGAAGCACCCAAAAGAGAGAAAAAAAAAATACCAGATTGACTTCTAGTAATAAAACAAAAAATTCAAGAAAAAAAATCGAAATTAAAGATCACAAGGAAGAGTGAAAAATATGAGATACAGATACTGTTAACAAGGTTATGAATACCTGTAATCGTGTCTTAATCGTGTCCAATGGGGTTGTAATGCAGGATGCAGTTGCACCAGCAATAATGCCGCCAGAGGCCTGAACTAATACAATTTTCTGCAGACCGGGAGTCGCTTCTTCATATTCAGCATCATGCCCTAAGAATCTATCAATGCAACTAAGTCATTAATATCTTTGTCACCAAAAAAAAATTGTGAAATTTGCAGACTTAAAAATGATCGCATGAATGCAACGCATTAAAAGTCCATTACCTTCATATTGATGATATCAACAGTCCTAATTAAATTTAAAACAACTTGCAAGCTTGCTGCAGTCAAATTATCTTTCTAAAAAGCAAGCATAATGCATAGCATCCTAGTGAAAACAAAGTAACATTCTGACTTAAAATCATTGACTAGCTACTTGCAGCTCCAACAACAGTCATTTTGAGCAGTGAAATATGGGCCTTGAAAACTGAAATCCTTAGGACAATTACATTAATATGGACCCAGCTGAACATAAAATCACGGAGACATTTTATCTAATTTGAAAAAGACACTGAACTGGTACTCTTGCAATGAAAACAGGGCAATATGAATGCCCACAAATGTAACTTAAATGACATATAAACCTAAGGTTAAATCTAACATAATATAGAGGCAGATAATATATATCTTATAAAGATCTAGTTGATTAATGAACTGCAACAACCAACCCTTATCTAATTAGATTGGGTCAGCTACTCAACATTTGACAGCATTGTGCTTGATCAAAGAGATGATTTATGAACTATTAAGGTAAATGCATTCTTTCAAAACACTTTATAGCTCATGACCTAGTAGCCTGAGGACACCAATCCAGCACAAAAAACGATGGGGAATTTGGTGCTCCCAAGTATCCTCGCTTTCCATCATTTATAATGATGCAACTGAAAGCCATAAGTAATAGAATTATTTGGTGCTAAGAATAAGCATTACCATGCCTCACCTCCAAATGAAGCGTTGGCTTGAACCATAACTTGCCCACCATACAGCACTGGATGGTGAGTAAGTCATAACAGATAGTCCAAACCCTCTATATAACCCCCGGATGCCGTCAGATTTTAAAACCTTGTGAACAACATCCAAACCCCCACTATACTTGGTATGGCCTGAGTATCCTTGCACCATCAACTTTTGACTAACCTGATTGTTCAGTAATGAGCTCATCATAATAATGCATATTTTCATAAAAGGATTTCATTAAAAGAAGAAGTGAGAACAAAAAAATAAACTGTAAAAGCAACATAAACACATTCACAATGGCACTCTACTATGCATCTGGATACAACCCCCTAAAAGAAATATTAGCAGAAGACCAACAAAACCAAAGCACATTAATATGCCCATTGGATAATAGATATACTCCAAAATGGCATTTCATTCCAATTGAATACCACATAAGCCTGCAAATGAGGCACATAATCACTATAACTTGCTCTTCCTCCTGATAATAAATAGCATTTGATATCTAAGTTTAATAAAACCAACAACACTGCAAGAAAATGAGTGCTAACTATGTAAAAGCAGTGACTACCAAACTAGAGTTTGGTTCTGGGTTAGGAGCAGAATAGTGTTTAAAATAAAATAATATTATGTTTATATTAAGAGAAAGAATGAGTAAATAAAACTTCTGAAGCTGTATTCAAAATCAGGCATGTGATATGACATGACTGTTCTAGAAGTCAGCCTAGTGTAAGACAAACCAAAAAAGTTTGCTGAGCTATCTAAATCTAACTTTTTACATCATATGTATTTGAAACTACAACTATACGTGTATGCATGCCTAAGAGAGTGTGTAAGAGTATTCGCATTGTTCGAGGACAAAAACACATGCAATGTGGACAGGTTTGATGAATTAGATTATCATACCACATCAATTGGAACAAATACACCCTGAGAGAGAAGTGATGATGCCATGCCTGCAACTCCATTAGCTACAGCTGCCTGTGTAGTTTCAGATAGCCCAAATGGTTCAAGCATCCTGAAGACAGCCACTTTTGTGGTCTCCAGGGCAGTGAGGAATATAACTCTGGCAGGAATTGCACCAGTGATGACTGTGCCAAACCCTTTATAAAGACCAGGAACTCCATCTGTTTTAAGCAACCCTTTTACAACAGAAAATGCACTTCTCTCTACAGTATCTTTTGAAGCAACCTGCAGTCTAGTTTTCACAACAGAAACTGGGTAGAGTGCCACCGTAACACCTGTAAAAAGGCCAGCTCCAACAACATAGAATTTAGTTTTATCTAACCTGCAGAGTTGAATGAACACGATCAGAATACAGAAATAGAAAACTATACCATAAGCTCAAAGGAGCAGTCAATTTCATAAGACATACTAATTGTGTCACCTAAGAGATGGTGTGGATCCTGAGGAAGATCAAGAATTCACTAATGCAAGAAAAAAAATAGATAAAATTTTACAAATGAAAGAGTGTCTAGACATCGTCGAAAGTCCTTCAAGGTTCGCAAGCAAGAAAATGAAAGAAATTAAATAATAAGCAGCATGTAGACTTCAATTTTGAACGTCTTTTGAAGTTAACCAATGCTTTCTTGTCCACACAATGACT
This sequence comes from Sindora glabra, assembly GCA_020226215.1. Taxonomy (NCBI): domain Eukaryota; kingdom Viridiplantae; phylum Streptophyta; class Magnoliopsida; order Fabales; family Fabaceae; genus Sindora; species Sindora glabra. The sequence continues at coordinate 34,999,756 of CM035233.1, forward strand.
TCCCATTTGCACAGAATGTGAGCATGTAAGCTTTATAAAACAGACTTTCTATATTTTCTATGTCATTTCCTTTGAAATTCAGAAAATTAGATGCTTCTTCGCCCATTCCCAATTCTTTTGGAGAGAATAAATAATATATACGGAGTGAATCCACAATTTTAGAGACGAATATCAATCATTTCCAATAATTAAGAACAGCCCCAAACTGAGCCGTACACCAATTAACACGATCAAGGTTCAAGAACAACCACTTCAAAGGTTCATATGTCTTTCTGAAAATTACCAAAATTCTATGGAAAGACGTCAAAAAGACTAAAAAAAAAATGAAAAAAGTTGAAATCAATATAACACAGTAAATAAAAGCAGACATACTTATCCCAGTTAATCTCGGCCTGACCAAACGATTGCGCCCGCGCACCGGAGGCAGCCATTGGATATCGAAAATATCAAATCTAGCACAAAACTAAGGATTTCATGCTTCGCCCATTCTAAAGGAGTCTCAAATTCTGGGAGTTTATGAAACAACCAATCCAATCCTTTTTTGGAGCGAAAATGAGTTTTCTGTCTGAAGGAATTTCCAAGTGTTTCTCAGGTTTTGGGGCGAAGTCTACTACAAATGTTATGAGAAAGGCTGCGCCTACGCGGCTTTCAGTTTTTGACCCAATTCTTTCCAACAAACGTCCAGTTTTGCACTGCACTGCTACCGTCTCTTTTGTGAGGCCTTGAAGACTTGAACGTAATTACAGCAGCACTAAAATTTTCAAACTTGGAATGTTCATGATTTTAAGGGAAAAAATTATTCTTAAAGTAAAAATATAGATAGAAAATTTTAAAATAAAGATATTTAAATAATTTTTAGTAATTTTGGATTCTACCTTAAATTCTGTGGTTTATCTAAATTTCAGAAAAGTAACAACAATTTTTCTTTTTTGTTATAATTATCTAAGGTTGCCTTGTTCAGGGCATCTAAAAAAATAGGAAAAATATTATAAATATTAAAAATAAGATTTGAAATTAAATTTTAAATTTTATATATTTATTAAATTAAATTTTAAAAATTTATCTATTATTTTATATTTAATGATAATCCTTAATTTGTATTTGAAATTTAATTTCAGATTTTATTTTTAATGGATATAGCATTGTTATTATAAGAACAAAAATACAATGAGTATCAAAATTCAAAATTAAGTACATCTTTGATATTTATTATATTAAATTGTATAAATTTACTTCACTAAAATTTCGGGAATTTTTTCTATATTTGATGTAAGAAACAGGATTAAATTGTTACTGTTAATTTTTTTTATAGTAATTCAAGAATTAATTAATTAATCCTTTAAATTGTATTAGAGATCTTTAAATGGATCTTAAAAGAAAAATAAAATAACTCTCCGTCAGGAGTCCACTTACGAGAGCAATTATTGCAGATGCCATAGTAGTTTTTGAAATTGATCTCAAATATAGAAAGGAAACAAATTTATATTATAGAAAATGCATTATTTTTTTAATCTTACCTAAAGGTATTTACCTTCCTTTCCCTGTTATAATGTCTCGTACAACGCAGAAGTGAAAGATAAGAAAATTATGTGCAAAACTCCATGCTAGGTGATGTAGTATGAAATTAATATTTATCCTGTTCATTTAGTTTTAGACAAATTTGATTTATTGCTATGAAGATACACTTCAAATTCAAATGGAACAGAAATTGAGTTTAAAAAATCTCCATAAGTAATTAAATTACAACTCATTCAAACCTTGTGAATTATTCTTTAATTAAGATATATTTGAATTGTCTTCAATATTAGAGATGATAATAAGATGAAATAAAAGTAAATCAGTTTTCTCTTATAGTATATTCCATTATCGGGAACAAAATATTACTTTGGCTCATGCCCATGGTTGAAAATAAATTTTGTTTCATCCCCGTACCCACCAGGCAGTAAAGCTCCATAGGAATTTGTGAGGATTGATAAAAAGAATAGAAGAAATTACAAAACCTAAATTTTAAAATTAAGGGTTACAAATTTATACATAATTAATAAATAATCTCATATATTAGTAAATAAGGCAAAAATTAAAATTAAACATTGTAAATAATACATAATCAACAAAATTTTATGTTATATGTCCATAGTTATATATAATCGATTTAAATAATTTGAAACTTAAAAAAATGAGACTTGATATATAGCTAATAGAATATTATTACTTTTTTATCTTTATCCTACCAAGTGAAATTTTAATATATTTTTAATTTTTTAAATAATTAAATTATTAAAATAATTAAACAAGTATAGATATACATGTGTATGTACTTATGTATATATGTTAGTATATATAGCAAAAATATAATAATTATATAATAATAAGACTTGATAGGGCAAAGCAATATATTATTGCCCCATCCTCACCATTTTGTTTAAAGTGAAAACTTATTTCATGCCTTGTCTTGTGAGGCAAAAAATATATAATCTTAAATCTTAAACCCTAAGCCCCATTAGGACAATCCCCATAAGACGTTATAAATTCGATATATTTTATCATTTCTATTCAATATCCAATAATCAACTTAGTATTTATGGTTTATTGACATGTGGTTGACGGCCATCATCTCTATCGCATTAATCATTATAGCAAACCATTATTTGTCATAACCATTTATTACCATTTACCACCATTTACCACAATCCAACAATGGCCATCACTATTGTGAAATCACTTTTGTGTCAATTCAACATTTGCTACAAATAGATGGATAAACTATGCAAAGGACATATTAAATTTGAGAAAGGAAAACTATATTCACCTCCCTTAAAGTTTAGTTTAATTACACTTACCATTTCTCATTTTTTTCAAAAGCTCCATCCTTGAATGATATAAGATAAAGCTGACGAGTCAATCATAATTATCTTTGAAATTTCATAATTATCTTGTAATTTTCATAGTTAATTATTATCTTTAACAATTTTATTTAGTTATCTAAAGTAGCTTTTGAATAAATAATGTACAATTAGAGCTCTAGCAGGATACCATATAGGTTATAAGTGTTTTAAAAGAATATATATTTATCAAGGGAGTGTTATCATGCCTATAAATAAGGCATCAATATATAAAACATAATACAATATATATTTCTTATATTTTAATGATATCTAATGAGTTTTTCTTCTTTTTGGTGGATGCCAAAGTTATTTTCCTAATAGGTTCTAGGTTCGTTGGCTAGAATTTTATTTAGTTCTTATGTTCATGCTTTCATCCTACATTAAGTTGTATTAGAGTAGGTACATGCCTTGCTTAATAGCTTGTAGTAGCTATTGTGTGGTCTCGTGGTGGCGAATGGAAGGATGGTCTTTTCATAATTGATCTTCAAGAAACTCCTTGTTTTAATGGATATTTCTCCAAACAAAAGTTTATTAATTGTTTAGTGGATCTTGAATGTTACTTTTAGATTAAAGAAATTATGGATCTTAGTGGAGTCCATCTAGCATCTTAAAAATTGATTGATGATAATGAAGATTGGTGGAGACAAGTGAAGAAATACATAGTTTGAGATGGTATAGAAAAGTTTCTTTTTCATCAAAGATGAAAAGGTCATTAATTGATGAGTTTTTCTTCAACGATTATAATGAAGTTTTATACAAAGTGAAAAAATAAGTTTTTTTTCTTAAGAATTATGTTAAGCCTTTCTTTAATTATATCTATCTATATAAAATGAGATAGGAAGTAATTGGTTCAACATGAATCTAAACAAGAAAGATAGGAAGTCATGAAGAAAGTAGATGAATTTCCACAAATTCATGTTCACCTATTGAAAAGCACATAGAAAATTATTCCCAAATCATCAATCAAGAAGTCATTCAACCATTAAAAAGGGATAATATGCAAGATCAAAACTTAAATATTAAGGAAATTCCAATAAATTTCTCTAATGAAAACTTTCCAAAGAAAACTAAAATTAATTGTTCAAGCAAACTTAATAAAGATGCAAAGATTAGGTTATAATTTCTTAAATCACAAAGTAGCAAGTTTTATAGAATTTTAAGAATCCTAAATATTAAAATATCTTTTCATATGGAATTGTAGATATTAAGATCAACATATGAACTTGAGAATGAGTTTTTCTAAAGTAAAGGAGCATGATATAGGACAAAGAAGATGGGTTAATCATAACTATCTTTAGATTTTTATATTTCTCTTGTAATCTTTACAATTATTATCTTTAGGGATTTTATTTAGTTATTTAAAGTAGATTTATTATAAATAATATAGAATTAAAGTCATAGTAGGATACTATATATGGTGTTTTACAAGGATATATATTTGTTAAGTGAATCTTATCACACTTGTAAATAAGGCATGAATATGTAAAATATGATAGACCATACATTTATTATTTTAATGATATCTAAAAGCCTTTCTTTCTTTTTTGTTGGATTCCAAAGCTATTAGGCTACTAGATTCTAAGTCATTAACTAGAAAGTTATTTAGTTTGTATGTTCACCCTTCCATTTCGTGTTAAGGAAGACAAGGAATCACCAAAGAGATTGATGTGTAAAATAATTTCTATTTTACTTTTTCCTTATATTCTATCTCTTAGGGGGTTCTATATGCTTAGTTTAGTGAATTTGATCTTATTTTGTGATTGGGTCATAATTTTGACATATAATTGAATTATTCAATTAATATTGGATTTCCAATTTTTTTATATTTTTTATTATAAATTGATTTTTATAAGTCCAATAGGGATGATCTTTACATATTTGGAAAGCTAAACACCATCCCTACAAACTTTGTGTTAGAGGAAAATGTTATTTTGGTTAATTAAAGGTTCAAATTTAGCAAAGAAAGTGAAGTAACATTGTTGTCTAATCTAAACCAATTGTAGTTTTTAAGCCATATCTTTAGCTCCAGAAGTCAAAATAAATCCAAACTAACACTAAATTTTAAATTAGGTCTAGGCTTAACAACTTTCATATTTTAGTTTAAGTGAAACTACATTTTTTTATGGTCAAACAATGGCTAGGATTTAACCAGTGAGATTTCACTTAGATTCTAGGCTTTCAAATTAACCTAGACCTATTTCATTACAACCCTAAAAGTTAACCTAACTCTGCTTAACAGGGTTTTCCCTTTTGGATATTAGATTAAAATGATTTTGTATCTTCAAAGGCAATATTAACATATAATTTAGTAACTCTTTTTTTTTCTTTATTGTCTCAAAAAGTCATGGGTGGTTGATTTTTTTTCTTTTTAGTTCAAAGTTCTTTTGTATTTAATTCATGTAGATTGTGAGACTTGATATTTATGAATATATTTTATATTTGATTATATATTGTTTCTCTATTCTTTGTTGTGAATGAATCCTTAGATAATTTGCTAAAAGTGATCAATCAATTGATTATTCATTATAGTCTAATGCTATATACAACTAGTTATGATTAGTTTGAGATTTGAACTATTATGATTTATTTTTATCAATAGTAATTAAGTTTTAGTGATTTGATATTTAGGTGAATTGTGAGGTACTTAAGGAACTAATCCATTTTATTTTTATCATTGTGGTTTTTTTTAATCTTCTACATTTTGTTACTTTGTAAATTGCAATCAAAACCTTATTTTATATTTAATTTTGAATGAATAGGAACTAATCCATTTAATTTGACTCAAACCTATCCTTACTACTAGTTAGAGTTATCCAATTAATAATTTTAATGAGTGACACGCATCAAAATTTTGGTGCTATTACTAAGGATTAGATTAGTCGACTTTTGGTCATTTTTATTTGTTTTCTAATTCTTCTTTTATAAATTTTTGTATTTTTCAAGCTTTCTAGTGGTGTTAGGTGACAAATTTTTTTTGTGCAATTTCATAATGAAACTCTACAATTTATGATTTTTTTATTTTTACATTTTAAACAAGATTTAGGGAACCATCCCTAACCTTTGCATTTTTCAACAAAAATAATGTTTCGTACTATTTTCTAATTTTTTTAGTATTTTTTATTTTCTTTTTTCATTCAATTCTTATTCTTCTTATTGTATGAATTGTTTCTCCTATGATTTTAACTTGAATTTTGATCCTAAAAATGTGAAAACCTTTCATAGATTAAAAAGTTAAATTAAAAAAATATGGCTTCGTATAGTGGTTTTAATAAGGTAATAGCATCTAAAATTGAGTGACAACTTTCAAGGTTAATTTCTTTTATTAGTTAATTAGTTGTAATGCAAATGCACGTAACTTAAGTGTGTGGTTTATGTTATATGGTTGGACATCTTTCTAATATGCGCCCAAAATTTAAAAGATATGAACCAATCTGGCTATTTCATTTAGCAAGAAGATTCCCAAGCCTATCATAGTACTGTTATATCCTAGATTCTAGTTCCTGCAACCTAGAACGACAAGGTTATTCAAATTTTAATTATAACAATAAATTAGATCACAATTAATATTAATAATCTCTTATTTGAGGATATCCATTATGTACCAAGCTCAAATTTCAAAGAAGGAATTTGTGAAAATTATTAATATAAAAATTCAACAAAACACTTTCTAATTCTAATGGGAGGGAAAGATCAACTTAAAGCATTTGAGGCAAAAATTAGCCAACTTATAACAAAAATGAGTAGATTAGAAACTTAATATGAAAGCTAGCTACCCTCTAGCCCTACTTAGCATCTAAATTTTCAAAAGAAAAAGGAACTCAAAATTCTTGTATTGAGGTATAATCTACACCTAAATTTATTTCTTTTACTAATTCTTTATTTTTCTTCTTTTTCCCAACAACCTTGAAAATGTTAAAAAAGAGGAATAAGAAAAAGAGATTTTGGAGATCTAGTAGGGCGGAAGTCAATATGCACAAAGAATATTGATGAAGAAAAAGAAAAAAATAAAAAAAATATTATGCAATATGGCACACTCATCATGAAGCTTGACAAAGTGACAAACAAGCTCAATGTTTCTACGGTAATGAAAAATCATCCTAAAGTTTATTCCTTTTTTAACTATTGACTTAGTTGACTTTATAATACAAGATGATTTTGAATTTTAAAGAAAAAATTATTTAATTATGACATTTAACAAAAAGTTATTGAATGAACCAATTTTAGAAGTGGAACACCACATAACCACTTAAGTGTGCATCATTACACCTATTTAAGGAAATTACTCGGGAATTAAATCCAAATTGAAGCAATGCAATAATGTTTATTCGAAGATGTTTAAAAAGGCACTTTTTAGGAAGCAATTGAAGTGTAGCTAGCTAGCCACTTTAAATTTGGTTTTTTTCTATTCTCTTTTATTTCACTTGTTCGTGATTTTTCTTAATATTTTTGTCCTTTACATTGATAACTACATAAGATTAAAGTTAGAGGAAAGATTTTAGAATTTCCTTTATGTTTTTGGAATTATGCTTTTTCCTTTCATGTATCTAGATTAAAAAGATATAGAAAAAAAATATATTTTTCATTTGTTTTGGAATTATTGTTGTGCTTTCTAATGATTGATGCTTTCATAGCATGATTGAATTAATTATCTTGTTTCTTGAATTAGATTAGCATAATAATGGATTTTAGATTAATAGGGGGATTTTGTAGCATGTCTTGCCATATGAGCTTTTATTAAGCATTTATGCTATTTTCTTTCATTCTTGTGTGATTTTTCTTACATGAATTTATTTCTCTAAAACTTTCTTTAATTTTTTTTAAGATTATATTTTTACATGCATGCACAAATATGATAACTTTGTATAAACTAATTGTCAAATACCAAACTTTGAAATTTTATCTTTGATAAGACCCCTTAAGCTTAATTTCCTCTTTTGGATGATTAACCCATTAACATACTTTCTAGTGAAAAATAATTGTCTTTATCTAATCTTTGAAATCTTTATAAGTTGAATTTTTGAATAAGTGTGAAGGTGTATATGTCTTATGTAAGAGAAAATTGTAAAAATTTATCAAATTCAATTTTAAGGTTTGGTTGAGAAAAATATAAAATTTTCATGAAAAAAAGAAAAAAAGTTTAAAAGGAAAAGAAAGGGAAAAAAGAAAAATATAAAAAGAATTAGGAAAGAAAGAAAAGAGAAAGAAGTTAATGAGTAATTAAAATTAAATTTAGGATGTTATATTGAGTTTCAATTGCTTATGAATTGCTCACATTTATATTTCAAGTGTTTTATTGATTTCTTTCATTTTAAACCTTCATATATGTAATTTTCTTTTCCTTTCTTTCTCATCCCATTACATTCTTTAATAAAGTTATTTTGTTTTGTGTTTTACATGTGGCTTGAGTAATGAAAATTAGACTATAAGGAAGAATATAATATAACATTTTCATAGAATGAATTTGAGCAAAACACTTATCTCAAACACTTAAGTAATGAAAAGTGAATTTGGTAAAGGTTTACTAATTTGATTTGTATCTTTTAGATAAAGTTGTATGTTAATTAATTTTTAAGTATGTTAAAAGTGTTATTAATGATGTTTTACAATTCTTGAGTGATTTGATTATTTTCTTGCTTATAATTTTTGTGATCTTGAAATCATTAAAAATTACATCTTTTTACTTTAGTTTTAGATAAAGTTATATTTGCCCAAAGACATGCAAAGACTAAATGTGAGAGAATTTTGAGTACATAATATTGTCTATGTTAATTTTCCTTATACTGTAACTTTTAAGGTGTTTTTTATTCTTAATGTATTTTTTATAATTAGGTAATGATTTTGGAAGGTAGCTAAATTATTCAGTTAATATTGGATTTCGATACCATTTTAGGTTTATAACTTGAGCTTTAGAAGTTTACTTAGGATAATCTTTGAATTAAAAATCTAAGAAGCATTTGTATAAACTTCTATTGAAGTCAAAGTCCAGTTTAGCTATTTAGAGATTCAAATTTAGCTAGAAGGATGAAGCAATATTATTATCTAATATAACCAATTAAGGTTTTTAGGCCATATCTTGTCACAAACTGATTCCTAGGTACTATGACTAGCGTAAAGACATTTGACTAGTATTAATATACTAACCACCTATCCTTATAAGCTTTTATGACATTCCTGGCTTATCTACTATCATAACTCTATTGCAAGTATAAATAACCACTCTTTGGAAAATAATTTTTACTTACACACACATAAAGAAGTTTAAAATATAATTTACATATACCAAATGATAATTATACAAGAGTGTAAATTTTTTGAAAAATATAACTCTGTACATAATTCCTACTAGAAGATAAAAGTTTTAATTAGGACACCATAAACTACTATATAGAAGGTTCCCAAAGGTGAAAGGAAGCTTCATGTATAGATGTGATTCTTATTTATGGGATCCATATTCCATATTTGTAAATAAAATTTCAACAAAAAGAGAGCAAGTATTGAAATACTTAGTGAATGACTACTCTTCTTCTCTTTTTAGAAAGTTTTCACATAATAAATCATATATATAACAGTGCAAAATATTATTTGATTAAAGCTCTTATGTATCATGTTTACAAAGCTTGCCAAAGAGAATGACTAATTGGTATAAAGGTTTCTCCTTATATCTTTGATTTAGTCTTATCCCCTTCCATCTTAGGCACAAGGCCTCCAACTTTGTCCCTCCAACTTTTACCATACCTCTCATTCTCTACAAAGGATGTAAATTTCCCTTCACAAATCATGTTTAAGATAAACAACAATAAGATATCGATCGTAGTATCAACTACTCATTTTAAAATCATTGGATATGGTCAGAATACCAATTATGCCATAAAATCTTGCCATTCTTATATGTATTTACATTTCATCATCACATGAAATTATATTTAAGGTTAATATACAACCTTTCCATTCAAGATAATAACAACACTTAATTCTTTTGGATGGCTAATAATTAATAACTCAAATATCATCAAATTTATCACAATTCTCAATTACTTGTAACATTTTTCAATAAAAAGTATCGAACACTAAACATATTAGGTAGTATAAATACTCTCACGGTTTAGTGCCTTTTAGGCTCTCAAATCAATTCAAAATTTTACTAAAATTTAATCTTATACTTCTAACGCATTAGTAAATATCAAACATTAATTTTCTTATAATTTCTTCATCTTTAGGTATTGTTCACACAGTATCAAAATCATGATTTCCAAATCAAGGCAATATATGAGTAATTATAATAAAAACATCTTTCCAATATTCAAATCACTTCTAATTATCACTAAATTTTTATACAACATCCTTAATATGTTAAATGATGAAAAACTTCTATTATTTCATAAAAAAATAACACATTGGTACTATTTATATAGAACCAAAAACATAGATTTGTTAATTGTTGGCAGTTTTGAAGTTATTGTAGAATAAGAACTTTTTGGACATTCAAATTAGTTCTAATTACCACCAAATTTTTATGTAAGATTACTAATGTGTCGATAATAAAAAAATTAATTATTTTAATTTTTTTAATCAAATTCTTCCCTAAATAGCACTAAACTTTAAAATAGAAGATCCAAAATTTTGTTTTAAGTTCTCATGACTAAAGTCCATATAAATTCAATTTTCATGACTCTAAGATTTTCCAAAAATTGTCAATTCTTTTTACACCTATCTTAACATTACTTGTAAAATTAATATACTAAAAATTGAAATTCTAGCAATTTTAAACCCTTGATTCTAAAGAGAAATTGAAAACATAGCATTATCCACCCTTGATAGTTTTACTTCTAAACTCAACATAATTATATTATCATCTTTTAAAGGAAAACTTAATGAATCTTCTCGTACCAATCTTAAAACTAAAATACCAATATCATATTATTATATTAACATTTATATACTACTAAAACCAAATCGTGTAGCACCATAACTTAACTTAATACCTATATTATAAAAAATCATCATATTATTCACATTTCATGAGAAAACTCAAAAGAATAAGGGATTGTTGCCATTCACCTTAAACTTTTAGTTCTCTAACTTTTCAAAACCTCTTAAAGTGGCAAATTCACTAAAATAAACCAAGTTTTAAAAATTTTAAGGAGAGAATTTCCATGAAAACTTGAAGAAGATGAAGGAAAATCCAGGTTACCTTGCAAGATTTAGGTTTAGGGTTAAAGGAGATGAAGGAAAACCTAGATTACCTTGTAAGAATTAGGTAGAACCATTTAGAAATTGTTAGAAAATTGAAAACTGTAGTAGAAAACCTTAGGAAAGCACATAGTTTTGGCTAAAGAAGAGTAGAAAATTTTGTATAAAAATTCCCTTAAAATCCTTATATAAAACCCTATTCTAAGGTTTCCTTCATAAGCCACCATTTTAATTTTTTTAATAAAAATTTTAATAATGAAAGGCACATGTTTGCATAGTTTCTTAATCTAAAAACTAGAAGATAATTCTTCTAAAATCTAATAAAAATTCTCTAAATATAAAGTCTAGAAAAGTTCACCTATAATTACCTCTAATTTTTCATTTATTCACCAAATTTACCATTGGCTTCCTCCATAAGCTTAGACTTTATTTGGATCTTATTTTTCTATTATCTAAAATCAAATTTAGCTAAAAAAGGTTAAGCTAAATCAAGCCAAATTATCCAAGATGATTTATTTCAAATTTGAGTTCAATCTTTAAGTTTTTAAGTTATCTAGACCCCTAATTTTTTATTGGGCTCTTATATAATTTCTTTTAAACTTAGTATTTGGTTTTTTCAATTTATATTTGATTCGTACTAGTGTATAATATATTTTCTATAAAGATTCTAACTAGATGTACCTCTAAACTTTTATTATGATCTACCTAAACTTCACTCGATTACCTTATTGGGTTTTTGTTGAGAAGATTTCTAGTTAAAATTCTCTTTTAAACTTTATTGCTCTATTTGGGGTATGACATATCTAGAGATAAAAGAGTTAAAATAGGTTTAAACTAATGCCAAATTAGCTTAGGTCTAGCCCAAAAACTTTTATTTTTTGAGATTAGTGAAACTGCATCATTTTAATGGTCAAATAATGGCTAGGAATTAACATATGAGATTTTACTATACTAATCCCTTTAAGTGTTTTGATTTGTAAAAAAATTATGGGTTTTCAAATTAACCAAGGATTATTTTATTATAACCTTAAGAGTTAACCTAACTTAGCCTAATAGGGTTTTCCCCTTTAGAGATTAGATTTATGGGGTTTTATGTTTACAAAGACAACACTACCATAGAATTCAGCAAAACTTTCCTTTCTTTCTTTGTCTTGAAGAGCCAAGGGTGGCTGATTTTCCTTTTTCCAATTCAAGGTTCATTGATAATTAATTTATATAGATTATATGGCTTGATATTTATGAAAATATTTTAGATTTGATTATCTATTATTTCTCTATTCTTTTTTTATGAATAACTGCTTAGATAATTTACTAAATATGATTGATTAGTTAATTTTTTTGTCATCTAATGTTATACAATTGTTTATGATTATGAACTACTATGATTGACTATTATCAATAATAATTAGATTTTCATGATTTGACATTTGGGTGAATCATTAATTACCTAAGGTAAATGGAGGATAAATTGATAATTTATGATTGTGAGATGTTGATTTAGTGTTATTATTGAATAAATTTAAGAGTTATTATAAGGACTTTAAATAATTCATAAACTAAATTTAGTAATAAGGAATTAATTAGGCCATTGTCAATTTAGTTGACTTTAGGAATCAATTGACAATGGCCTAATTGATTCCTAAAACATTAATGAAAATCACGTAACTACTTAAAATGGTTACATGGTCACTTTAAAAAGTTACATAACTTTATATTTTAATTAACCCTTCAATGTTAGATCTGATAGAGTTTTATAATGCTTGTAAACAAGCCATTAATATGTAAAATGTCTTACAACATATATTTCCTATATTTTAATGATATCTGAGTTTTCCTTCTTTTTGATGGGTTTTAGAGTTATTTTCCTAGTGGATTTTAGGTTATTAATGAAAATGTGATCTAGTTCTAATGTTTGCACTTCAGTCCCTCATCACTAAAGCATTCTACCATTATGAAATGCAATGTAGTTAAACTTGTAAATTGTAATCCTTTTTTGAATATTATTCTTTGTGATTGAAAGATTATTTCCCTAGAATTTTACATATAATGAGCTATTTCTTTAAAAAATAAAAACATTCTTTCCTTTTTGTATAAACGTATTGCAATATTTGCATATAAAAATATAGAAAAGTAGTCTTATAGTCATAAAAGATGACATTTGAGAAGGAATTGCAATTAAAAAGTTAACACCATTACATTTCATTATGGTAGAAGTACTTTAAAGGGGTGAAAGTGCATAATTTTGAAAAATAAAAAGTATTCAAACTATAAAGGGATGTCAATGTAATTTGCCCATTTAACAATCAGGTGAGAATAAGAGTGAATTACTAAATTATATTTATGACTCCTTTTCTTTATATGAATTACTTAGAATTTCAAGTATATAAAATTAAAACATTCCAATGTTGTAGTTAGATATATTAGATCCTTAAATGTATCTAATAAAAAGGTCTAATTATAATATTATTTATCATAATATTCACTTTGCTTGCATTTTATCCTCTTAAATATTGAAATTCAATTTTGGTCCCCCTAATTGTTAAGTGAGACCAAATCAAGTTCACCCACATAACATCCATTAGTGATGTAATAGAAAGTTTGAAATGACCAATTTTAATCTTATGTAGCATTTCAAGTCATACTAAGTTATTTAATCTTATTAAAATTATATGCTAAAACTAAACAAGATTTAAAACAATAAATATATATATCAAAAGGATACAAAAAACCCAAATAGTGTGAACTAAATACATTAAAACTAAAGTACACTAAAAAAATTATTCATTAGCATATTTGAAGATAAATCATTCCCAACCACACTTAAATTCCATTCTCTTTTTTGTAATTCCCTGGATGTAATTGTAAAATGAAAACTCAAATTTGCCATAATTTAAATTTATCTATTGTTCATTATTTGTCGTCATGTTCCATTTTGTTACTTGTTCCTTTTACCTTTTTTCTTTCATCTTTGGCAAGATTTATGATGTGATTGGTTTTCAAGGCACATTTTTTTATAATAGGTTTTCATTACATTGCACAATTAATCTTTTTTTATTTGTTTAAAATTTAATTAATCTCTTTCAAAGTGAGTTTTCATTACTATAACAATGGCACTCATTTGTAATTGATTTGCACTATAAGAATTTTTGTATTTGATGATGAAATCAGCAACAAAAATAGTATTGCAAAATATTTTCTCATTTCTAATTTAGAATATGAAATAACATTGTAAATGTGTTCTCAACAACAAAAATAGCATTGCAAAATGAGTTTTTTTTTTGACAAAAATTTCATATTTATTAATAAATTCCTAAAAGAATTACATATGAAGTTAGAGGTGATGGAAAAAATTGATTTACCAACTAATTTAGTGACATATTATATGTAAGAATTTTAAAAGCTATTTTGGAAAATTAAAATAAAAAAAGCATTGAATTTAGTGGCAAAATGGTAAAAGTTCATTGCTAAATCCATTATTAAACTATACATATAATTTCATTAAAAACATATTACTAATAAATTACTCTGTCGCTAATTCCATTGTTAAATTATGATTATAACCAATTCTGGGCAAAGGCTTCTTATTCTCATATTTGAATTTCTTTACCCTTATTTTCCACAACTATGTTCTAGTTGCCTTCGTCGCCTTCCTCTGGCCTCCCCACTATTATCTATCACTTCTAAAAGCTCCCCTATCGTGCCCCTTCTCTTTTGTTTGATTGTTTTTCTATGAAAGGATAATTATAATTCTTAGGGTTTGTTTTATCATTTTAGGATGAATTTCTTAAATTTCTTGAATAATTGATGTTTAATTCATGCTTATGATATATTGTTTAAGTATTAAAATGTTTTATAACTTTGAATATGGATTGAATTTACCAATTTGATGAAAGGAAATTTAGGTTCATATGTAATTGAGATTTGTTCTATTTTGATTAAATTGAATATGATGATTTAGCTTTCATTAAGGTATTAAAATGTTTACATTGATTTTTTATTTTAATTTTACTTTTATGTTTTGAATGTTATAATTAATTTAGCCTTAGATAAGTAGATATATAAGTGAGGTTTAATGGTAGAATTAGTTTTAAAATTATAATAATTAGGAATTTAATATTTTAAAATTTTCACATATTATTGAATGTCATATAAAGTAACATAATTAATTTTAAAAAGTAGTTGATGACTTCTTGGATGGCATATGTGATGCAAAATAGATATGGATATGCTTGAATGTAGGAAATGGATATATAATAAGGTAGGTCCTAATTTATTATGATGAATAAATGAATTAATTAACGAAGTTCAAGATTTCATTGCACATGATTGTACAATGGATTTTTTTTTTGAAATGTTAAAAGATTAGGTGTCCATGTGGTAAGTGTAAAGGTAGAAATTTTTTTGTACTTGATACTATGGTTGAACATCAATGTAGGAAAATTTTCATGCTTGATACTATGGTTGAACATTAATATAGGAAAATATTTGAACCCAATTATTGGTGATAGACATCCTATAGAGAAGAAGTGTTGTAATTCAATATTAATTTAAAGTAGATAGAGGGAGGTAATGTGTTTAAAAAACTAACTAACAAGTGTGAAACTATGGTAATAAATCTTGCATATAGGAATTTTGGAGAAAATTTTGACTAAAATATAGAAGAACCTTCTAACCCTAATTTTTAAAGATTTTATTTATAATATGTTGATGGTAGCTTAATAACATTTATATGAAAGCTATAGCCATCACACCATTTTGTCTTTTCTAGTTAGGTTACTTAGTATAAAATCAAATTACAATATCCTAGAACAATATTATAATGAAATATACCAATTAATAAGATAATGCATGGCTTAAAATGACTAAATGCCCATAAATTTTTAAAAAAACTAAGAAATTGGTTTCAAAGTTAGGCTTCGTGTATAAGAAAATAGATTATTGTGTCAATCAATGGGTGTATGCTTTATTATAAATAATATACAAAAAATAGGCAATATATTTTCTATCACCATTCTTACTATATATTTTAAAGATTTAGTTAAGGTGATGCAAAAAGATTTTTAATGAAAAGTTATAGTACTTACTCTTTACTTTAAAGCTTTAAAGGTTGTATGTACCAAAGTCAATTGTTAGCTCAATAAGATGGCATCATGAAAACCTATATGTGTTAGGGTTCCTATCATGCCTATTAGATGAAGAAGTATGGAAATACTTTGATTACATCCATCTTTAATTTGAGAATAATACTAAAAATATGAGACTAGGCTTATGTGTAATATGTAAGATTTTATTTTTATGCCTTTTATTGTGTTATATATATTTAATTTTATAGAAGTGGCCTTATTATGTGATTTAAGGTTAGTTCTCCAATGTTTTGAAATTATTCAATTAATGTTAGATTTTTATATTATTTCAGGTTTTTAGCTATATCTTAATTTTTAGATATTGGATTTAGGTGATCTTTATACTGTTAGAAAATTTAAAGGGAGTTCTATAACTTTCATGTTTTAGTTAAAGCTTAGTTGAAATGTTCGGAAAGCCTAATTTAGTTAATAATTTGAAGCTCTATTTTTGTCCAAGCTAAACCAATAAAGCCATAAAGGTCCAATCAAGGTAAAAATAACACCCAAAGTTTCTTAAGACCCAGCCTTATAAATTTCATGTTTAGAGTTTAGTAAAACTACACAGTTTTAATGGTTTCTCATTAGTTAGAAGTTAGACCTATGAGATTTTACTATAATAACTCTTGTAATGCATTATTTTATAAATAAGGTTTTAGGCTTTTAAAATTAGCAAGGTCCTATTCTTTATAACCTTAGGAAGCATATGATTTTGCTCTATTAGGTTTAGTCCCATAGGAAATTAGATATAAAATTTTATGCTTCTAAAAGCAAGAATACATTTACATAATTCTACACAAACTTTAGATAGTAACTTCTCACTTTTCCAATTTCTCCTTCTTTAGTCATGAAAGGCTAAATTTCTAATTAACTTAAGGAATTTGAGGCTTATCATTATTTGGATATGAGATTCTAAACTATAATGTCAACTTTTTCTAATTAGTTTTTCTCTTTCTTTAATTCTTTGTGCTGATTACTTGGAATTGCATGAGTTGAATATTAATTGGTATAATTTATGTTCAACTTTATAACCTCTGATGCTTAGCTATTTTTATGTTGAATTATGATTAGTTAATCACTATTTTTCATGTGGGAATGGAAGGTTAAAAGATTAAATAAGAGATTTCTGGTTTAATTTTTTAGTTTAACTAAATTCTCTTTTTAAATTAATTTCAATCTAGCTTGACAGATTATAGTGGTTACCTAATTTTGCTAATTTTAATTAATCAAATTCTAAATTGTTATTTAGCATAAAATTCATGAATTACTATAAAATTTTAGGATAATTCAAAGTTAAAAAATAATTAAAATTGTTAATTATATTTAATATGTGATTAATCTATGTAAGAGCCTTGAAATCCTTGGATAAATTATTCTACTATATTGATTTTTTTCTGTGCTATTTCTATATTCTATTTTGTTAATGCATTTTATTTTGTTTTCAAATTAAAACCCTTAATTTAGTTCTATTAGCATTTTATTTTATTTTTTGCATACCATGTTGCATTCTTGCCTTTTATTTTGTTTCATTTCTATTTGCATTTTATTTTGTATTTTATTTGTAATCATAGTTAGTAAATTATTGTAAAAGGATATATGAAGTGAATCATTAAGGGTTCAACCTCGTTGTAATCCTATATTGCAAATTTTTTTATCAATTCATAATATTTTATTTTAAATGTGTTGTGATGCACATATCAATGTGCAAATGGCTTCACTTCTTATAGATAATCTAGAACAACTTATTCATGTTGTTCAATGATTGTAACCCCTTATATCTCCCCTTATGGATTTATATATGTTCTTCACTTTGATTATCTTAAGCCCCAGTAGTTTGAAAGCTAAAATAAATGTTTACTTGTAACCACTAGTGAAGGTACTTAAAGTGTTATGGAAAGGTGCTATACATACATATGACGTATTTTTTAAACATATTTTATCTTAAGGGATGTGTTATTGTTGACCATCAATGATTTTCCTACATATGTTATGTTATTCAATTGGCCAACATATAAGAAGCTAGCATACCTTATTTGTATAGAGTTTTCTACGTCATTCACATTAAAATTTGGTTGAAAGACTTTATTCATTAATTGTTATAGTGTAGTTTGCCTACAAATCACCCTATTTAGAAGGAATAAAAATGCTTTCAAGAAAAATAAGGTAAATAAATCATGTCTATCATTAAGATTTGATAATGAAGACTATGGAAAGGGTTATGAATATACTTAAGGTCATGGACAAATGGTGTTCAATACAAATTAAAAGGTATGAAATTTTCAATAATTAGAGTAAATAAAGCATTTTTTAAGAGTTATCCCTTTAGTAAATAAACTTTATTCGTCATAGTTTGGGAGTCATATACATCGAGAAGAATATGTTCAATAATGTATTTAATATAATAATGGATATAAAGGGTAAAACAAAGGATGACACAAAAGTTAGGATGGATTTAAATGACTTATGTGAATCCATGGAATTTAAGCTAGTTCAACAAAGCAATAAAAGGATTTTGAAACCTAAAATGCAATACACATTCAATATGAAGCAAAGTAGAGTACTGTCTAGGTGAATAAAAAACCTAAAACTTCTTGACAATTATGCTTTAAACTTACCTAAATGTGTTAAAACTATGTGAATGTAAGATGAATAGAATGAAAAGTAATGGTTGTCATAGTTTTATAAGATTATTACTTCTAATAACCTTTAAAGCATTACCAAAGCCCATTTGGAATGTAATAATTATGTTGAGTTTATTTTTAAAAGATTTATGCTAAAGTACCTTACACTAATAATGATTATTGTAAATGGATCAAAATATTCATGCCATACTTTGCTAGTTTGAATGAATATTTCCTCCTGAATTTTTTAATTCAATTAGGTACCTTCCAATGCACATACCATATGAAGCATTAGTACGAGGCCCTATCTAACATCGTTGGATGTACCAATTTATGAGGTAAATCAATTAAGTAAATGATTTAATTAATTATCTAAACTACTGGTAATTAATTTTTCTTGTTAATTGTTAAGTTCTTTTACTTATTAAAGAATAAGTTTTAAAAAAAGACCAATGTGCAAAGGTATATTTATAAAGCATATATCATTAGGGAAACTTCCATTTTTTTATTCACATTTTTTTAAATCCTATGTGGAACCTAATAGGACTAGAGTTCCTAGGAAAGAGGGTGGTAATTATGTATAGAATGTTAAGAATATTTGCTCTATCTTTAATTATTCGGGTCATCTGGTGGGGGAATGTAAATGCTAATATTTGATATACTAGGAGTACTTTATGGCTACAATATATGCATTGTTCAACTATGATAAGGTGTAATATATGCAAAATAAATGGTTCACTTAATGATTTCAATAATAATGTGTTGATATATATCAAATTTTTGATATATTCTAACAAGGTAGCATGTGTTACAACCTATTTGAATAGACATTACAATACTTGTTAACCATAATTAATGAGGATGTGAACATGTAAATTGAAAATAAAATCCCCTTCATGGCTTCACAATTATGTAAGTCAAGTTATATCTCATTCAATTATAGTTTTATGAAATCTAGGGCCTAGTCTTATTAAAACTAATAATTTAAACTTGTTTTATAAATAGATTCTAAATGGAGAAAATGCAGTGAATGAAAAAAGAATAATTGACATAGTGTGTGCATGGCTACAAGAGAAAGGCCTACATACAACCTATGTATTTTGTGAATAGTTATAAATTTCACATTGAATAATAGAGCTAATATAAGTCCCCCTTTAACTTTGGTGTGTGTATCAAAGAATCAAGTGATTGCCACTTAAAAAGTGATTATTATGGAAAACTTTAAGAGGTCATTGAGTTAGATTAGGCTAGATTGCCAATAAAAAAGATAGTGAGTTGAATGATTTGATCTCACTCCTAATAAAGGAAAAAGATTGCATAAATACTATGATATCATTGAGATTTAAATGTCTTAGTACTAAAGTAAATTTAATCCTTTCATCTTAACTCAATAAGCTCTGCATGTAGATTACTTTCTATGCCTATGTTATGAAAGAGATCATACTAATTGGTTAGTTGTTATAAAAAACCAAAGCAAGGAGTGTCATCAATGTTCTAACAACAACTAATGGCATAGTTTCCTTCTAAGATGATAAGTAACATAATCAATTGCCAATATAGATTAAAAATGAAGAGATATATTCATTAGGGGATAACTTGGTATCTTTTGAAGAAGTTAGCCATATTGAATAAATTCTATGTGATGACTTTGATATCCTTAATGATGAAGAAAAAGGAAAATGAAGATAAAGACAGTGAATGATAAACATCTAAAACTTACCTTAAAATAATGAGCCACCACCTTAATATGAAGAAGAGCACATTCAAAGGTGTTAAATGGATAATGATAATTACTAACATATGATTTAATTTTAAGGTTTTTGTCATTTATTAAAAATATTAGATTTAATTTTTTTATTGATATATAGTTTTCATTATTTTATATTATAATTTTTACATTATATGAATTAACAGTTGGCATTTAATATTATAAAATTTAATTTTTAAAATTTGTCTATTGAATATATTTTTATTATAGTTAAATTGTATTCATGTAAGGTGTTTGTTCATGGATTGCTATAAAAATAGATAGAAAATTGAAAATATTTCCTAAATTAATAATGGATTTTTAAATAATAATACCAATAATTTTTTAAATTAGTGATAGATCACATTTAGTAATGGAATATGTAATCAATAAATGAAAGCATTACATGCATATTTCTTCAATTTAACAATAGATTTAATAATGGATTCCTAATTAGTGACAAGAAATTTTATTGCTAAAATAAAAAAAATACTACTTTCAACAATGAAAATTCCATCAGTAAAATTATAATTAGCAACAAGCTAGGCCATTGTTAATATTTAGTCGTCATTTGTTTTTTGTTGTCATGGATTCAAATTTTTATTTTGAATTTTAGCTTTAGAATTTAAAATTCATCATTATTTGAATTACCATTGTGTTGTTTCTTAACAACTTCTGGGCCATCATTAATTCTATCGCTATTTTTTTTAGTGATGGCTTCCAAACAATTAGCAATATGAAATTTTATCATGAAATCTTGATTTTTTTTTCATGGTGTTTATAGTGTTGCTATTTCTTTAGATAAATTAGATAATAGGTGTAAATGGCTCTCTATTATGTTTAACATAATCTATAAAGTGAATGAATAATATATATTTGTTGTGGGATTTCAATTTGTGGTCACCTAAACTTAATGAGTTTAAAAGGATGCTCAAAAGATAATATTTGATTTTTCAAAAAAATTTCATTATCTTCATTACTTCCCCCTCCTTGTAAGAATCTTATATGAAGGCAGACGGGGAAGATGAAAAATCATATCACAAAGAAGAGATGAGATAATTAAAAAAAAATTACTACAAAGAAAAGGAAATAGGGGTTGTAATTTAGGAGAAGTGGTATGGGTAGAAAAAGGATGACTACACTTAATGGTTAAAGGTGGTTAGTGGTGAAACTAAGACTTGAAAGTCAATAAGGGCACTAAGATATATAATTAAAGAATAAAAATGTATTATTTTATTTTAATTAATATATAAATTTTAATTATAATATATGTCAAATTGTATGCAATATAATTTTTTTTAAAAAAATATAGTTATATTATATAATTTTCTTTGACATAATTTCATATTTTAAATTTATCATGTAATTAATTCATTACTAAACATGTCAAATACATCTTTCTCAATGTATGTAACTAAGTGATCATTGATTAATTCTTCTTCATCTTCACCAAAAAGGATTTTTTTTTCCATAATTTTTGCAATCACTTGTAAAATTAAAGCTATACTGCTAGTAGGTTTTTTTTTCTTTTTCATTTAGAATGAAAAAAAATCTTCATAGTTAATCCTACTAGATCTTGTTTATTTTGAATACATTTATTATATTTGTTATTTTAGTTAGTATTTTTTTCAATTTTTATAACAAGATAGAAACTCTAGAAAAAAATTAAACCTAATAAAAAATGAAAAAATAATTAATATGTATTTTAATATTTTAGTGGAGTTAAAGTGTCACGACCGAAAATTAGGGGTCGTGACTAGCGCATGACCTTAGGGTGAAATATAATCATATAGGCCATGCTAGTCTAACACATTGAAAGATATCCTGTAACCTGTTTTAAACTCAAGTGGGCTTATACCCAACATATAAATACTAACTTTTCACATACACAAAATCCCACTCGGACTTTCTCAAATTTCAGCATTCACGTGTTAAAACATATATATATTGACATAAAATCCACATTGTTTGGTAACTAAACAACCCTTCACAGTTATAACAAAATGCATATATATAAGTCTATAGAAGCATGCCTTGTCTGAAGGTTTAATAGAGCATATCTAGAAGTATTCAAAATTTATAACTTTGAAAATCACATAAAAGTTTTACATCAAGCCCACACGAACAAAGTGTGGCTCACCACAAAAGAATGCTCCTCTCTCTTTAAGGAGCTGCAAACGACGAACCTAGAGCCAAATTTCTATCTGAAAAATATTACAACAAAAAGAGTGAGTCGTGGACTCAGTGAATAGATAATATAAATTTCCAACAGAAATAGGACAAGCCATGGCATGAGCTTTTCCTTTAAAATAGTTAAATAACTTTTCAATACCAAAAAAATATCATAAGAGTTATGTAATCATATTTAACAAAATAACAATTGAAATATTCCTTAAAAGTAAAATACTAAAACATAAGTTTCAAACTAAGAAGTAGATAGTAGGTTCTTGAATCATAAGAAATTATCATAAATATAGAATCATGAAAAAAATTTCAGTATAACCTAATCATGATAAATAAGTAATCAAAATTAAAGTTAATAAGTTTTAAAGATACATAAACCATCAAAATCACACTTTAAGGTGGGAGATTTCTAGTTATGATTAGCAACACGAGCATTCCATTCATGAATCAATACTTTCATAAGAGCTTTCAGCTTTAAGGTAATCTATCAGGCTACCATAAACCAATCCACATATCTTGGCCGACACATAGGGTTAGTAACTCCCTTGCTAACTGGGATTCGAACCAAGGTGTACCAAGGCTAACGTCATCACTGTCGTTAGCTACAATTTCTAACTAGTTTTCTCCCAAAATAACTTTATAAAATAGCAAAACACAAAGCATAAATATAAATAATAGTTATATGAAAAATTATTGGAAATAAATAATTTCATACATCAATAGTTTAAAACAATCTCAAGCTATACTCCTTTCAACTATGTGTAGTTCACTAAGGCTTTCAACCATAGAAATCAACATCTCCAATATCATATCATTCCAAACTCATCAAAAATTAATTTTTCAAATATACTTGAATCTTCAATACATTACCACTTTATCCACAACAACCTTTTAAAGAGCATTACAAGGTAAGTTCCAACAATACATCATTTCAAATAAATCAATTTTCTCATCATAAAGTCATTTAAGTATCATTCTTAATCATTATAACTTAAGAAAATTTTAAAGTGCTTGTCCCAAGAGTGCCTAGAGCTTTACACATATATGAAATTAAAATACATAGAAAATAATGACAATTAATAAATTAATTAAAATTTATTTCTCAAAGTATAAGGAAGTTTGGAAAGCATATAAAATGTGAAAATACATATTATCTACTCATAAAATGGCCAAAATGCTCAAGTTGACTTCTCCCCACTTCTTGAACCACCAATGCCACTAGAAAGTGTTCCTTGACCTTGAGCAAACAATCAAACAATAATTCAAACACAAATCAACACCCAATTACATTATCAAGTTTCCTCTTATAAAACCTCCAAAATTCCACACTATATGCATAACTCTAAAATAATCTAATCTTTACTATCTACTAACTAATTTAAGCTAATATAACTCCTAATTAAAAGAATGAAGCTTGGGAATTACCTTATTAAGCAAAAGAAAAGGAAAATTCAGAGTTTGTTGTCTAAAAACCCAAAACTCATATTATTCATAAACAGCAGCAAGAAGCAGTGGAAAACAGGGAGAAAACATGCGAAAATGTGAAGAAAAGGGAGTTATCTCGTGTACCTAGAAGTGGAAGAGGAGAAAGAAGAAGAAATGAGCTGAGAAGAGAGGGAATGCATGTGCTCTATTCTATTGTGGCTGCTGTGTTTCACGTTTTCTATTTCTGCTGTTGGGTTCTGTTTTATTTTTTAGGGTTTTATCTCGAGTTAGTTTCTATTCCGGGTCAAAAGGGTTTCTGGGCCACGGGTTATTGGTTTCAGCACATTAGGTTACGGGTTCAGCAACTTATTTACATTTCTACCATTTAAGTAAATATCTCCATGTCCCCTTTAAAATTTGACTCTCTATTTACTTAAGACATAAATGTAAATAAGGAAATACCCTCCATTTGTATTAAAAAAATTCAAAAAAATCAAAACTCCAAAGAATAAAAATCTAGATTTTGGGTTTTAGTCAAAAGGTCGAATTTTGAAAAATTTTAAAAATAACGTCTCCTCAAAATGGTCATTTTAGGTCTCCAAAAATTTATTAAAAATCACTCTTTGCTGCAAAAATGCAAGAGGAACAATTACCGAAATTTTTTATTTTCAAATAATACATATTTCATATAGCCCTCCAAGAAAGACACTCAAAATTTTTTTTGAAACTCTAACAAACTTAGCTTTATTTGTGAAATGAAGTTAAATAAGAGTATAAATCAAATTAAATCTTTTCAACAAGTTAGGAAAGAAATAGTTTAAGGCCATTTAAGATAATTACAAATTCCTATGAAAATTATCTAACCGTATTCTTATGCTATAATGATTCTATATTACCTGTTAACGGCAGGGCCGTTACATAAAGCTTGAAACTTAATGGGAGTATTTTAGATACTATATATAATAATACATGAAATTTTATAAAGTTAAGTGAAAGTACAAGCCTACCTTAAATTATATGTGACTTTGTCACTAAGGGTGGTGTTCTAGCTAAAGAGAAATGAGGAAGAAGGAGGAACTTGGAATGCAAAATGAAGCATAATGGTGTTTGGAAAAAGAAGGAAAATGAAGAAGGAAAAAAGAAAAAATTAAAAGAAATTTAATGCTCAAGTTAGAATTTTACTTGACACATAACTGTACTTATCTTTACTTTGATGAAAAAAATTTAGAAAGGACTTGATTTGGTTTGATATAACAATTTAGGGACTAAAATAAAATTTCAATACTTAAAGGGACAAAATGATAATAAAAATGAAAATTAAGGAATCAAAGTTATAATTAAGCCTGATAAAAATGAACTATAAAAATAACATTATTTGACTGGAAGTGTTAAGGTTATTAATTCTTCTAAAACTAAATTTAGATAAATGCATATATAATTGATATATTAAATGATTCTAGTATTTTAGTTTCACCAAATTTTTAATTCAATTCGTATTATTTTAAAATTTTAATTAAATTTTTATATTTTTTATTTCTAATTAGTTACTTATTCTTATTTTTATTAAAATTTGCCAATAATTATAACACATTAATAATGATTTATTCATTATTTATAGTTTGAGAGACATGTGATTTATTGTTTCCTTTCTAAAAATAAAATAACTTTTTAAAATGTATTAATATATAAATATAAAATGAAGCCTTACTAAACCCTTTAAAGTTAATTTTAATTGGATTTAAATTGATTATATTTAAAAAAAACTATAAGTTTAGATAAATTGAGGTCATGAAACTTAAATTTTTAAGAATATACTTTAGAAAGCAAAGTGATATATTACATCCATTGATAAGAAAATTAAGAGAATGTGTTATTACAAATTTTAAAATTATTTTTAATTAATTATTATTTATTAAATTTAATGATAAAAGTTATTTATTAAATTTTAAACCCTAGCTTTTCTCATTGCAGGTTGAAATGTTTTACTTTATCCTTTAATGTATAAGATATAGATATGTTCAATTCAAACTTAGCCAAGTCACAAATCAAATTTCCTTTTTCTTTTACATTTTAGAGCATGTCCTCTTACATTAATATATATATATATAGGTAGCCTACCTAACTTTAGCGAAAATCTGACATAAAAAAACTCATATCAAATAGCAGAATGAAGAAACTTGAGTGAAATATCAACATTAATGCAATCCATTTTAAAATCAAGTTGAACACACAATGTTAAATATATTTAAAAATAAATTTAAATAGTTCAATCCCTTGTCATTTAGACTTCACTATTTGAATTGTAACTTGCCAAGTTCTCTCACATAATGGATTGAATTTAAAGTAAACTTTTAATTAATGGTTGGGGTTTTGTGCTTTGTCCCAAAATGACTAACCAAGGCTAATTGTCATAACTAGAACGTTATAACTTTATTAATTTTATCCAACCTAACTACCCATTCACTTGTGCAGTGGAGGAGTAAAAAGGTTAGCACTTTAGTTATCTTGTCTTGATATTTTAACTTTCACATATAATAATTTTAAAATAGTACCTCAAAAATATAAAATTATGTACATTGTACAAAAATATTTGACATTTAAGCTCCCATATAAGTATTTCTAATTTTGCTACTATACTTATAACGCTTAAGCAAGTGTTTTATTCACATATAAAACACAAAATAACAACTAAAGATATTATAAGTTCTAGTTATCCTTAAATTTATTGTTTTAGCTAAAAATTATAATGAATTATTTGACCTTTTTTAGGACAATAGATTCTTTTTGGTATGTTAGTGAAGTTCTAAAGATAACCAATGTAATGTAAGAGAAGTAGTAAATGAAATTAATAAAAGCACATAATTATAGGAATATACATATAATACATAACATATCCAGGAAATGGCAATTCAAATGTAATCTACAATATAATCTTTTTAGAGTCCTTATAGACAAGTACATCAAATGAATGCAAAAGAAGGCACAATTTAGAAACTATTCTCACTCACACTTAAAGATTAGTGCAAAGATTACAAAGAATTGCAAGAGAATAAGTAGGAATAGTAGTGGAGTGCTACAAAAATTAAATGTAAAGTGCACTAAATAATTATTTTCAATAGCAAATTTGGCAAAAAAGATCCTTTTGTCCTTATTGCTACTTTATTTATATTGTTAGGTTGAATGGTTATTTTTCTAAGAATGATTTGCATAAATTTTGGATTGAATATTATACATCCATATAGTATCCATAAAATGAGTTTGTACCATTTTAATGTAATTACTTTATAGGTTATCAAACTATTTGCCACCTTATACCTAAAATGGGTGCTTATTTAGTTCAATCACCTAAAGAGATCCATTCTTGGCATCTTGACTGTCATTATCTTGATGCTAACTTACATATTCTAAACATTTTTAGCCTTGCTACAATGAGTAAGAAGTATAATTGCCTACTAGTAATGGTTCTTAGTCAATCATGCTTGAGGAAATTTCAAAATAAAGTTAACGAACCATTGTCCTCATTTCTTGAACAAATTTGTTGCCTTCATTTTTGACATAAACTTTTAGCTAAAGATATATGTAGGCTTTTCCATCTTTGAAAAAAGTGCTATTTGGCCAAAATTCTTCAGATCTATCCTACCTCTCATCCATGGCAAAAAATGTGAATGGGGTTAAATAGAGGCCTTTTAGTTTAGGTACTTTAAGCTTAATGTCAAAAAGGAGCTAAACTCTCTTTTATATTTCTTTCAACTCTTAACTAGGTCAAAGAAATAAAGAAAAGTATCGGATCCTTATTCCTAAGCCAAAAGTAATCAAAATTTATCCCTAAATGTTTCAACCATTAGTTGTACTTTATCTACTTAAAAAATTTTGAAGTGTTTTTTTTTCTTAATCCAAATGATGTAACTTTATTACATTAACCTTTCTCGTTTAATTTCCAATTGCATTTTCATTAGATCTCTAGTCAATACACATGACATCTTAAGAATGTTTTCATTCTAATGTAACTATCATACCTATAGATCTCTTTTATAATCTCTTTTAAATCAAAAAGTTTTCATTGAAATAAAAAAGTTTCATAGTTTCCTAAAGATAATCCATCATATCTAGTTGCTTTCATTATGATCTCTTTTAAAGAGCATTCATTATTAGTGCATGCTTTAATAGCTAATCAGAAGATAATTGTATTTGTCTACAATGTGTTAAATTTTCTTTATATATAAATAAAAAGCATTCAATTAATTTTTATATTCAATGTTATATCTATGTAATATAAGTAAATATAATAATTATTCTTTAAATAATTTACATTATTCCTCACATGTCCCTAGTCAAGTATTATTTTTAACTGGAATAATAATAATAAATCATTAAGACTAGTGTGTATGTCAATTGATGATTACAATCATAGATATGAGATGTCAAATTAATTCATAGGTATATGTTAAAGAACAAATGCACTAGAATGACCTACCATAAGAAGGCTACATAGATCATTATGCCATAAGTAATACTTGTAGTGATAATGATGTATATGATACTTTGAACTAAAGTCACTATAGTTCTCTACATGAGGAGTTGTGTTCTTTAATACTATTTAATATCACTTGTAATAGGATTGACCTAAAAGATAGTAATTGAGCATACCACAATTAATGCAAAGGAAATTAAGTAATCTAGATGAGATTTTATCTTTTCTATGTAGAAGGAGTGATATCTATGGGCTCTTTGATTGAATAAGATTATGTAATGTATGACCATGCTCAAATGAATTGATATGTGATATTAATTCATTTATTTCAATTAACCTATTTAGGAATCAAGAAATATATAGGTTGAATTATGAAGAGGGTGACATTCCATATCTTGAATTCAATCTAAATATTCAAGATAAAAAGGATTAAACTACATAGAATATTAAACATGAAAAGGTTATCTCAAATCACTAACAATTCTTATTACTAAAGTGGTAGTGATGTACTGTCAGATAATACTCGCTATCTATGATACTAAAATAGGATTTTAGGATTATTGCCAACATAATAAGAACTTATAACATCACACACAAAGAATGAGTTAAATAATAAGGTTATAATGTAATCAAGAACTTTTAGTCAAACTAGAGCTCTTAATTGAGAAACATCCAATATGTTAGGCTTCATTAAGTAATAAACATAATATAATTAGGTTTTACTTAGGAACATTAAATATGGACTAATTATTAACTAGTCATGTTTGAACCTAATTAATAGTCAAAGCCTAATTATCTCCTTTCTTAAGCTAAATTCTAGTTGAAGATCGAAAATAAATATTTAATTTGTAAGGTAAAATATAAATTAATTAGATAATTATCTAAATAAATTTTATCTGTAAGATAAAACATATTATTAAAAAAAAGGATTGAATTGTAATCAATCATTCATTTAAATTAGGTATAGTATATATCCCAAAATAAATGGAAATATTATTTTAGCTTTTGAAACCTTAGTTCTACATATACAATATAAAGAATATCCTTTTGATTGATTTCATTAATGATAAAAAAACTAGAAAACCAAAACTTTAGCAACTAGCACTGCCTTTTTGAAAAAGAACAATCCTATTTGACTAAATCAAAGTCTTTGGCCATTTATGTAGATACCATAGAGACACTGGCATCCAATAATGTTTGTGATATGACAACCAACACTTACATTCATGATGTTTATATGTGTTTATAAGATTCATTCTGGTAAAACATTTATGTTCATGTAAAATAGAAGTAAACAACACTTGCATTTGTGATTCAAATTGTAGTAGTTTTAATTTATATTAAACCCTTCTGCATTAATTTGAAATTACACTTTAAAGATACATGTTTTATCACTACTTTATACTTTTTTTTATTCAATCCTTAATAGGTTTTAGTGTAGTTTTAAAATTTCTACTATGTTTTCTATATCTGAAACTTAACATTCATAACTTCAAAGATCACCTCCTTCAAAAACCTCATTTCATTATTAATTTTGATATTTGATCTCTTATTTGTTTCATAGTTTGTTGCTCTGCTCTTTGTTCTTTTTCTTCATGTCTATGTGGATTTCTACTATTTTTTTACTATGGCTACTACTCAATGCAATTTTTTCAACCAATTTGAATCTTCCTTTGCCCTAGTTAGAATGATTGATCCAAACTTATAGAAGTCTAAGAAGCTAAAGCTCCAATGATTTTTTTAATCACTAGATTTTACTAATGATGATAGTGAATCACCATGCTTTTACCTTGGCCTTTTGATTTTTTCTTTTGAGGATTCCTTTTTTTACCCTTATCCCTAGCTTTTGTTCACTAAAACTTCAATTCCCATCATCCTTTAGGTGAACAAGGATAATAAAACCTTCCACAACTTTTTTTCCTCTATATCTAATGTTATAGCTAATTATAACTCTTGGCTCAATAGCATTTAAAAGTCCAAAGGAAATTTATGGAAATCAATATGAGTTTTTGAAGTTATTCAATTATCTAAACTACCAGTCTGAGCTAACGCTCTAATGTTAGTTGCTGTCATATCATTTTAGCCATCTTTGACTAATTTCTTTTATATTCCCTATGGCCTAATAAGCTTTTGCATTTTTAACATTTTGGCCATCATGGGCTTTAACCTAATAAAAGAAACTATGTCCCTTTACTTATTACCTTTGACCAAAGCATAATAAACTTTAGTTTTGATATCATCATAAAATTCAGGCTAACCACTTTTCTCAACATATACAAAAGATGAAGATAATTTAACCATAAGTAATGTCAAACACATTGCTTTTTTTACCTACTAGTTATGCAAATACCTCTACTATATCTTTTTTTAAAGATTACATCAACTTATGTTCATTTAGTTGCAATTTTTCATAAAAGCCGACAGGTAGCCTTAACACCTTTGTTCTTAGCTTATATACTCAATAGTGCTAACCTTGCTTCCAAATACCTCAAACAAAATAAATCTTTCATGAACTTAGGTTTGCCGCTTTAGGTTTTTTAGTTATGGTTGATAGCTATTTTTAGGACAATTTTGAATTAAGCAAAGCTTATATAGAAGGGATTCAACTAACTCAAGGAGGGTCAGTCAAGAAACTTAAATTGAAAACTCTTAATAAGTTATTCAAACATTTTTTGTTTATTCTTTATATTTTTTTAGCTAACCATAAAATGAGGAGGATTAACTTTTTTTATTCTTACTTTAAGGGTGCCAATTTCTTTAAGTCACCTTTTAATCTAGCTAATTTTGCTAATATCCAAATTTGGTCAAAGTTCTTATATCCCTAGCTTGTCCTAACTAGTTTCACTAATGAAATTACTCCTTTAACTTGCAAAGTCTCACCTAACTCCTTGGCATGCCACTTTATCCTTATACAATGTTTTCCTTTAGATTCTATAAATAAAGACTTTCAAGGGTAAACTTTGAAACTTTTAAAATTACTTAAAGTTAAAGATATCAACAAGTGGCTAAAAACCTCAATTTGTCAAGCCTATACCAAATCCTTTGAAGAATAGTGGTTTAACCAAACTAACAAATTCTTTAACATGACTATTAGTGAAAAATGATCCCATATTACTTTTGTGCTAATAATCGAGGGTTTAAAGGAAATGCAAGTATACATTCTAATGAGATTGTAGCTTTTGAGAAGTAACATATAGTTGAATATGATTTTAGGTGTATAAACCTCACACTTCAAGAAGCCCAAACATCTTTGAAAAATAAAAAAGAATCCTATAAACAAGCATTCCAAAAGATATTTTCTAATGCCTTTATGGAAAAGCCAAGCTTTAAATTTGCTCCAATTAAACTTTATTTTAACTAAAATTAGTTCCTTTGCTTAACATTCTTTTCAACTTAGCTAAATACATAAAACTAGAAAAGTCGAATAAAAAGACTCTCGGACTAATTGTTATATACCATTTTCCATATATTTCTAATCATATAGCTAGATTAGTTGAAACCATGCCTCGTGCTTTGGTTATTCAGCCATTAGGTAAATTTAACCTCCTTTACTATGACTTATTATTATTAATCTACCATGTTGACTTTTCTTTTCTTATTAAAGGTTTAGCTATTCCATTAAAGCATAATCTAAGCATGATGACTAAGGTAAAGTATATTGCTTAGCAAGCTAATGAGCTAAGGAAAAAAAATATAAAGAAGCAAATCAGATATTCCTAAAAAGGGATGGGGTTGTAATTTAGTCTTCCTAGAAAAAGAAAACACTTTAGAAAGAGTGAATCTTCTAATTTTATAAGTAATTAGCTACCTAAAGAGGAAACATTACATCTAAGTTAAAAAGATCTAGGTTAAAGACCTTAATTCCTTACCTTTACCTACCTTCTACAGTAACTTTGGCTAAAAGGAAAATGAAAATGTAGAGCTACATGGCCAATGTTAGACTCAGTCAAAAGAAGTTACCTTTAAAGTGTGTTTATTTGACCTTTTAATTTTTCTTCTTTATTATTGACTTTTAAATTGAGTATTAATTGTATTTTTTCAACCATAAACTATTAACCACCTACATTGCTCTCTTTCTATAGAACTTGAGTGAACATATTTTGACCTCTACTTAACTTTTTGTGATTCATATCAAAAGAATTTAGAAGTTCAAACCTATAAAACTTCAAAAAATTTCCTTCCTCTGATCATTGCAATGAATAATTCAATCACACTAGTTTAGGATGTCCGAATGTAGATCCCTGTGAATAACTTGAATAAGAACAGTTGGATACTAAGTTTAATTCAACTAGTAAAGAATAAGAGCACCTAGATATAAAACTTTTGATTAGTAATGATCATAAGCAACATTTGGATGTTAAGGATTATTTAAAATGCAGTGGGCCGAAACATCATGATGTTAAACTCACTTTGATATAGCCTAAAAAAATGAATGTGAGCCTTAGTTTGGTAGAAAGATATTTTCATGAAGTAAGCAAAAATGATGAAAATCCTTTTTATGTTTGGAACTTACTCCTTTCTAGTAGTAGTTGTTCGACTTTTCCTACCCAACTAACTAGAAATGTGACTCCTAACCAATTAATTAAGGCTTCTATTCCTAACTAGTAATGCATGGAAGAAATCAAGGCTTTATGGTCACACTAGAAAAAGGTCTTAGTTAAAATCTTGGTGTTATACTTGAAAATGTGGAAATTTAAGAGAAGCTTGAGTCAATCTTGACACTTTTAAAAGGCACCACTAAGTTAAATTTTTTCATTAATGCTAGTTTCAAGTCTCACATTTCTTTTAACTTAGTAGAAAACCTTCCTTTGATGTTAGTAGATATGAGTAAGACTTTGATGATAGAGAAGACCTATAAATCCTTTAAACAACATAAACAAGAACTCATGGAATTTATTAAGTCTAGTGAGCATAGTTGGAAGTTTCTTGTTGATAAGAATCAAGCTTACTAAGATGACATAGACAATAATTCCAAATAAAATTTAAATATAAAGGAAAAGATTGCTTAACTCTAACAAGAATTAAAGCGACTTAAGGATGATTAACCAATTTTAAAATTTGTGCTTCAAGCTATAAAGTCAAAAAAAGAAGAACTTTGCTAGAAGTGTGAGGATATTGTCAAAGATTACAAGTTGATGCTCAAATGACCACTATGGAGGGAGAGCATAGGGCTATGTTAGATTTGAAAACCACCACTATAGGAAAATAGGAAAAATTATGGGATAAACTTTAAGTCCCTTTTTAAAGTCTTAGTGTTATTTTTTGGGCAATTTAGCCAAAATATTTGACTTATATATTTTCAAGTATTTTCTATTAATAGTTTTAACTCTATTGTCTTTAATATTTATAATTTTGTAACTATTTTCATTGAAACATTTAATAATTTTAAATGGCCTTTCTTAAAAAAAGGATCATTTCCTATAATTTGAATTGATATGTATTTGGAAGATAAGTTTCTATACTAAATTTCCTTAAGAATTTTTTTCTTGACATGCTTTTTTTTCTATTTTACTAAATAAAGCATCCTAACACACTTCATTTAACTTGTTTAATTTCGTAAATATTAAATTTTGATAATCACCTTACGATAATTCATTTTATTTTTGTACTTTTAAGGCTTACATAGTCACTTTGACTGGCAAAACCATATCATGTCCAAATATTAATTTGTAAGGTGTAACTCTAATTAAACTTCACAATGAACTTCAAATTGCTTATAACACATTTTTCAACTTTTGATGCCAATTCCTTTGGTATTGGCTAATGTGTTTTTTAGCCAAATTAATCATAAGTTTTTTTGTAACTTCGACTTAATCATTAGCATAAGCATAATAAAGAGTAGAAGTTAATATTTTAATGCCTCTTAATTCAATTTATTCTTTAACCTTTTAACCTATGAATATAGTTTTATGGTCTATTATTATTGTCTTAGGTAACATATTAATTTATTTTCTATAAAATTAATAGCATTTGATTGCTTAATCTCTTTGAGTACAATTGCTTCTACCCATTTGGTGAAGTAATTAATGGCCACGAGGATGAAATGATGAACTTTAGTTAAAAGGGGATAAATCTTGCCAATAATGTCTAGGGCTTAACCTTTAAATGGCCATAATTTAATTATATATTTAACTTTAGTAGCTGGTACCTTTTAAATTAGTCCATATTTTTAACATTCTTCACAACCTTTGATAAAATTTACATAATCTTTAACTATTTGTGGCTAATAAAGCCTTTATCTCATCAACAACCATTTCATTTTGATTCTAACCTAATATGCTTTACATGTTCCGTTATGGAGTTTTTTCATAGTTGAAACAACTTTAATCACTCCTAAACACTTAGAAAATTGTCCTTTAAAGCCTTTTTTGCATAACTCACCATCCAATACCCCAAATTTTAAAGCTTTTGTTCAAACCATTTGACTTGTACTACTAAATAAGTTGTTAAGATATTCAACTAGAGGTGTTCTTCAATTTGATGTAGTTTTGTTAACATGTACACATAGTAATTTCTTATTCTTTATTGATTTAACATATGATTATGTTATAATTAGTTTGGGTAATTTTGCACTATTAATTTTATAGCCTAAAGCTATTTAAGACAATGCATTAGCCTTTTCATTTTCTATTTACAAGATGTGTTTAACAATAACACCATCAAATTTGTATAGTAATTTGGCTGAAATAGCTGAATACTTGGTCATATTTAGATTCTTATATTTATACTCTCATGAAATTTATTTAATAATTAGTTATGAATCCTTATAGACGTTAACATTAAGTGTCTTTTATTTTAATAATAATTCCAAGTTAATTATCAATGCTTTGTATTCAGCCTTATTATTATAGTACATTGCACTTAAGGAGAATATAAATTTGACCTACTGATCTTGTAGCATTATGATCAATATTCCATAGCTAACTCTATTTTTATAGCACGAACCATCAAAATATAACTTCTAATATTTTATTCTAACAAAATTAATAGGTTGCTTGTGATTTTTCACAATAAAATCAACTATAACTTATCCTTATATTGCTTTAAGAAGATAATATTACGAAGTGAATTTGGTTACATCCAAAGTCTACTTTTCAACTTAGTTGTGTATTAAGGGTCATTCTAATATATATTTTAAAATGTCAATCTTAGTTAACACCATGACAATAGTTAATAACAAATAATACTAAAGTTTAGAACATGAGAAATACAAAGCAAGACATAATTTTTCAATTTTAAAATAATTTTGTTCATTACATTTAACATCCTTGATAAATAATAAATTACCATTTTTTCTTCATCATTTTCTTAGGCCATAAAATTTTTATTACATCATTGAGGTAAAATATACATTTTTAGAGGTTAGCCTAGGATAGGCGAAGATATTACTAGTGGATTGCTCATATACTTCTTTATATATTTAAATATAGCTTAATGTTCATCTTGCCATTTGAATTGTTCTTTATCTTTGAATTTTAGCATTGACAATAATACTCTAATTTGGATAGGAAGATTGGAAATGAACCTTCTTAAGAAATTAACTTTTCTTAAGAAATATTATAATTCCTTATTGTTAGTTGGTACTAAAGTCTCCTTGATAGCTTTGGTCTTATTTTTGTCGACTTCAATTCCCTTTAAATGGACTAGGAAACTAAAAAGAGTTTCCTACCAAAATGCCAAAGGCACAATTAAAGGGTATCATTTTTAAATTGTTTTTACATATTTGGTTGAATACTTGCTTTGAGTTTTCTAAATGCTTTTTATAAGAACTTCCCTTACCACCATATCATTAATATACACTTCTATTGAATTCCTTATTATATTATGGAAGATGGCATTCATTGCTTATTAGTAGGTAGGTCTAGCATTTTTTAGTCTAAAAGGTATCATGACCCATTTAAATGCACCAATTGAGCTTGGACATCGAAATGTTATTTTTAGCATATCTTCTTTAGTTGTATGCACTTGATTATGTCTAGAATTCCTAGCTATTAAACTAATATGTGTCTAGAAACTGCATCAATCAACATATCTGTAACTAATATGGGATATTCCTCTTTGGATATCACATTATTTAAGTCTTTAAAGTTAATATTCACACGCAATTTACCATTTTTCTTTATTAAAGGTACCACATTTCAAATCTATTATGCATATCTAGTGGTTTAGATGAATTTTGGCCTTTAGTAGTCTTTTTATTTCTTCTTTGTTCATTAGTATGACTTTTGGCATAAAGCACCAAGGTGGTTGTTTATATGGTTGAAATCCTTGTTTGATTGGTAGTTTATGCTTAACCAAGTTTTTACTCAGTCACAACATCTCATCATAATTACAAGCAAAATAATCTTTATACTCCTTCAAAATGTTAACTATTTTATCCTCTGGTAAGGTTGTACTAATAAAAGTTAGCCTTTTGTTATTATCAATCCCTAAATTGACTTCATGTAATAGATCTTGTACTTCAATTTTCTTAATATCCTCTTTAATTGAAGATTCATGAAACTTAAGTCAATTGTCATGGTATATGTAATTAAGGACTTTCTTTTGAGCTTGCTTAGTAATATAGGCCGAGAGCCAAGCAAGTCACTATTGATAGTCACTCCTTTGAGTTACAAGTCAATCCTATTAGTTTAGCCATTGGGATTATTTTAAAACTAGATGTTTCTAGAATGCACATCTCAATTGTTATTAAATCAAAGTAAATGTTGACTTGCAAGGCCTAGACATTTAGATTATACACTTTGAAGATAAGATTGCATTATTGCATGTAGCATGATTATGATTAGCTACCATGCTTTCAGTTATTCTATACTTCTTCCATATATTATGGTGTAAGATGGAAAAGAATACTTTGATTACATGTATCCAATTTTTTCCAAGCAGCAGGTTATAGTTAGCTTTGATGGCACTGTTACAAATAATATAAGCGTTATTATTGAACTAACTTTTAAGTCTACTAATACCATCCTTTCGAAAGTTGATATCCTCCTATTAAAATTAGTGATTGTGATGTTAGATAGCATAAGGTCCTTTAGCTACATTCCTTCCTGAATGAATATTAACCTTGGCATAAGGTTTATAGTTACTCCATTATCTGCCAATACCTTATTCAATAGTCATCAATTTAAGTGAACTTTAATATGTAAAGGTTACAAGTGACTTTCCATGAGTTTGTCTAACTTCTTAAACTTTCATGTCACCTCTTTCTTAAAGTTCTCATCATCATTAAGTTCTACACTACAACTATTAAGTCATACTTAAAATTTTCACTATCATTACTAGTGTTGGAATAGGCAAAGCAAAATGGCAAAATGGTAATCATATCAGTATAAAGATTGAATTTTTAACCTTAAGTGTTGAGTTGAGAAAAGATATTAAGTGTGTTTGGATATGTTTTTGTTTTTGTATTTTTAAAAACTGTTCTCAAGAACTATTTTTAAAAACTATTTTCTTATTCTTAAAAATTATTTGTGGATTGAAGGAAAAGTAATATTAAAGGTTAATTAATATTATAAATAAGAAAATATTTCATTCAATTACAAAACTGACATTTAGAATAAGAAAATAAGTTCAAAAAATAACTAAAAGTTTTTTTTTATTTTTTTATTTTTTAGTTTCACATTTAGAGAACATTTTTTTAAAAATAGATTGACAAACAGATTCTTCTATTTTTAAAAATAAAAGAACAAAAAACTATTTTTAAAAATAGAAAACAAACAGACCCATTGTTTTTCTTATGTTCACTTAACTCACTTAGTCTTGAAAGCATTTTTTATACAAGGCCATTTCTTCCCTTCTTTTATGTTCTTTTATAGGCAGCCTGTCTTTGCCTTCATCTTTTCTTAGTCATCATAGGTGGAGGTTACTTATAATGAAGGTTATACCATCTATTCATGCCCTTATGAATTTTGGTTTCCATGCTTGTTTCCTTCTATCATAACGAAGCTCATTTTTTATTTACTCTCTTTTAAATAATCTCCTTTTAACTTCCTAATATTTATTTTGATCCTAATCTCTCTCCTTGGTTGGTCATAATCCAATCTATGAAATATAGATTTTACTTTACCTTCATACTTCTCAAACTTTTTAACTATCTTGAGAGCTTTCTTCCTTTATTAATTAACTTTTATACTTCAAGATTAATATGATCTTTTGATTGCTTATCATACATTACTACCTTTAACTCATCATAATATTTCTCATACTAAAGGCATTTCTTAATGATTCCCTACTTTGACTTTAATCCTTGTTAGAAATTTGATATTCGACTCACCATACTTAGGATAAGTGTCAGGAAAAAAATGTATCCAAAGAATCTTTATATTCATAGTAACAAACCATATTAACATCTATTTAGAATAGATTTAACCCATAATTCAGTTTTGTGTGGTTACAAAACTCTTCATCTTCATAGTACACTATATTGATTTCAAGTTTGAACAAATTGAAGTCTCCTTTTAGCTTAGTATAACAGCAAAATGCTTTGTCTTCATAGTAAACTACATTGATATTTGTATCAAATAAGTTGAAGTTAACAACTAACTCTATATAGGTAGATCAAGGTAAAATGGACTCTTTTCTAAAGCATTTCTTTATTTCTATCAGTAAATTTTGATCTCCCTTATTTATTAACTTTCTCAATGACCTCCTTGAAATAAACACAATTGTTAGTAATATAGTTGAACATGTTGTGATATTTGCAATACTTTTTGTTCTTTATTTCTTTTTTAGATAAAATTATATATTCTTCAAATAATTTTATTAGTTTATCTTCTAATAACATGTCAAATATTTAATAGCCTTGTTTAAATCAAAATAATAATTTTTTTTTGCTAATATAGTCCATTTTATCTTTTTTTAGCTTTTTTTAAATTAAAAACAAGTATAAAAAGGGTCTAGTTTGAGTTTGGCCATATGGACCTTAGCATCACTATCTTCATTAGCTTTGTTTCTTTAACTAAACCCACTCTTATTTTTTAAAAACTATTTCTCTACAATTTTCTATCTTTTTCTCTCTATAATTGTTTTATCTGCCCTACTTTTCAATTAACTAAATAACATAAATATTATTTTTAACTTACCAATTTCTTATAGATGGCATAATCAAAAGTTCTCACTACTATTTTAATCATCTTACTTTCAACAGTCTGAGTAAAACATTAGCTGTGAGCTTACCCAAAGTGAAAGAAGTAATCTTCTACCAACTCTTTTAAACTTTTACAAAGATTCATAAGGTTAACTAAATTCATTCTAGTTTCTTTTCGAGAAAATTAATCATGAAAGATCCTTTCGATTTGTACTTATAAGTGAATTGAATTAGATGGAAACCTCAAATACTAGGAAAAAAGTAGTTCAAGTTAAGAAGGAAAATGTGTTAATTTTAGGAAATTATTGGTAACTAATTCTCAACACTCGATTGTAAATCAAACAATATGTTCAATAGTGGATTAATCATCTTTATAGAGAATGTTAAGAATTAAGGTATTTTAAAACCTTTAGGTAGCTTAACCTAATGTATCAATTTTAAGAATGTTCCTTGGTAATTTAAATAGGTTTATTAGCCATTAAGTTAGTTCAACAATCTTTTGACCATGAATTGTACATTTTAATCCTAACCTCCTTAATTCTAGTGAATGTTCTGATGGTTTAGTGAATAATGATTCAACTATCAAATAATCTCTCATGGACCTTTATTTTGAGGTTCATTCAATTGAGCCCTTTTTACTTGTTCACCATATTTGACCATTTTAACATGACCATATCCTAATTCTAGCTTTTTGACTTCATTATAATCAATCTTAGGTTCAATCTCATACTCTTCTCTCTTTGATTGTAGCTCTTCATCATATTGTGAACTAAAATATTAATCCACTCTTTCTAAAGTTTGATTTATTCACTCTTGGTTGTTAGTCGCATTCTTAAGAATCAACCTTAATATGATGGTTATATTTTATAAGAGTTTACATATCATATCATGATTACTCTCATCTATTTGTTATCTTATTATGACTAAAATATGAAGAGTAAGGATGATACGTCCATTATCTTTAATCAATTCTATTAGTTATCCATTGATCCTTTCAACTTAAGGATTTTAGCCATTGCAAGCAACAACCTTATCATTCTTATCAGTTAGGGGCAAATTATAAGGCATACTTGTATACAATCCATTCAACCTATTATTGTTGTTATTCCCTAAGGTCTTACTATTTTAATTTTATATAGCCTACTTATTGTTTCAATGCCATTTCTTTAATTTTGTTTAGAGTCAACTTTGGCCATTATTTGGTTTACTATTATTTGGATTGCACATATTCTATGCTAGATTGTTTTAATTATTGATTTATATCATGTTTAGCATATTGTTATTATGATTATTCAAATTTTGAGCCATTTCCATTTATGGTTAAGGCTTGTGAACATTTTCAATAACCCTTTA
This sequence comes from Sindora glabra, assembly GCA_020226215.1. Taxonomy (NCBI): domain Eukaryota; kingdom Viridiplantae; phylum Streptophyta; class Magnoliopsida; order Fabales; family Fabaceae; genus Sindora; species Sindora glabra. The sequence continues at coordinate 35,040,838 of CM035233.1, forward strand.
TTAGAATAAAAAGTTATCATGAGTTATCTCAGTAATGGAAATCATATTTTTACACATGATAAAAGGTGGTAAAATTATATCACTTCTTAATTGCATAAATAGAATTTTAGTCTTTTAGAATCATGTACCTTAATTGGGTCTCATTAAATGTGCCAATTTGTTTTTGTTGAAAATTGTAATGAATGATTTAACCTTTTTAGGATAGTGGATTCTTTTTTATATGTTAGCAAAGTTTTAAAAATAATCAATATGATGTAAGGGAAGCATAGAATAATATTAATAAAAGGACATAATTGTATGTATAAACAAATAATACATAACATGTTTAGAAAATGGCAATTTAAATGTAATCTACAATATAACCTTTGTAGAGTCCTTATGGACAAGTACATTAAATGAATGAAAAAGATGAGGTGATTAAGAAACTATCCTCACTTACACTCAAAGATTGATATAAAGATTACATAGAACTGCAAAAGAATAAGTAGGAATGGTAATGGAGTGCTACAAGAATTAAATGCAGAATGCATTGAATAAGTGCTTTCACTAGAAAATTTAGCAAAAAGATTCTTTTATCCTTATTGCTACTTTATTTATACTATTAGTTAAGTAGTTATTTTTGCAAGAGTAGTTTGCAAAAATTTTGGATTATCCAATATGCATACACACAATATCCATATAGTGAGTTTGTATTGTTCTACTGCAACTACTTTATAGTTATTTGAAGTACTTACCATTTTATGCTCAAAATGGGTACTTATTTAATTTAATCACTTAAAGGGATCCATTCCTGACATTTAGACTTCCACTTACTTGATGTTGAGATGCATATTCCAAATATTTTTAGCCTTGATACAATGATTAAGAAGTATAGTGCCTTATTGGTAATGGTTCTCTAGCAAAATAAAGTTAATAAGCTAATTTTTTATCCTTATTTCTTAATCAAATTTGTTGCCTTCATTTTTAACATAAACTTTTTGCCAAAGATATATGCTTTTCCATCTTTGAAAGAGTGCTATTTAACCCAAATCCTTCTAGATCTAACCTATTTCTCATTTGTGGCAAAAAATGTGAACAAATGTAAACACTCATATGATAAAATTTATATTTTTGTTATGACAGAAGATATTAAATTTAAGTGTCATACTTATAAATGAAGAAATAACTTTCTAAATAAACTTTATGAAACATATTTAATAGTTTATAGCTAATATTAATAAACACTAATGCTTTTATAGTATTTTTAAACTTTAAGGAACAATTTGTAACTTTTTTTTTAAATTGAAGATCTAATTTATAAATTTTTATTTTTAAAATTTAGATAAATTATGCTATAAAAATTTAATGATGCAAAATATATTCTTTATCAAATTTTAACATCCTTTTTCAAAATCATTAATATAAAATGATGAATATTGAAATATAACTAATGTAAATCATTATTACTGTTGGAAATTAGTGTTATATTTTGACATGGAAGAGTAGGGGAATAAAGAAATACAAAAAAAAGGTTTTCCCCTTATTTGAAAACTTATAACTATGAAAAAAAAGTGAATACAACATACGAAAAATTTTTAGAATTTTTTAAAATATTTAAATAAAAAAGGAAGGAAGTAAAAAAAAATTGAAAATTTTTTTTTTTGCACATAAAATTTATGCCTACTACTTGTATGTATATTAAAAAAATATATTAAGTTTTATAACTTTCCTATCAAGGCATTACAAAAACTTATTTTTCAAGTAGATATTAGAGAAATTCTTGCATACTCCGACTCAATCAAAACTATCATAAGAAAGGGGCCTTTAATAGAATAAAGCCATAACTATTATAAGGACGGAGGCTTTATCATAATCATTTGTATTTTTTTTTTACTTCATATAAATTCAAAATCCCTTCTAGCTCAATATGTGAAATACCAAGGTATATAAAATGATTTACTTTGGCTAAGGATTGTTACAATTGGAAGTTAGTATGTCCGACCACTTGAAATTTGTAAGGAGTCAAACCAATGATAGCCAAACTAAGAAAGGATGATTTTATAGAATGATCATCATAATGGAAAGGGGAACAAGTGGGTAACTTTTACAAAAAATAATTAGTAGTTGTTTCCATAATAAGATGTGGATAACTATCCACTATTGCATAAAGATTGTCAATTGCAATACATATAAAAATCATACAACCATTCCTAGATAAAAGTAACCATTATTCCATAATCTATAAAATAAAAATAATAAAGAAGGATAAAAAGCTCATTTGCCACTTTAACAACCTAACAAGATTGTTGTTCCTTTTTTCTCTAATTAAATGTAATTAAATGTCGTTATTAAGTGTGAGTGAGTGATAAAAGTTTCAAAATTACATCAATTTGTGCTCTTTGATTTATTACAAATTTAGGCCTATGCATCGATAATATAATTACATTTAATTGCCTTATTTCAACATTTTAAACAACTTTATTTATTATGATTTCATAAATACATCCATCTTTATTGTAAATCCCTTGTTAAAGTCCTTATAACTTTTTGCTTTTCCTTGTACTTCACCTTGATAAGCAACAAAAATTTATAGTTCACTTACTTGCCATTTACATTCTTTCTTTTATATCATTGATTATTTAGGATCAAAAGGTCAACTTAGCCTATTTGCTTTGAGGATTCACTCTACAAGGATCAAATTAATTAGCATAATTTTTAACCACAAATAAATGACACAATTGGCAAGACATACTTAAAGTATTAAAGTTTGATTCCTTTTTATTTTCAAAAAGTAGTATTATTTTTAAAAAATTAAAAAAATCTTATTTTGGTTCCTAAAATACTCCTCTGAATGAGGAGAAACCTATGAAAAATAATGAAGTGCAACTAGACATTGCTGATACCAATCAAGAAAATCAAAATTATTAAAATTAGTATGAAATATTAATTATTAACAATAAAAATTTAGTAAAAAGGAATAATCAATAGCTAGTACAAGAATAAAATCAAACTTGGCTACACACATAATCTTAGACGAATTATGCTATATGACATGTCTTTGTAATAATACCCTAAAATGGACGAAAATTATCAAGATGGTATTGTTAGTCTCATACATCAAGCTATTAACAATTTTGCCATATTTAAGCAATAATTAGGTAAAAGGAGCCATAATATGGTTCATATGATATTGCAATAAATTATGATTATTTTGCAACCTAATTTGAAAATACTACAAAAAAATCAAGAAAAAATAAAGCAAAGGTTAAAAAGAGTGGAAAGTTATTTTAACAATCATTACAAAGAAACAAAGATTGAAGCTAGATATGATAATCCTTAAATAAAAATAAAATAGCCATAATATGGCTAATTAAGAGTCTTTAGAAGATTAGAGGATATAAATAAAGTTCATAATGCAATAGATAGAACTAATGAGAATGTTTACATATAGCCAAAATAAAATAAAAATTATTAAGGACCATATTAAAATTTGTAAATATTAGTCGAAAGATTGTTAAATAAGTTGGAAGGTTAAACTACCCACCATAACTATCAAATTGATTTCCCAAATTGGATTGATCAAATAGAAACACCTCTGGGTTTTTAGATGCCTAAATGTATAACATTTTTTAGCAAAGACAATCAGTGAACCATAGAACACATCATCTAATTTACAACTAAATGTGGGGAAATAGTTAAATCCAAAATAATTAAACTTATTGTAGCTAGCTTTAATTTGTTCCATGAGAAAAAGATTTGTGAATCAACATATTGTTGATATGTCATAGTTAGCCAAAGAAGTTCAGGAAATTGAACGTTTGCAATGAGAAAAAAGGATGAGAAATGCCTTTGCTAAAGAAAAAAGCTTAAAAACAAGTTTAAATGACATTTTTTCTTATATTTAGGAGATTAGTGACATAAAGAATATGCATGACTAGGAAAATGCTTAGCCATTTTAGATTTATTAAAATAATTTTTCATATTTTCATAAAGATAGTAGAAATAAATTATTTATGTAATCCTAAATCTATGTTCAACAAATTGGAGAACACTTTAGATGGACTTGCTAAATCCTCTAATGCAAGATAATCTTTAGCCAAATATGATAGTTTGACTCCTTTTCGATAATGGTTAGGTCAATAGTTTAATGATATGGTTAAACCACCAATGTTAAAAAAAAGTTGGGTGTAAGCATGACAAGGAGAATAATTGTGCAGTTTAAAATTTTCAACCATAAAGAAATGGCATTGCAACATTTTGCTATCATTATTGAATTAACTTTGCTGTAATTTTCATACGTCAATTAGTATGAGCAATAACACTTGCTAAAAATTATGTAATATAGAGTAACAAATTAGGTCATACCTCTAGTATTACCTTAATATATCCTTTCTAAATTATTTATTAATAATGATTACATAATTATTTAAGCTTTTTATACACTAAAAATAGAAGGAATAAAAGCAAATAAAAGTGAAACAAAAGTGTAAATAAAAATGCAGATAGAATGCATAATGTAAAACAAAATTTAGATAGTATGCAAAATAGAATGAAAATAAAACCAAATTAAGGAAAAGGTTTGATTTGAAATTAAAATAAATTTATTAAACAAAATAAAATACAAAAGTAAAACAATAATAAAAAAATAATATAGCAAAGTAATCAATCCAAGAATTTGAAAGCTTTTAATATGGATTAATTATATATCGCAAAATATTTGGCAATTTTAATTAATTTTTAAGCTTTGAATTATCTAAAACCCCTACAATAATTTATGAATCTTACATTAGATAACTATCTAGGATTTAATCAATTAAGATTAGTAGAATTAAGCAACTGTCATAATTCATAAAATCAAATCAAAATTGATTTAAAATAGAACTTAGCTAAATTAAAAGATTAAACTAAAAACCTCTGATTTAATCTCTCAATCCTCTATTCCTACGTAAAAAATCATGATTAACTAATTATAATTTAATATAAAAATAGATAAAGACAAGAAATCACAAGGTTAAACAAAGATTATACTAAATTAACATTTAACATATGTAATTTCAAAGCAATTAACATAAAAAATTAAGGAAAAAGAAAAATCAATTAAAAGAAGTTAACATTACAACTTAATATCTCATAATCTAGATATGGATGAGCATAAAAATCCTTCAATTAACTAGAAATTTAACCTTTCATGGCTAAATAATAAGAAACTTGAAAAAGAAAGAAAAATTATCTTTACTAAATTGCATAGCACCTTCAAGTGTATAGTATTCTTACCCTCTATAACTAATTTAATAACCATTAAAATCTAATAGACCTGAATCCTATGCCTTGGTTACAAAAATAGGATCTTGCTAATTTTTAAGGATCAAAACATATATTAAAAAAATAATATACTCTAAGAGTTATAGTAATGAAATTTCATAGGTTTAACTTCCACTTAATCTAATACTACTAAAATTGCATAGTTTTAGTAAACTACAAATATAGGAGTTGTAGCACCAGGTCTTAGGAAGCTTTGGACATTGGTTTCAAATTAGTTAGACCTTTAGATCTCCAAACATAACCTAATAGCTCAGTTGGGATATAAATAAAGCTTCAATTTCTTGACTAAATTAGTCTTTAATGTTTGAATTAAGCTTTGACTGAAAAATAAAAATTATTAAGCTTTTTTTTAAACTTTTCAAAGATATAAAGATCACCTAAATTTGACATCTAAAGCTCAAGATATAGCTAAAAAATTAAAATAGTATAAAAATCTAACATTAACTAAATAATTTCAAATCATTGTAAACTTAAAATAGTACAAAAATTTAATATTAACTAAATAATTTTAAATCATTGTAAAACTAATCCTAAAGTACATAATAAGGCTAATTTTATAAAATTATGTATATGTAATACATTAAAAGATATGAAATAGAAGGAAATAATATAGATAATATCTTACATATCATTATTCTTCGAAGCAAGCAATCTAGGTTTCCAATAACCAAATTCTACATCTTGCACTATTCATTTACTAAGTCCAACTTTTACATGTAATAATAGATAAAGTTGCATTTGAGTTGCTTTGTTATACATTGTTGTATAGTAGTTTTATGCAATTATTAATTACTTATGCATTTAATGGCTTACTTTCTTCCCTATTCATTTTTACTTAAAATAAATAAATGGCTTACTTATGCATTTAATTGCTTCTAGAAGAATCCATTCAAAACTCTACTAGTAAAATAGAATTGAGCCCTTTGCCAAAGAAAATAATAAAATTAACCTATTACATTTTTTACTTAAAATAAATAAATGGCATGCTTAATGGGACATAATTAAAGTATCCAAATTTAATTATTTTTTACTTTCAAGAAATGGAAAAAAATGTTTTCTTTTAATTTTTAAAATATTCTTCTAAATGAAGAGGGACTTGTGCAAAATAATGAAATGCAATGTTGATAGCACTCAATAAGATCAAAATTGCTAGAATTGGTAGGAAGTGCCAAATATGGATAATAACAATTCTAGAAAAAGAAATGACTAATAGCTAATGCTAGAACAAAATTAAATCAAAACAAGAAAAAGACATGAGGCCCTATGCCATATGACATGTCCTTAAAAGATAATCATCTCCCACAACAATATCCTTAGATGAATAGAAATTATCAAGATGGTAGTATTGGTCTTACAAATCAAATCATTGACAGTTTGGTCATATTTAGGCAATAATTAGGTAAAAGAAATCATAACATGGTTCATATGGTATCATAAAAAATTACCAATATTTTATGACTTGTGATTGAAAATTTGCAAGAAGTTATAAAAGAATAAACCAAATTTTAGAAAGAAAAAAAATTTATTTCAGCAATCATGATGAATAAACAAAGACTAAAGCTGAATGTGATGATGCTAAAATAAATATAGAAAAATCACAATGTGCTTGATTAAAAGTTCTTAAAAGATTAGAAGAAGATAATAGAGTTCAAAATGCAAGAAATGGAAACAATGAAATAATGAGAATGCTTACATGCAACTAAATCAAAACTAAAATTATCGAGGTTTGGATCAAAATTTGCAAATGTTGATCAAAAGTTGCTAAAGTAGCTAGGAGATCAAACTTCTAACTCCAATATAAAGGTGTTTTCCTAAATTGGATAAACCAAATAAAAGCACATTCAAGTTTCAAAATGCTATCATTTGCAACATATTTAGATGAAAATAATCAATCAACCATAAAACATATAAGTTGATTTACAATTAAATATGGAGAAATAATAAAAATGAATAATTGAAAATGTGATATTTCCTGCTTTTGCTGACATTAACGATATTTTCCTAGTATGTAAGACTACCTTTAATTCGATATGTTCATAAACACAACTAGAATGTATGTTTCACGATCAACTTAATAAAGGTGAAGTGAGAATAAACTTGGCCAAACTATTAACAATAAGAGTTTGATGAAAACATCATATGAATATTTGTATCACTTTTGACAATCTTGTATCCATGACTTTACACAAATAGTTGAATATGAAATAGTCAAAATTACTATAGTTAGCTTTAATTTTTCTATAAGAAAAAGACTTATGAATTAACATATTGTTAATATGTCATAGCTAGTTAGAAAAGTTTGGCAAATTGAACATTTGCAATGAGAAATGGCTTTGTCAAAAAAGAAAAGCTTGAAATGAAGTTAAATGACATTCTTTCTTCTGTTAAGGAGATTAACAACATAAAGAATATATATGTATGGCAAAATGCTTAGCCATTTCAAGTTTTCCAAATTAATTTAACTTCATACATCATTGGAGATATTCAAAAGAAATCATTCATGTAATTTTGGGTTTATGTTTGATAAATTAAAGAGTATTTTGATATACTTGCTAGATCTTTGAATACAAGATAGTGGAAATATTTGATTGTAAGCTTCCCAAAGATTTCATCATTAGCATGCAAACCTTAAAAAAAACTATGATAGTTTAACTTATTTTTTTACTTAACCAAGTTTGGATGCTTTTTAAATGAGTTAAACAAGGGGCCTTTGTTAGTATATAGTCAAAATGATTATAAGAAAGGGGGCCTTTATTAGTATAAGGCTGAAATTATTTTACAAAGGGAGGCTTCATTAGCAACATTTGCATTTTTTTCTCCAAATCCTTTTATATGTAGCAGAAAGCTCTTTTAGCTTAATATGTAAAATCCCAAGGTACTTAAAATCATTTAGTTTGGCTAAGGATTGTTTCAATTGTAAATTGGTATGTCCACTCACTTGAAATTTGTACATGATCAAACTAATGATAATTGAACTAAAAAGGTTGATTTTATGATTTTATAGCATAATCATTATATGGAAAATGGGAGCAAGTAGGCAATTTTTGTGGAAATTGTTGGCCTTGGCAACCTACACCTAAGAGGGGTGAATTGGGTGTTTTTAAATTTTTTCTTGTTTTTGCAATTCTTTTTGAAAGCTTTTTGATTTTGGGAAGTTATGAGAATAATTTTGATTCAAACACTTCCAAGATAGCTTTATGAATATGTTTGCACTCAAGATATAACAATTCAAAGAACTAGTGCAAATCTACTTATTCTACTAAGCACAAATAAATAATCAAGAAATCAATACAAGATAATTTAATAGAGAAGTTTGCACATAACACATAACAATTTAATACACTTATGCAAAGAAACTCAATTAATTATGCATAAATAAGAATTAAGAAGTCAATACATATATTAATTTCTTTCTTAATTGTTGAACCAATAAGATTAACATTGAAGCATAATGTATTCAACCAACAACAAGAATAAAGCATACAACATTAAATCTCAGAAAATACCAATAGTAGAATGGAGATGAATTTCTCTTTTAATCATTCAAATATCCAAGCAATAACATAAGGATTCAAGCATAATATATTCAACAAATGACACCATCAAAATAGAGCATAACAACAAGAAAAATAAAGCAAGGTGCAGAAAATAACAGAGTAAAGGTAGAGAGGTCAAACACAAGGAATTATAGTGGTTCCTCCCTTAGATATCCTCACCAAGGTGTACATTCACTCTCCAAGTTCTTCAAGTTTATGTTAATCCACTATCCCTTCAACCACTATCCCTTCAAGTTTTAATTGCACTTGAAGAAGCCTTACAATCCCTTGCTCTTCCTTGAGCAAATATTCCTCTTACAAAGGGATACCTCACCCTCTCTAAGTTTTTCCAAGGGATATCTTACCCTTTTTAAGTTTTTCCAAGGGATACCTCACCCTTTATAATTTGGAAATGATAAATGATGAAGAATAATTGATACAAACTCTCTTAAAGAGTGGATAATACAAATGAAGCTCTAGAATAGAGAAATTTCACAAAGATGAGCTCAAATCATGATTTGGATGAAGAAGGATGTAAAATGATGTTTTCAATTGAAGTTCAAGCTCTTTCTACATTGTATTTCGTGTTTCTTAGCTTATATATGAAGCTCATGGAGTAATATGACCGTTTGGGGTTGTTAGAGATGAAAACTAGTTGTTACTAGCTGTTATTCGTGCACTAGAACAGCTGGAATCGATTTTTGAATCGATTTAGGATGTTCAGGGTGCTCTCTGGATGTTTGGAATCGATTCCAAAATCGATTCACCCAAACAGAAATACAGAATTAACTTTAAAAGGTCATAACTTATTCATTTCAAGTTTGTTTTAAGCAAATGACTTATCATAGGAAATATAATTGAGTCTACTTTCAAATGGGACTAGTTTCATGCTCATATATGATGTGGTTTTTGAGATATATTCAAAACAATGAGCAAAGGTCATAAACAATGAGTCTGTGAAAATCTAATTTTGAGACACAACTTGTACAAATTATAACTTTTTCATATCTTAGTCATTTTAAGCAAATGACCTATACATGGAAAGCCCTTTAAGTATATTTTCACATAAAAATAATTTTATACTCATATCATTTGTATTTTTCAAGATATGATAAAAAAAAGAGTACACATCAGAAATGGCTAGATTTCAAAAACTAGATTTCAAGACTCAACTTATAAAAGTCATATCTCTTTCATATATTGATAATTTTAAGCAAATAATATGTCCATGGAAAGATCATTGAGTATATTTTCATATAAAAATAATTTTACAATCAAAATGTGAGTATTTTATGAGATATGTATAAAAGAATGACTAAAGGTCAATATTAAAAATATTTGAACCTCATATCTCATTGATTTTTGAAATATCCCCATAGGCTATCTTGAAAAATATGATTATAGGCTATCTTCTAAAGTATTTTGATCAAGATAAGATTATAAAAATATGTTTGAACTTTATATCATGAAATACTTTATTTTACAAGACTAAGCCTTAAGATGAAAAGGTATACCAATGAAGTTTCTTAGCTTTTCTTGATGCTTCCAACTTTTTGATCTTCTCAATCTTCAATACTTGGATCACATCTTTCTTGCATTTCTTTCTTATTCTTGAGTTGAGTATAATGTGGTCTTCCATTCTCTTGCTTCAATGCTCACTCTTCTTCATCTTGAACTTTCCTATATGCAAGTTTATGAACTTTGCAAATGATATAATTAGTCCAATCTAATATATCAAGATATTGATGCATGATTCATATATATAACAAATTAGCACTAGATCATGCATAATTATTATTTCATATATCTTGATTAATTATATGCCTAGTAATGCTTGTCTAGAATATGACCCATTTAGCATAAGATCAAGAATTGTTATTTTCAACTATAATTTAGCATGTCTATTAAAGATTTCATAACACTTTAGTATAAAGACATGCAATGCTATTGAAACACATATTTATCATCATGCATATACAAGAACAAGCATAATCATTATATTATGTATATGCATCAACCATAATATAGTATGTCTATTAAGGCTTATATATATCATTTTAACACAAGACATACAATGCTATTATAACATTCATTTGTCATGATGCATATATAAGAATAAGCATAATCATCATATCATATATATGTATCAAATATAACATAGTATGTCTATTGAACCTTATGCAATATATCATTTTAGTACAAGATATACAATGCTATTGTAATATTCATTTGTCATAATTAAAACTCATTACATGATACCTTAAGACTAACATAAATTAGTTAGTAGTTATTTCCATCATAGAATGTGAATAACTATCCACTAATGCACAAAGATTGCCACTTGCGATACACATCAAAATCATGCAATCATTCCTTGATAAAAGTAACCATTATTCTCACAGTCTATAAAATAGATAATAAAGAAAGATTAAGGGCTCATTTACCACACTTTGTTGGCCCTATTTAGAACACTCTATTGTTAATTGTAATTAAATGTTGTTAGTGAATGCAAGTAAGTGATCATGGTTTCCATAACTATTAAATAGCTTATTTGATCCACGTGGACTTTTCTTTTTTTAAAAAAAAATAATTTCAAATATTTTGAAACAATTGTAACTTAAAATAATAATTACAAGTTTCAAAATCTCATATTTAATACATTTTTAATTTATACTAATAATTCAAGACTAAATAAATTATAATAAAAATTAATTAATTTTAAAATTATTAATTTAAAAATAATTTATTTAGTTTAAATTAATTTAAAATATAAGGAATTGAGTTTGGAAGTAAATATTAAATTGGCCGGCTCAAAATTTTTTAAGATTTGTGTAAGTGTATTAGTTTCATTTAAAGGTCGAAATATAAAAATATAAAAAAGAAAAAGGAATGCAAACTATTTGGTCTAGTGTGCATAGTCTATGAACTCAATGAACTAGATCACTTTGAGTCCTACTTAAACATAATCACTTTTTACAAGTTTCAATTTTTCGGTTTGTATTTTTTTTTTAGACTTGCAAACTATTCATAAACATGAGTCTATTTCAGTAGCTCCAATAGTTTCTAAATTGTACTAACTCGTGCTTCTTAATGTACTACAAATTTTGGTTTATGCATTGATAATAGGATTACATTTAATTATCCTATTTTTACATTTTATGCAATTTTATTTATTATGAGTTTATGAATACATCAATCTTTATTATAAGTCCCTTGCTAAAGTCTTTACTCCTCTTTTTGTACTTAACCTTGATAAGTAACAAAGATTTGCAATTCATTTACTTACCATTTATATTCTTTCTTTTATATTATTTCTTCTTTGGCATGAAAGGGTCAATTTTGTCTATTTTCAATTGATTTAATTGGCACAATTTTTTATTACAAGCAACTTCAATTATAATATATTGTCTTATTTTCAATTAATAAAAAGAAATCAATTCTTGATATGGTAGAACCCACTCATATTAAAAATTATATTTTTTTAATTTTTGTTACATTAAAAACTAAAATTAACTTATTTTCATTAATTGAGAGTAAAAATATATGCTATACCTAAAGTATAAAAAGATTACACACATATATCATTGTACCTTAGCAAAACTTTACATATTCTCCACTTTATGATTATAGGGATGGCAAAGTTCATAGGTAGGAATGACAATTATTTGTGTTCACATGTTAGGTTTTTGTTGTGTTAAATGATAGTAACAACTTAGATAAACTTAATTAGAACTTGACCTCAATAATAATTGTATAATATCAGGTTAATTTATTTATTAAACATGTTAAGATATGTTAACTCATTTAATAATTTTAATTAATAAAATTTATATTATAAATTTATTTATCAAATTTAATTATTTATTATTTATCACTAAAATTATTCTTAATCATTAATCAAATATTTTATTGGGGTTTTATTATTACTTTATTACAACATCAATTTTATCTTTTCAATATCTATAATAATTTATAAATTATTTATTAATTATTTCATAAATAATATTTTTAAAATTTTAATATAAATTCTTAAATAAGTTAATGTATTAACTCATCTAATTTTGAATCAATCTTAACTCGACTAATTTATTATTTATGTTATATAAGTTGATTTGTTATAATTTGAATTTGTATAAATTTAATTTGAACCTGTATAAAATTACTTGTATTCATGTTAGATTATTACATTGTATCAAAAATTACCACTCAATTCTCTTACACGAGCATGAACATATAAGATAAAATTAACAAAATTTAATCTTAAAATTATAAAATATTAATAAAATAGTTCATGAATTATATAAAATTATAATTTTATCTTCGAATAAAAATTGTATATGTAATTTCATCCATTCATATAATAATTTAAAATAAAATTATTTATATAAAAAAATAAAATTATTTCTATGAATCATTATTTAAAAATAAAATTATAATTTTATATAATACTTGTACAATATTACTAACACATCATAACTTCAATGAAGTTGTATATTTTGTCAATATGAGGTGGGATTGGCTTCCCCGTGTGCGTGTACATGCACTCGGGTGCTCGGCTTTGTCGGCAAGGTACAATCTGGGGTTCTCAGCTTTGTCGGTAAGGTTCTACCCTGAAGCGAGAATTCCATGAACCCCAAGTACGAACTCAGCAAATGCCTGACCAATAGCCAGCCGATGACAACAAGCAACCTAGATTTTACTTACATTTTCCACCAGCCTCAAACTGACACGTGTACTCATGAAATGGACATATAAGAGCCAATTGTAAGAAGCATTTTTTAATGAAGCAAATGAGCTGGTTCCTCACTGTTCCCCACCGCCACCGAACGAATTGTGATGAATAAAAATTCCGGAATTTTGGCATTGACTTCATGTGAGAGATTGCTTTTGTGAATATTCAAACTTGGGGTCGGGGAGGTTTGACAGTGATTAATTAACAACATAATCATTTTTAATTTATTATCTAACACCCTTCATCCCTCAAACGTTATGTTAGAAGATATTTAACTATTTATTTATTATTTTAATAAATTAAAATTATACTTATAATCGTTTTCCATTCTTTCGAATATTGTATTTGTTGTCTTAACAAATATTGAACCATTTTACTTATGAATTGATTTTTGGAGAAGAATATATTAATAAGTTACGTTTTAATATATTACTTCAATTATTTGTAAGTTGGAAAAGGGTTGGGGACATTTGATAGTGATCAGTTAACAATACATCAATTTTTAACTTATTATTTCAAATATTTTAATTGAATTGGTTGCTTTTTGGTCATATTATATACTCTTTGGGTTGAAACTTCTGTCTTATTATTTATCATCGATAATTGCAGATTGTTTCAACAACCCTTGAGATATGAATTATCTATTTTATTATTTCATATATTCATTATTATGCGTTCAATGATTCCACAATTGAAACGGTGTATTGGTATAATTGCGAATATATGTGAGGATCCAGGCATACTAAGAAGTCACTGTTTAAACGATAGTTTATGAGCAGATTACGCCAACTACTCCTAATATTTGAATTTTTTTTTTGAATTCCTAATATTTGATTTAATTGCATTCAACACCTCTTTATTTTTTAAAATTATATATTTTTACATCTTCTAAATTACGTCCGTTATTATAGATGCAACAGTGGTAACCTTTTAATTATAATTCTTTCTTTAATATTATTCTTCATGACTAAAGGATTATATTGACTATTAGCCTCTAAAAATATTTTGCATATTAATTTATTAAAAAATAAATTATAATTTAATAAATTTTATAGGATAACTTATATTGATACCTTATAACTTATCATTTTCTTTTCTAAATTATCATTTTTATTTTAATTATTTGATAATACATTCCCTTGATTATATTTTTATTTTAAGCTATAAATAAATATAAATAAATATGTAATATAATAAAATATAATTAATTATATTTTTATTTTAAACAAAAATAAATAATAAAATTGATAATTATTTTTATTTTATTATGCAAAATTAGAGATAAACATTATAGTTAAAACATTTAAAAATTCCACCATCTTTATGTCTTAAGTTCAATCTCAATTTATAGAAATGCTATTTAATGTGTATGGTCTAATACTTCAACAGAAAAACTTTAGTATCATATTAAACATTTATGTCATGTACCGTGACATAGAATAAAAAAATTTATTTAATAGATATTATGGAATAATTATTGTACTAAATGATAAAATCTTTATTTCATAACAAAAGTGATGAATTGATTTATAGAATGAATTTTTTACACTTTTATATAATCATATCAAAATTGATTTAAATTTCACTCCCAAAAATCATATTATAAAAAATAAAATGAGCTGCACGCATTACAAAAAAAATTAATCATGTGAAAGTTTGATTTCATGACATTTTAATAATATAAAATAAAGCTTTTCTTGAACCAAATTGAAGCAAAAAGGCAATTAGGTAGGAAAATGTGTTTTTCCCCTGTTTTCCCGTTACATGACAAGAGGCGTCAAGATAATAGAATTGCAACATGTATAAAAAAAAAATAAGTGAAAGGAAAAGAATTGCCACATGTTTTGAGCTGATGGAAACTAAATTCATAATAAATTTGCCTTCTCCCTTCATCTTGCTACCCCATCTCCATCTCCATATATTATACTTTTTTAATAATAATAATAATTCAAGTTGTATAAAAGAAGTCCTCTTGTCACAAAAAATAAAAAATAAAAAATCATCTATAGCGAGTAAGTCATAACATATCACATCACCACATGTAATGGTTGGGAATCTTATTCAGTCTACTAACTAATCATATGCCACTAATTTCATCATGATTCCTAAAAAATAGATAAAAATAAAAAAGTTTACTCATATTTCCTACTATTTTGAATATGAATTTAATCATTTATATATATTTGATGGACTCCCAGTAAATAAATTTATTAAAAATATTATTTTAATTTAAATTGTTAAATATATATATAATAATTCAAAATCGAAGTTAGAATTTAAAATAAAAAAATATTTTCCACCAATACCATATGTTATTCGTATCAAAAACAATTATTTAGATAATTTCTTGAGCACAAAAACTTTATTAAAAATGTCTATCAACCTCCGATCACAATATTTATCATTACTAGATTTTTTTAATTATAAATATTTATTTTTATTAATATTTTATAAATTGAGAGTAATTTATTTTATTATCATAGAAAGGGTTGAATCACTAGTAACACATTAAAATGTCTGTGATAAAATTTAAAATATAAAAGAAAATAAATTCTTAACAAGTATTTCATGCCACTTAAATCAAATAATTTCGAAAGTCATTTTAACATTGAAAGAAGGGGGGGGGGGGGAAGAAATGTTGTTCTTTTTTTATTTATTTCAGAAATTAAAAGTTAAGGCCCGAAATTTCTTGAAGCTAAATTGTTTACTCTTTACAATGGAATTTGCTATAGTCAAAGCTGCACATGACCTGGAGTGTTTCTTTAATTCACCAGCCAACTGTGACAAAAACAGTCAGCTTCAGCCGCGTTTTTCCACTCAGTCTCCTTTTTGTGTCTGCTCTTCCCTGCTTTTTCTTTTCAGTCTTCTTTGCCACAGATCTTAAACTGATCAGGCAAGAAACTGAAGAGCACCAGAATCCGATAGGACTTTCTCTGCAAGAAATGGGTTTCGCTCTCAAACCAATTTCTGGCATTTTGTTCTTGTTTCTACTGTTATGTACTTGCTTCACTTCAACAGGTTTGTGAATTATTCTGAATATTTTTTTATCACAAATTTCAAATTCGAATTGGTTCTTGTGTTTGTGTTAATGGGTTGTCCCATTTTCTCTGTCTCCTTGAATGTTTCCATTTTTGTGGGGTGCGTGGACCTTACGGTTGGTGTGTTGGTATGAATATTGGAGAAATTTGACAAGGTTTTTCTGTTTATATTTGACAAGAGAAAGAGGTAATTTCTGTAAATGAATAAAATTTTATAAACTTAGAAGATTTTGATTGCTTTCGATATTGACGCCAATGGCGTTTGTAATAAAATACAGTGTTTAGCTTCTCCTTTTTTCCAGTCTTTCCGTATAGTGAACGATGATATACATGAGTTTCATATCTGATTTTCATTAATGGTTATCCAAGATTAAATTTTTCTCCAATCAAATGAAATCGTTGGAGGAGGATTGATCAAGAGTCTTTGATTTTTTTTTTTTCCCGTATTCAAATGAAAAAGGAGAGCGCGTTCAAATTTATATGATTACACTAGCGATAGCGAAGATTTGTGCTTCTTGATTCCTAAGTCCTGCAATTGGGGATATGAGTAATGGGTTGTCAGAGATAGTGACAAGTTGACTAGGAAATTAAATAATTTATATATGAAGGTCTTTCCTCAGCTTCTACATCCTGTCCAGTTCTTCATCTTTAGTGCATGATGCGATTATATTTGGATTGAAGGGGGCTATATGATATCCTGGATCACAAGGAAGGCATAATCATACTATAGTTCAGATTGCTTGGAACAAAGAATACGTAGAAAATAATACTTTTGTATACCAGTTATTGACTTGTAAAATACACTTTCCTTTTATTTGATTCCTTCGTTACTACTTAAGGAAGTGTGAAATTTGTATCTCATAATCTTTGTTGTGATCTTGCGTATATTTTACTTTGTCAGTGTACGCATGTCATAGGAAGAATTAAAGCTTTATAGATTGTCTTTTGTTTTTTTGTTTGTTTTGTTAATGTCTTTTTTGATTACTTTAATCTTTTTCTGGTTGCTTATCTTTCAGAAGCTTATGATCCACTTGATCCAAATGGAAACATCACAATCAAATGGGATATCATAAGCTGGACTCCTGATGGTTATGTTGTGAGTACATTCTTTGGAAATGTCATCAATTAATGGTTTCAGTTATTTAGAGCATCAAGTCATTGACTTTGGGACAAAGATATTATATCGTCCTCTCATTTTTCATTTTCTAAGGCCTAACATGCTTATCTGATACTGGATTGATATCTTAAAATGCTGTTCTTTCACAGTCTATTTTTTCTTATCCATAAGAGATCATTGTACAATGTTCTGAACTTAATTGTTTAGTCCCTTTTTATTTAAAAAAAAATTGACAAGGATATGTATGGTTGTGAATTTTGAGGATTATATCTAAGGATCCACCATCTGGCTAGTTTAAATTGTGGGTACATCAATTTCAAGTTGATTTAATTCTTTCTATTTTTGTTCCACTAATTACGTAAATGTCTAAAAAACCTCCAAATGGACAGGCTGTAGTTACCATGAATAACTTCCAGCAATATCGCCATATCCCAGCACCAGGGTGGACGCTTGGGTGGACTTGGGCAAAGAAGGAGGTAATATGGACCATGATGGGAGGCCAGACCACTGACCAAGGAGATTGTTCAAAGTTCAAGGGGAACGTCCCACATTGCTGTAAAAAGAACCCAACAGTTGTAGATTTACTGCCGGGAACACCTTACAATCAGCAAATTGCAAATTGCTGCAAAGGGGGGGTACTCAGCTCATGGGCACAGGATCCAGTCAATGCAGTTGGCTCATTTCAGGTAAGTGTTGGTAGGGCTGGTACCACCAACAAAACCGTCAGAGTGCCTAAAAACTTCACTCTCCAAGCACCAGGACCAGGTTATACCTGTGGACCGGCAAAAATTGTGAGACCCACTAAATTCTTGACAGCAGACAAAAGGAGAGTGACCCAAGCACTTAGTAAGTTTATGGCCTTTAATGTTCATTTTTTAAGTTTTCAACATAATATCTTGAATGTAGTCTTTCCTGTCTCCCTTTGGCCAAATGGCATCCATAAGCCGTCGGTTTCTTTGTTGATGACAAAATGTGGTGCTGTTCTATACTTGACTATGTGATTAAATTTGAAAAATAAGAAATTCTGATTCTTTTGAGTTCCTGTTAAAAATATGCAACAATTTTGCTTTAAGGTTTTGGGTTGTTGGCTGCATTTAACAGTATACTGGTTTATTGCAGTGACATGGAATGTGACATGCACATATTCACAATTTCTAGCTCAAAAGACTCCTACTTGCTGTGTGTCTCTCTCATCTTTCTATAATGACACTATTGTACCCTGCCCAACGTGTGCATGTGGTTGCCAGGGCAACTCCTCTCAAACAGGGAACTGTGTGGAGTAAGTTTTATTGTTCAGAGTGGTGTCATTGTTTTTAAATGATTTCAGAAGTTATGTACTCACACGTCCCTTTTTTCTGTGTGGTTACAGGGCAGATTCACCCTATTTGCAGTCAGTGGTTTCTGGCAGTGGAAAGAATAACTTAACGCCTTTGGTTCAATGTACGAGTCATATGTGCCCAATCCGAGTTCACTGGCATGTTAAAGTTAATTACAAGGAGTACTGGCGCGTGAAGGTGACCATTACTAATTTCAATTATAGGATGAATTATTCGGACTGGAACTTAGTTGTTCAACATCCGAACTTTGACAATCTGACCCAGCTTTTCAGTTTCAACTACAAGCCATTAACTCCTTATGGCACCATAAGTAAGTGAGATCATTACCTGTCAAGACTATTGTTTCTTGGAATTTTTACTGCCGTCTTCCAAACAGTAACTACTGATGGTTCTAATAATTTAATTGAATTAATTAACAGATTTATACCAGGTCCTATTGTTGTTGCATTTCTTGAAAACTTAAGGAAGATTAACAATTTATTAATTTTGTGGAGTAGCAAGTCAATTAATGTTGTTCTAGAATTTCTTGTCACTGCTGCTGCATGTGCAGAAACGAGTACTTCTCAACTTTCCTTTTCATCACAAAAAGGTATAGTTGTCACTAACTCAAGTTGGATTTCTGCAGATGATACAGGAATGTTATGGGGAATTAAGTACTACAATGACTTTCTTAATCAAGCTGGCCCTTTTGGTAATGTACAGTCAGAGCTACTCTTTCAGAAGGATAAGTCGACTTTTACTTTCGAGAAGGGTTGGGCTTTTCCTCGGAGGATCTATTTCAACGGTGACAATTGTGTGATGCCACCACCAGATGCTTATCCGTGGTTGCCCAACGCTGGCTCCCGCAAAGAGGGTTCCCGACTCTTTGTAGTGATGGCTTCTTTTTGGGCCTTGATACTTTTTGCTTATGCTTAAAGCTAATAGCTGTTGATGCACTCAACTTCATTGAAACTTCTCATTCGGATCAGTTTTGATTCAAATTGAGGGTATGGATTTGAAATTTGATGCAAACTGGAGATGAAATCCGGTGGCAAAACATGGTTAGCCTGCTGTCCTAGGATCAGTTACACTTCCATTGTATGGGTGGTTGAATTTGCTACTGTGTTGTTATGCCGCCTGTTGTAATTTAATGATCTGTGTAGTGTTTTTGGATCCATACTGTAATTGAAATGTAATTAAAATAATATACAGAGGAACATATATAACACGGAATGATAGACATTGATCATTTTAAGGATTTTCAGTTTGAAAATTTTATTTATGGCATGTCACTTGTATAACTTGATTAAAAGTTATGGTGATATAGTAGTGAAAGAATATAACTTCTGAAATATCAAATGTTATTTTTTAACTACATTCTTTATAGTTAAGATCCAACAAATGGAACATTACCGGTTCTTAACGTTATATTTGAATATGTTTCCTTTAAAACGAGTGGATCCTGTTCTTGTTCACTTGTCAGCTCCTGTCCTAAAAGGCTGTCTGATTAGAGTATTGCCATTTTGACGATTCTTTTCCACGGGAAATGTCATTTTCGTGGTTTTTTTCTCTTTTCTTTTTCTTTTTTGTCCCATGTGGAGTGGAGGTATAAATGGTTTCTATGTAATCCTAAAAAATTATCTATAGAAACAAAATTAAAAATGAGATAACAGTCTATTTATTTCATTAAAAAATATTTTTCACATGAATTTAATGTAGAGAACAATTTTCATTTTAAATTAGTTGATGTTGATTTCTGCTACATTTTATACATTTAATATTAAACAAAAATTGTCTTTTATTCTTTTTGTCATATTGTAACTATAAATACATATAAAATGAGATTATTTTTACCGAAAATATTTTCCATCCAAACAAATGGCGTTAAAGTATTCATTCATTATTGCATTTTACAAATAAAATCTTTGTTGCAAGTTATACTCAGCATGTCTCTAATGCTTATATATCGCAAAATACAAATGCATGAGTATCTGAAGTATGAGTATTTGAGTCTATGGCTGTTGTATAATTTTTCTGTATCTAGGCATCCTTTAGCTTCAAAATTTTCAGAAACCAACTCCAATTGTCTATGTATCTTCAAACTCACCGCACCACTAACAAGAAGATCATTGAGAAGATGAATGCTGGGAATGTGAATAGGTTCGCACAGGCTGAATTAGGGAGAAATGGGTATGTATCAGGTGGTGGCATCATGCATTCATCTCCGTTGAAATAGACTTTGCGCGGAAATGCCCATCCCTGCTTGAAGGTGAAAGTATCCTTGTCCTTCTGGAGAAGCACCTCTGACTGAAGATTCCCGGTCGCCCCGGCTTCCATTAATAGATCATTATAGTACTTCATTCCATAGAACATACCAGTATCATCTGCATAAACATGAACAGAAAAAGGAGTCAGTTTTGAAGTCATAAAGTTATAGACCTCTTTGAAAATATTATGTTTTCTGGGACTTACTTATGGACCCATATGGCACAAGAGGCTTGTAATTAAAGCTAAAAACTTGGGTGATATTGTTAAGATTTGGATGCTGAACAGCCAGAGTCCACATGGAGTAATTCATTCTGTAGTTGAAATTTGTAATGGCAATTTTGACCCTCCAATAATCCTTATAATTAAGCTTCACATGCCAATGTACCCTGATAGGGCACATATGATGAGTACATTGAAGCAATGGCTCATTGTCTTTCTTTGGAGTGTGAACCCCGACCATACTGAGAATTTTGGAGTCACTCCTGCAAATCATATCATAAATGTGAGTAAGTTCTGGTAAATTTTCTTCTTCTTCTTCTTCTTCTTCTTTTGTTTTTTTTCTTTTTCACTTGTTACATATTGGCTGAAGGAAGAGAAAATTTTAGACATACTTTACACAATTCTTCTTGTTCTGGCAACCACAGGCACAAGAGGGACAAGGACTAATGGTCTCATTGTAGAAGGATGATAAGGAGACACAACAACTGGGGTTTTTTCTTGCCATGAACTGTGAGTAGGTGCACGTTACGTTCCATGTCACTGCATAACATACGAGAAATGTTAGACAATATAATAAAACCACTTTTTCCCTCCCTTTAAAAGTGCAAGATTGAAATAAAATTGACATTTGACATGGTATGAGAGCCTTATCAACTAAGAGGTAAAGACTTGTATCCTTTCCATCCTATAAGCTGAAAGCGCTTTCATATCCAAAGCGTGTTGGAGACATAATATTAAAATATTTCCAAATATTCTCTTAATAGTTTTAATTTTTGGAATCTATTGACAATTAACATGGTGTTTATTCAAGCAAAATATCCAATAGTTCAAATCCTGTTACCGTCTCATTCTCTTAATTAAAATCAACACATTTGCACTAGGTAAAAATGATCATGTGTCATGTCCACACCTCAAGCTTTCAGGACTCTTGCTCGGGAGGGCGTGTTAGACATATTTATAGCTCTCTCCCACAAACGTAAAGCAGATAAGAGCAACGGACATTAAACAACCGAGACAACGTAGTTCAGATTATATATCATACAATTGTAGCAAGTTTTAACATGAAGTTTGGTTCAAGCTAATTTAAGTATACGGATACAGAAAACTTGCATTACAGAACTTACTTAGTGCTTGAGTCTTACGACGCTTGTCAGGTGTAAGGAAGTTGGTGGAAGGAACAATCTTGGCAGGGCCACAAGTATAGCCTGGTCCTGGGGCCAAGAGAGTGAAATTCTTGGGAAGTTTAACTGTCTTGTTTGAAGTTCCTGCCTGGCCAACACTTAACTGGAACGATGATACGGCTGCTGAAGGATCTTGGCCCCAAGCAGCAACAACACCACCTTTACAGCAATTTTGGAATTGCTGGTTGTAAGGAACACCAGGAAGCAAGTCCACAACTGTGGGAATCTTCTTGCAGCAGTGAGGCACATTGCCTTTGAACTTAGAGCAATCTCCTTGCTCAGTTGTTTGAGCTCCTACCATAGACCATATGACTTCTTTCTTTGCCCATGTCCATCCTAAGGTCCATCCAGGGTTCATGATATGCCGATACATTTGGAAATTGTTGAGTGTCACAACTGCCTGAAAATTATGCAGCAGGAAGAGAAAGTTAATTTTTACAAGACTGCAGAATTTGGACTAGGATGTAAAACTCAAATATTTTAAAAGATTGCTTTTCAAAGCAAATCCTTTGATTCCATACTAGCCACGTTAAATGCAGTCCTAGGATCCTAAGTTTAACACAAAGGGCATTCAGGCCTGCCAACAGTATATAAGCTCGATGCTTCCAGGCATATTTATTAAGAATCACATGGTTTACCCACTATTTTTTATTTTTACAAATCTTTGGCTAGCTATATTGAAATTTTATTTAATCTATCTGGATCTTACAATTTCTTGGAGTTTAATGTGGCCTAGTGAAGAAAACTGCTACTTGTGATGATAAGTGGTATACTATTAATGCAGTTTATACTTACCACATAGCCATCTGGGGTCCAAGACATGACATCCCATTTTATTGTAACGTTCCCATTTGGATCCAAAGGATCATATGCAGCTACAACCACAAAAAGAGACATTCACAAATCAGCTCAATGCACACACTTATTCACAAACTCAGCAAATATGCTAACTCTCATCTCACCTGCATAAGAGAACAGCACAAGAAGACAGAAAGCTGAAGTAACAATCCTCATTGCCTCAACCTATGTGTTTGATCTTCAAATTTCCTACGCTAAGTTTGGAAATCCTTTAGTTCAATGGGGCAGGAAAACTGAAGGGACCAGATGCTATTTTAGAGGCCAAAATGCAATGGCAGTGAGAATGTGTAATAATGGAGAAGAAGAGGAAAGCCAGCTTGAAAGGGATTTTCTTCGGGGTCTTGTGATGGCCTACCAAATGGTTGTTGATAATACCTACATGTATGCTTATTTGGTATACTTTATTTGGTTCTATCAGTGGCTGTCAAACACTTAGATTTTCAGTTTTGGCTTCCCATATCTTGAAGCAACGGCTTAGGACCCGAACAGACGGTAGTTTTAAGTGAGCATTACACTTCAACGGTTCTGTTTGAACGAAGGCAACTTGTAGATGGGTTTGGCTGACCGTACAATTTAGATCGAAGAAAAATACGTTGTAAATTTATACGGATGGTCTATCAAATTTCAAAATCTAAACAAACTTCCCTTAAAACATATAATAATATTCCATTTAAACTCAAATTTAATTTTTTTTTCAATAAAATAAGGAGAAAGGATAATTATAGATTCAAATCATCTAATATACAATAATTTAAGTAATTTATCATTAAAGATATATTTTAGTTAAAGTCAAATGTTCAAAAATTTATGATATTTTTTGACTTTTTATCTATAATATTTTAGCTGCTTATACTTGATTAAAGTATAATTTTTTTCACAAAATACTTAGAAACTCTCATATTAGTATGTATGATTTGATTTGAATATATAATCATCTTTTTTATTATTTTATTAAAGAAAGGTTCAAATTTAAATTTAAGTGAAATTTTATTTTATATTTCAAGTGAGATCTAAATAAGTTTTGAAATTAAAAAGAAGGTTTGTGTGATTTTACAAAATTTAGAAGAGTTAAATGTATATTTTCCTTTAAATTAACTATAATACTCTCCTATAGAAAGTAGAGTTTGCACCTAGCTATTGTATTAATTATGCATATTAAATTTTTTAATAAAATAAATGATAAATATGATTATATTTTAACAAAATTGTGTGGTTACTCAATCCCATTTCTTATGTTTCTCTATATTTACTACATAAAGGACGCGAATGAAATTATAACATTTCGAAAAGAAAAAAAAGCAAGAACGTATAAAAATTCTAATAAAATTTTCAAGTTTTCATAAAATTAAAAAATTTTGAAAAGGATGTGCACGGAAGCAAAATCTTGTGATATGCGTACTGGTCAATGAATAGTATATCTTAGTCGTTGATTTTTGTTTAAATTTATTACGAAAATAATGGGGATGTGCAAGTGTCCAATGAGTTTTGGGTGAGACATTTAAAAAAGTAAATAAATTTGATTCATTAGGATCGTAAGGATAACCCAATTTTACAGAATTGCCTATTCTATTAATACGTTATTATGCTAATAAAATTATCAAAATATTTTTCTAGTGGGTGAAAATTATTAAAATATATTATTTTTTAATAATAATATCATCTTCTTATTCATTCATTAATAATGTAAAATGATTTTGTTAAGAACTTTTAATTTAACTAATATTTAATATTTTTAAAAATCTTGTACTTTTTATTACATTTAAAATTCTATTCTTGATATTTACATATATATGTTTGATAATTTAATTACTCCTACAATTAAAAAAAATAATGTAGAATGTTTTGAATTTGGTTCCCTCTTGCGTGAGGCACATATTAGAGGATATAGTAAATAATTGCAACCGACGGTAGAAAAATAAAAAACCTTTAGAATTTGAAGAATAACATGCTTCCCATAAAGTGATTTTTAAATTTATAATAATTCAATCTCTTAATTTTCTTATCAAACAATCGTAGTGTTCCATTTTATCCTCTAAAATATATTAGTAATTATAGGAGTAATAATTAACTTAATATATACACATAAAATTAATAATTTAAACTCATAACGTGTGATGTGAGGGGAATAAAACTTCTAAGGAAATATTGGGTATTAAGGTGTGGACATCCAAAATTTTTATATTAATTTTATGTTTGATACAATAATAAGTTAATTTATAATTTATTAACTTGATTAATAAATTATAAACTACTTTTTAAAATTGTTTGATATACTAGTTTGTTTGATAAATTTTATAAGCTATTTTATACCTTATAAATTACTATTTTTTCAAAATATTTTCAAATTTATTCATCTTCTTTTAACTAAATAATAACCTATATTTTAATTATATAAATAAATATTCGATATATTCTTGTTAATTTAATATAAATAAATATGTGATATTATAAAATATAATTAATTAAATTTTAAGTTATTATATTATTATATTAAATAAAAAAATTACATAAATATGTAATATTATAAATATAATTAATTAAATTTTATGTAATTATATTGTTATTTTAAATATTTTAATTGTATTAATATAATTTAATTATAAAATAACATGACTTTTTATACCATTTTAATTTATATATTTATTTATATTAATATGTCCTTTTATGTTATTTTATATTTTTAATTAATTTTTATCAAATACATTCAACTAATTTTTCAACTACTTGTGTCATATAGAGCCTAACAATAATTATGAATCAATTTTAAACTCAATTTTTGATATTTTCAAAAAATAGCACATTATTAAAAATAATATTAATTAATAATTTTTATGAACAACAAAAGAGTTTTAAGAATTTTCTAACCATGTAATACACGGATAAATGATAATATAATGTAAATTTATATGATAATAAATTAAGTTTAATTTTTTAAGAAAATTCGGATATCATGGTTGGTCCTAGAATATAAAAGAACATGTTGGTAGTAGGTAACATCTGCCCAGTTCTGGAACATTGCCAACTAATTTTAGGAACCCCTTTCTCAGTTTTACTTTTGTCTCCATGTTGAGTCAGAAGTATGAGTTCCCAGCAAGCAATTGCCATTGCTGTTTATGTCATAATGTGGGGACAGCCGGTGGTGAGTCCTTTTCTGCTCAAAGGACACAAACCCATACGCCACCATGCATCCATTTCCACAACCGCAATGCTCTATGCTTCCGCACTATAAATTTTGTCAAATATCCACTAATTTGCCCAACCAAGTAACACCCTAGAAACCAAGTCATACCCCACACATGTGGAAAATTTCGTTGGTTTTCATAAAGTAGCTAAAACCCAAAGGCTAAGATTTCTATAAATACCTAATATGCATATAATATATGTATATACATATCTTTTAATTAACAAAATCCTGTTACATATATATTAATTTTTATTCAGCCCCACATGATTTAAACATGATTTAGTGATTCACATTTTCTTCTATGCATACATATAACTTTATTATATGTATGGAAGTCTCCACTACAACTAAAAACATTTAGACTTATTTTATTTATATATATTTTAATACATTGAAATATTATAAGCATTAGTTTTATATTTTTATGCTCTAATACATGCGTTACACATGACTATTATTAATATGATCTCCTCTTATACATACATCTCATGAAATATTAATAACTGAAAATTTTCTTTATTAATCGATTTACCATTCTACATAACAATTGTCATTTTGTTTTTCGGATTATTCTCACTGTTAATTTTATTGATTTGATTGTCAGCATACTTTTCAAAACTCTACCCCTACCAACACTTCCATCTGGAATGGGAAAAAGAAAGAATAATATCAACATCTATTTAGATTATGTACGTTTTTATATATTTTATATTTTATTCTATTGTTGCATTCACATTGTATTATTAGTCTGGTATCTCCGAGGCATTTGTCTTATTCTTCGAGCAGGATTTTATTTTTTAATCTACAGATTAGGAAAATACACATAAATGTGAAGGGTAAGACTTGCATTCCATTTCCTTTATAATATTACGTATATTTATTTTCTTTTGAAATAAAAAATGCTTTTATTCCATGTATAAACTAAAGTTTCTCTGTATCTTTAGCTACAATACATTTTTTTTTGGTAGCTTAGCTACAATAGATCATCCTATGCTACAAAAATTTGGATGGCTTTAATACAATCTTATACTCTCGACTGATTTGGATCGGGCAGGATTGATTTATAATTGGTCCAACTCACCCTGAACTTAGTTCATTATATAAATTCATTAGTTAAGGCATCAAAATTCATAATTGAATAATTCAATAGACAACTTATTTAAAGTATAACAAACATAATTTATATTAAGTAAATTCATGTTTCAAGTATGACGTTTATTCTATTCAGGTAAATTACATAAAGATGAAATTCTTATAACTTCTTATTTGTTTATAAATTTCCTATTAATTTAAAGAATTATACAAACATCAATTTAAGTATATGCCAAACTAAAAGGTATGTATATATTCTAATTTACTTGTATTCTTGTGTTGTTATCGTGCCTTATTGACCATATTTAGACATTGGAATATAATTGATAAACAACTTTCATCATGTATTTTGACTTTTTATTTCTTTTGGAGACACTCCATTTGGTCAGCATCTCAGGAGGCATCCTTCGTTGTATCGTACGTACAATTTAACAACTATAGAAATAATGATGACATATTAACAAATAACTAATTGAGCAACTTTCAAGATTTGAAATTTAAATCGGAGAAAATGTGCTATGTATAACACAAATTACACTGATAAGAAACACATTCCAATTTCTTGTCTTTTACCCGCTAGTTTGTGACTTAATGTCCAAATGGCACAAAGTTTGTGTCAAACTAAAAGAATTCAAATGAGGGGGGGGGGATCTTAGAAACATTTGAAACATCACATGATTTTTTTTTTTTGGGGGGCGTGATATAAATTTTCTTTTATAGTTGATATATAATAATTTATTAAACTTTACATTAATGACTTTTTTTCTGTTAGAATTGGTATAATTTTTTATGATATTTTATTTAACAGATATCAAGAATAATCATCATCGTACACGTAACATAATCATGATTGACCATATGAGCAAAATGTTATGACTGTTATCATCACCCAGAGACAATTACTTTGGTTCTCAATTATGCTATTTAATAATTGTAACCCAAGCATGGTAAAATGACATGTGTACTCTTACTGGAATTATTGTGACATTCAGGGATCACATAATGAGTTACTATTCAATCATATGGTCACATGAAACCTCCTGTCACTATGAATATTTCAAGATATACTAACTACGTTAAAGGGTTCACTATTATTCTTACTAATTTTAGATCATGCAGACTGATTTGAGCATTCAAGGAATCTCAGCGGCCATTACTGCCTAAATCTTCTGTATAAGTATTCTAATAATCGCAATGTATATTGTATGAAGTAAAAGCGGTCATCATTATGTTTGATATGTCGAGTCTTGTTTGGCAATTTTTTGAAACGTGATATGTTGGGAACTTGTTGTGTTTGTATTCGATACTTACCTTAAATATCTGAGTGACATAGAACTGGTGTGATTAGATCATAATTGGCCCAATTTTCCTTAAACTCAGTTGACTTTGATCATCCAATAGTCATTGGAACAAGATATATTACCGATTAACTTATGCAAATCTGAATATAAATCATCTATTACTATATCAATTTAAGTATCAACTTTCTATGTAAATACAGATATATTTGATAAAAATGATTTCTCACTCTTTTTCTCGTCTGTTGCACTATTTTCTCTTATAAAATTACTAACTGGCTGTCGAAGTATTCTTTGAAGTTCCAACTTCAATCACCCATTTATATATTCTGCAAATCTCAAATATTGGAACCAATCCTTCTTAGCTTGGGTGTTTTTGATGAAATCGCAAAAAGTAATTTTATTCGAAGAATAAATGGAATCTAATGTTTAAAGCTTCTTGCCAGCATCATAGAGCGTACAAAGCCTACAGATAATATGACGGAAAAAAATCTATAACTTATTGTTGAGTGTAATTTACTTTCTGATTTTAATTGGGCACATTAAAGACATTTTGCCAACTGCTCTCACCGACTCCATTGTATAGTTATTCCAGCACTATCATGCAAGGGACAATTTAAGAGATTGAATGAATACGGATGTATGTTCCTTTTTCTTTTTATGTGATCAAGATGGATGCATCTTTAGATGCTGAGTTTCATACTTACTAATGGGATGATAAAAATATACATAAAATTAGTTTCACTCAATTTTATGGATATTGATCCTATGGGTTTTATTCAAATATTACTATAGAATTGTCATATAATATTGGTTATTTAATTTATTTGATGTCAATTATTTAGCGATATATATATGAGTATCATTCTATGTTTGATATATTCAAAGTTGGTTTTTAGATTGACATAGAAAACGTGTAATATCAATTTTTTTTATAGGAAAATTGATGCTTTTCATTCCTCAACATTAAAAACAATAACAATTGATGTGAAAAATATATTATGATGTTAATTTTTAGTTTAATAACTGACATAATCATATAATAAGATGTTGATTCATAAACTGTTATTAAAAATTGATGTCTTTTTATATATTAAATTTCATATAGTATGTCAATTTATATTAAATAACTAATGTGTAATGACAATATAAGACAATGATATTTTATAATAACTAATGTGATTTACTATTTTTTTTTAGGAGAATCCCCTTAAATCCTATTACACCCAGAGTAGTATCCAAACCTAATTATATAATCTTGCAAATTATATTATTATACAAGCGTTATTGTTAGAGATAATAGTATTCAAGTCATATCTCAATGTCT
Organism: Sindora glabra; assembly: GCA_020226215.1. Classification (NCBI taxonomy): domain Eukaryota; kingdom Viridiplantae; phylum Streptophyta; class Magnoliopsida; order Fabales; family Fabaceae; genus Sindora; species Sindora glabra. The sequence goes on from CM035233.1 coordinate 35,071,305, forward strand.
CTATGGTAAAAAATAATATTCCAAATACAATAAAACACCCACTAGCAACAATTTTATACATTTAATTAGGTTCAAATAATTAAAGACATATAATATGTACCTATTGCAAAAACAGAAAATAATACTTCTAAATGCTAAAAAGGGAAGTTACATTCCGATGACATGGTTATTGATAAAAATCTTTATGAAACCTATTATGGTGAAAGAAAGGCATAAGCATATCAAAATTAATGTTACAAGTGCAATTTTAATACTATATACTTCTAGTGAAGAGAAATTCATTACCTAACTTATACTATTAAACTTTGATTGTATCATATGTTATTTGTTAAGTTAGGGAGCACCATTCTCATTACTGAATGTCAAAACGATTGTGGTTACATGTAAAACCTCTATCATATTACAAGATTAGAATATATGAAAATAGTACCAAAAACTAATAATTCAAAAATACTACTTATTATACATTATAATACGAGCATAAAATATATGAACTCAATTACTTTTAGTCTTTCCTAATATGTTTTGCAGGATTTTCAATCCATATATCTTTGATATAATCATTTTGCACATAGAACTTCTCCACATCACTTTCGTTATCCACTAAAGGTATTCTTATAGACAAAGGAAAAGTCTCCTCAATATTATTCCCCATGTCTTTTCCATGCCTGTCACTAACAATCTATCCCTTCCTAGGTAAGGCCACATACTACTTATGATAGGACATGTTTATGATATAAAAAACTTGTTTTTGTCATAATACCATTATGAATAACTCTCTCTTGTGACCTTCCTTATTAAGAGTCAAAAACTACTAGCATGAATCCTAACTCATTAACCTAGATGTCATTCTTATTCTTAACTTATTTACATTGAAACATGGGCACCCTAAACATAATATAGCTAAGCTCCCAAATGTCTTCAATGATTTCGTAATATGACATATTGGCATAAATAGGATTCCTATCTTTGGAACTACTCACATGTGTCACTTGAACCACTAAAATAATCACACTATTTTGCATAATGCTCATGGTCCCTTACATAGAAAGAATGTCCATTGATGCCATATCTGTGATAAAAGATCACTATAAGAAAATTTGCATTTAACAACAAAATTAGAGACAATTTTTTCATTAGCAAATAGGTCTCTAAAAGTTATTTTTGTTCTTATGAATTTAGCAATGAATTTTTCAACTCATCGCTAATTTAATCACTAGTTTTGTCATATATCTAGAATTTTGCCATTTAAAACTTTATTTGTTGCTAATTCTATTAGTATAATTTATTGACAAAGTTAGTGATAGAATTAAAAAATTAGGGCAATAAATTACTAATAGATTTAGTGATAGATTTTATACAAATATTTAGAAATTGTTTGGTGTTAGAGTGTTTTTTTTTTTTTAGTAAAAGTAGTAATGAAATTAGCAATAAACATTTGTAAATTTATCGATAGTGTAAACATGCCATTTGATTAACCATTAATTAGCAGCAGATATATTAGTCCCTAACACCAAACCTTCCATTTTTTCCTCCCTCTTCCTCCTCTCCCTCCCTTCTCCTTCTTTACTATGCTGCCTTTAACTATCATGTTGCCTTCATTGTTACCATTTGCCATCACTTTCAGCATTGCCATCTATTGCTACCATTGCATTCTCTTAGCCTTGATAAGCATTTTAATGGGTGAGTTTTCTCCATTTCATCTTAGTTTGTCAATTTTCCATTTTTTTTATTTTTTGAAATTTAGTTTTATGATTTATGATGAATGGATGTATTCAACTAGATATTCATTTAATTGTTAATTATTTTTGTGATTGATTGTTTTATTAGTGATTGTTTTGTAAAAAAACACTTTAAAATAGGTTTACAATTTTTTACTTTTTTAAGATTTAATTTTGTGATCTGTGATAAGTGGATGTATTGTAATGATATTTGTTGATTGTTGAATATTTTTGTGACCGATTATTGTATTAGTGATTATTTTTGTTAAAAAAATTACTTTTAGTGAGTTTTTCAATTTCTTTTTTTTTTTGGATTTAGTTTTGTGATTTGTAATTAGTAGAAGTATTGTAATGATATTTGTTTGATTATTGAATATTTTTATATTGATTGTTATATTGGTAATTATTTTGTTAAAAAAAATTCACTTCTAGTGGGTTTTTCAATTTTTTTTCTTAGGATTTAGTTTTATGATTTATGATAAGTGAATGTGTTGTAGTGATATTTATTTGATTATTGAATATTTTTGTGATTAATTGTTCAATTGGTGATTATTTTGTAAAAAAAATTCACTTCTAAGGAATTTTTCATTTTTTTATTTTTCAAATTTTAGTTTTGTGATTTGTGATAGGTGCATATATTGTAGTAATATTTTATGATTGATTTTTATATTAGTGATTATTTTGTAAAAAAAAAAGCACTTTTAGCAAGTTTTTTTATTATTTTATTTTTCAAGATTTAATTTTATGATTTGTGATTACTTTATATATTGTAATGATATTTTTTGTATCACTAAATATTTTTATGTTTGATTGTTGTATTCTTAGTTATTTTATAAAGAAAAATCACTTTTAGGAAATTTTTCTCTTTTTTATTTTTTAAGATTTAGTTTTTTTAATGATTTGTGAATATTTTATGTATTTTAGTGATATTTTTGGTATCGTTGAATATTTCTAACTCCTTTACTAACGTATTTAATGATTTTTCTCTATTTTCGCTCTAACTACAGCATTGTTAGTGGGTAATTTGGGTGGGATAATTCATTCTAATGCAGTAGGTTGTATGGTTAAGGTAATTTATTCTTGTTGTTTCTTGATTGGTTATTGTTGTTAGAGTGCTTCCATTGTAATATAGATTGTACTATGATGAATATATATATATTTAATGATAGATGCAAATATAAGTTATTATTTTCTACACACTAATGCAAATCATTATATTTCATGTTTATCATGATGATTTGCATTTTTTAAATTACTTGCTTTAGTGAATAAGTTAACATGTGGATTTAGGTTTCTATTCTTTATTTAGTTTTTTATAGTGGCAAAGCCACGTTAAGTGGAATGAGTGCAAATAAAGACATTGAATCTTTAAAATTTTCTTTTATATAAAAATTGTAACTTTTGATAAAAAAAACTTTTAAAAAATATTATAAGTTTTCATAAAAAATTAAGAAACAATATATCAATGTGGATTTTTGGTGAGATATCAAAATATAATCCTAAATTTTGAAAAATAAATACATAAATTTGGATCCACTAATTGTGGGTTCTTGACTTCACCACTAATCCCCTAAGACAAAACATATGATAGATTCCTTATTAGCATTAATTCCCTATTCTTAGCTATGTTTAGTTCTTGTATCAATTTATTCACTACTAACTCAATGAAGTGAATTTGATAAGTACTTTTAAGAATAAAGAGTCCATATTTCAAATAGGTTCGCTAATCATGATCATAAAGCTTAAAATGATTGCTATAAATATGAAAGAAAGGAACTGCTTTGAAGATACCATAATGTAGGGGTTTTTCATCACTATTCATTCCCCATTATGTAACTACCTTCAAATACCTAGTTATCTTACACCTTTTTTTTAAAGTTATAAGATCTACACCAAGCTCTTTGCCTGCTTGTGTAATAGGCATGTAGAAGTGGCTTCTCCTCTTATAATTAAGAAACCATAAAATAATCATAATGAAGAAATTAAAAATACTACTAAGGTTGTAAAAAATATGTCATTCACAACTTACATATAGTGTAAAAGATCTCTGATCTACAAAAGCATCACTTTTTTTTTACTTGAATGTATTATTCCATATCAAGTAATGAGTCATTTTTTTCAGTATTGTTTCCTTTACTTTTTATCTTCTGGTTGGGAAAGTTATCTCACCAATACCTACTACTTCTAAATTGATGATATATGATCTTCACCATTTGGCACTCTTGTAAAAAAGGTTGTAACTCTATTGACTTAATGGCGGCATGGAGATAAGCTAACCAAAGATCTTCTTTAAGCCACTTGTGATTTGCACTTAATTTTTAGCAATGCAACAAAGATTGCCTTGCTAGTAGCTTAGTATAAGCCATAAGAGGTCAATTAGGATTTTGAGTTAGCTCTTCTTTTTACCACTACTAAATTAGTAGAAGTGCATCTTCTTTTATAAGTGAACCAAATAGTGAAGATCCTATATTGTTAGATGTAGAAATAGTAAGTATTGGTAAGGCAAATTCTCTTAATAGAAGGCAATGAGTAAGGGAAGTAATAGTGAAAAAGGTGACTTATTACTTGATATAAATAATAAATTCAAGCTAAAAAAAAAAGAAATAATATTTTTATAGGTTAGAAGCTTTCTATGTTATATGTAAGATATGGATAACATAACTTTTTATAGCTTTGGTAGTATTTTTAATTTCTTCACTATGATAATTTAATGGTTTCCTAATTGTAGGACAAGGAGCCACTTTTACATGCCTATAGTACAAGCAACCAAGGAGCTTCATGTGGCTTTCATGCTTTGAAGAAAAGGTACAATATAGCTAAGTATTTAGAGGTGGTTACGTAATGAAAGAAATAAATAATGATGAAAATTTTCTTACATCATGGTATCTTTGAAATAGCCTTTTGGTTTCATGTTTATGGAAATTATTTTAATCCTTAATACCTAGAATTGTTACCATGGACATAAGACTAAAGAACTTCTTTAAGGATACTATAGTGTAGAGGAATTTACATTTATGTTCATTTCCTTCATTATAAGGCAACATCTAAATACCTAATTATTTGTACTTTTTCTTCAAAGTTGTGATACCTATATTAAACTCATTGACTACTTGTGTTATGGATATGTAAAAGTGTATCCCTCTCTTACAATTAATAAACTATTAAATAATTAATCATACTCAATAATTTTGTACTTCTTAATATTTCTACATGCTTATTTCCTAAATTTTATATAAATAAACAAATATAAATTGCATGCAAGTATGCATTAAGAAAAAGTATATTTATAGAAATTGTTCTAGAATATTCAATGATAATCTTTGCTCTGCTAACCCTTTTAAACAAATTAATAGCATTCACATGCATATTACACCCTTTATATTCATAAGAAATTTTTACAATTACATTCTCTAGATAAGGGAGGCTTGTAAGAAAAAAGTTAAGTGGAATTGAGTATGAGAGAGAGAGAGAGAGAGAGAGAGAGAGAGAAGTTTCATGTTCAGGAAGATTTTAAAATAATTATTTCAATTTCTGACTCAAATCTGATTTCCTTCTTTCTCTCATAATATTAATTTCATCCTAAATTTCTTTTACAAGCCTCTTTTATCTAGGGAACATAAATGTGAATATTTTTGAAAATTATAAAAGGTGTAATGTGCATGTAAATGCCATTAGTTTTTATAAAAAAAAAGTTACAGAGCAAATATTATCCTTTTATCTTCTAGAACAATTTCTATAAGTATACTTTTTCTTATTGTATGCTTGCATGCAATCTATATTTGTTTAAATCTTAGGAAATAAACATATGAAAAAAACTAGAAAGTATGTAATTATCGATTATGATTAATTATTTAATGTTCACTAATTATGGGAAAAGGTCACACTCCTACATACCTGTTACATAAGAAATCAAAAAGCTTAATAGAGTTCTCATAACTTTGAAAAAAAATGTAAATAACTAAATATTGGAAGGTGGCCACATAATGTAGGAAATAAACAATGATAAAAATTTCTCTCTATTATGGTATCATCGAAGCAGTTCATTGCTTTTATATCCATGGAAACAATTTTATATCAAATCCTTGTACAAATACTTGTTCATTATTTTTAAGGGTATTCTTAAATTTAATCCATTGAGTTAGTAGTAAATCGATTGAAATGTGGTCATCTTTGTCTACTTCAAATTGGTATTTTGACATAAATTGTGGTCAAGATAGGACGACCTCCTAAGAGCAATTATTTATATCTCACCAATTGATGATTGAGCAATATGGGTGCAACATTTATGTGTTGTTTGAGAGCTAGTAATATAAGGCTTTTTAGTAGCAATTTCTATCTTAGAAGTTGATAATCTAGTAGCATAAGTGCAACATTAACACATTATTCAAGAGCTAGTGATTTTTTATATTTATTCTTATTTTCATATTGTAGAGCGTGGACATTGATTTTTTAGGATATATATAAAAAATTATTGATTTTTATTTTTTTACTTAATAAAAATAAAATATTCACATTCAATTTTATTTTATGAATCAATTTTATTTCATGAAACTCCATTGCAACATTATTAAAAGAGTTTAAAGTTGTATGAAATTTAATCAAGTAGGATTGTCACAATTTGCATACTATAAAAATAAATAATGCATTAACAAGGTGTATAATATTGGTGATCACATTTTGAATACAATGTCACAAGTTATTTAGGAATTTCCCACTTAGCAATAGATTTACCCCTGATTTAAAATTAGTAATAGAAAAAAAGTAAAGACGAATCAAGGATGCAGATTTCATCACTATATATAAGTTTAGCAATAGAATAATATATCATTAATTCCATCTTATTATGCATTCATTCCATTATCATCTTACAAATTATGACAAATTTAGCAACTAATGAAATTAATTCATCATTAATTAATTACTCACACATTATTTACTAATGCCTTATTTTTTGTCATTATTTTCATCATTGATTTATGTCTTTTTTGTAATAGATAACCTCTATATGTGGCCCTTATGCTAGCTATCCAATAGGCATATATACATATTTCATAACTTATGTTCACTACCTAGATACCCAATGTGCCCTTACTTGTAATTATTCCCTCATGACAAGACTTTAGAAATTTGAAAGCCTCTATATTTGATAAGTAGTCACCACAAGACTCAAGCACCTTCTCAATAATATAACCTTTAACAATGTATCTTCTAGTTGATGTTAATTTCTTACATACCTTTTTAGGATTTTCATATATTGTTCAAAAAGGTATATCCACATTAACTAAACTGGTCCATATAATTTTATCATGCTTACCAAATTGACAACTAGATGCACCATGATGTTAAAGAAGGAAAACAAGAAGTACATCTTAAGTTGATATAGTGTAACCATAACTTTTTTTTGTAAGTTTTTTGAATTCTAAGGTCAACAATCTTACTACATATTACACCAAAGAAGAAACAAAGTTCAGTGAGAGTATATCTAATATGTTTTGATAAGATAGATTGAAAAGCAATTGGTAATATTTATTGCATTAAAGCATGACAATCATGAGACTTTAAGCTAATTAACTTTAAGTCTTTCATTAAGATAAGGGTCTTAATGTTTGAAAAATACCTTATATCACCTTAATACCAAGTAAACACTTATAGAAACTTGTCTTCTTCTTTTTAGATAGAGTATGACAAACTCAGAAGATATGTATGTTAACCCTTTCTTCTTAGTATTAGTTCTCTTCGAATGGACATTTCAACTAAATCTAATTTAACTTTAACTCTATTCTTGCTCTTCCTCAATATGTTCAATAGCATTCTAACAAGATTATCATAAATATTTTCCTTCATATACATGACATTATTGTTAAGTTTCACATACAACTTTTGTTAGGTTTTATATCAAATAGCATAATTTAAAAATTTATTCCAAAATCTATCAAGAATTCAAGCAAAAAAAGAATAAACTAGTGTTAGTGTTTATACCTTTGTTATATGAGACTCACTTGCTATAAAAAAATCTACTACTACTTCTGATAAACAATTCTATCATTAATGTCTAAATAATTCAATCACAAATGCATAAATTATTTAGGATTGAACATGTCTAATCACAATCAAATCTCATCATGAACACACGAGCTGGATCATCATAAATGTAGGAACATGATTATAACAAATCACAAACATTATCCAGAAAGGTGACTTCTCTATAGTATTAACATGAACATTCGAATACTTTGAATTAATTGAATAGGATTGGTCTCTTTTTCTCTCCCAATATAGTGCTAGCTTTAGGACTTTTCTAGTTTTGGTCACACTCTCAAAAACCTTAAAACATTTTTTTTATCTCATAGATGATAACCATATGTTTTCCTAATCTTAACTAGATATTTATTAAATCTTATGATCAATATTTTAACCAAATACACTACAATAAATTAACATTTGTGCTACTGTTAAAATCGTGGCACAAGATTAAAATTTTCATAACTATACTATTTAATTATGGAAATACTGGTTAAATAGTCCCGTGACACAAGTAAGCATGGCAAGAAAATTGTCACAAGAAAAAGGGTCTTGTGGCATAAATGAATTTTTTTGCCACGGGTTCACTTGTAACTAATAGATTCTTCTAATCAAAAGTACAAATGTGGCAAGAAAGGTACATCCGTAGCTAGTAATTCATATTGCCACGAATAAAATCATAGTAAAAAATAAAATAAAATAATTATAAAACTAATATAATTAGCTAAATTAATTTTTATATATCTAAATTAAATTGATTATCTAACCAATTCAATCAAGTATTATCTTATCATTTTATTTATACATCTATTGAAATCTATTAATACTTTTGACCCATATCTAGTTAGGATAAATCATTGAAATTTTATTTTTCTAGAAATTATAATTGCATTTACTGAAAGTCGAACTTGAATCTCCAAGCTAAAGAATGACATGCCAAACTACTGTGCTAGTTTGCTTCTTTAGTATTAGAATATAATATATTTTATATAAAATTTTAATTGATCAATTAACTTCAAAAATAAACTACACTTATATAACACTAATTATATAATAATAAAATATTACATAAATACATATAATTAAAATGCACTAATAATAAAATATTTTATAATTTTATTTTAAAAATTAATTTTTTATAAATGAAATTCCCATTTATTTTTTTTAGTAATTTTGATTATATCAAATTTATTCTTTATAAATATCTTATATCAATTTATCTCTCATAAATAATTAATTAGTTAATTTTATCCTTTTATTAATATTTTTATTAATTATTATTAATTAAGTTATTACAAAATAAAAGTAAAATTTTTATATCTTTCAGATAATTTTTTATTATTTTCTAAAATTCCTTCAATAAAGTTTGAATTATATGAAATAAATATCTATACAAATCATAATTTTGAACTATTATCTATATTTAAATTTTAATTATAATTTAAAATTTAAATTATTATAAATTATTTACTTTTAATTTTTATTAATAATACATATTTTATCATTCATAAATATAAATTAAATCATTTAAACCTTCATAAATTCTTTATATTAATTTCTTCTCTCATATGTTATTTATATTTAATTTTTATTTTTCATTTATCAAGTCATTAACCTATCAATAAAATTATAAATGAATAGACTAAATTAATTAAATTATTATTTAGAAGGAAAGAAATTATTACAAAATATATGTAAGAAATAAAATTAATACAATTGGAATTAATAAAAGATGAAAATGAAAATTTAGACATTTTTTAGATATCACTCCCTCAAATATAATTTATTTAAAATATTTTAATATAATAATTTTATCATTATTAAATTATACATAATTTTACATAACTATTATTTTTAATTTTTTAATGAAAGTTTTGTTGATATTAAAGTGATTAATGTAAAATTTATTATATATTTCTATAATAAAACTTGTTATAACTTATCTCATAAATTATACTATTTATATATAATATAATGATTTCAGTATTTTCATAATATATATCTTCTTTATTATCACATTTTTTAGAATAATGTGATGAGATAAAAAAATAAATTTTTATAATATTTTATACTTTAAATTATTTTTTTGTTTAATTGATATTTTAAAAATTGGATTAAATAATGAATTGGAAAAATTGTTATATACATATGTATTATATATATGTATATGTAAATCTTATTAATTTTTAATTTTAGTATGTATAGAATTTAAATTCATTGAATAATTATATAATACACTCTTTAATATATTATAATATTTATTTTATTAATGTATACTAATTTTATTATATAAATTTAATTAATGTAAAGTTAAATAATTATTTATTATTTATAAAAAATAGTTACATTCTAATAAATTAAATTTAGTACATATATATATATAAATACTTAAGAGCTTAACAATTGAATTCTTTCTTACATATCTTAAAATTTGAGGTTCTACTCCTATTTAAATTATTTTAAGAAAAATAATAAAAGTATATAATTATACAATTTATGACTAATTCTATCTTTTTACATATATTTTATGAATTAACTATTTAAAAATATTAATTTTTATAGTTTTTTTATTTTGATTGATGAGGCTAATTAGTTGATCAAATAATGAATTAGTTATTTATTAAACATCTATAATATATAAATATTTATTTTTTTATTATCTACCATATTGCAGCATGTTGCACTTATTATAAATTATATTTTTTATATGTGTAGTTTCTAAAAATGATATATTTGACTATGATTTTATTTATAAAAGTAATTCATGGCATAAGTAATACTTTGCTATAAATAAAGTTTTCTGACTTATATGATAGAATAAGTGATATTTTATCATATAAAATGCATACTTGTAATTTAATTTGTAGTACAAGTGATACTTTGCTATGAGTAGAGTTTTTTTGTAGCACAAATAATACTTAACCATGAAAGTTGTATTCCCGTAGCTTAATCTTATGGTGCAAGTGGTATTTTACCACGAATAAAATTTTTTCGTAGTACAAGTAATACTTTGCTACGAAAATTGTGTTCTCGTAGCTTTATTTGTGGAATAAGTGATATTTTGCCATAGGTAAAATTTTCCTATGGTATCAATTTTTTAATTTTTTAGATATTTGTTTAAATTTTTTTTCTCTTGGTAAATGATAAAATTGCCACGATTTTTGAATTTTTGTGGCATAATTTGTAGCACAAGTGTTAATTGATTGTAATGATATTTCTTTTTAAAAGATTTGACTAGTATTAATTAGATATTATTATCTTACCAATATATTTTATTTTATAAATAAAAAACTCTTTTTGATCTCTAACCAAGACTACTTTAAGAAGGAGATAATAAGGTTTTAATTATTAACTAAGCCCAAATACGACTCTAGTTAATAATTAGCCCAAATCTAGTGTCTCCCAAGTATAGCTTAATCATATTATGCTATTGCTTAGTAAATACCAATCATATTGAGTTTATCCTGATTACAAACTTTAATCTGACTGAGAGTTTTTAATTATATTATGAGCCTAATATTTGACTCATTCTATGTATATAACCTTAAAGGTTCTTATTATATTAGCAATGATCCTAAAATCTTATTTTATTATCATAGATAGTAAGTGGTATTTATCAATATATCACTACCATAAAATAATAAGAAACATAACCTTTCTCTAACCAATATTTTATGTAATTTAATCTCTTTTGTCTTGGACTAAATTTGAGGTATGGAATGTGTCACCCTCTTCATAATTCAATATATGTATTTCTTGATTTCAAAGTAAACTAACTAAAAATAGATGAATTAATATCACCTATTGATTCATTTAAGTACAACTAGGTATTTCATATTATCATTTAATCTAGCGGTTTACAATTATCACTTCTCATACATAGAAGGCATAAAATCTCATTTAAATCACTTACATTCCTCCATATGATTCATAATATACCTAATCACCACCTTTTAAGCTAACCCTATTATAGGTAACATTAGATGGCATCAAAGTACATAACTTCTTATGTAAGGAACTATAGTAATTTTAGGTCAAAGGATCATGTATATTATTGTCATTATAAGAATTGCCTATAATACTTATATAGTGATTTATATAGCATTTTCATGATGGGCCAATCTAGTACATTTATTCTTTAACATGTATCTATGAGTTAACTTTACATTATATATCCATAACCATGGTCATTAGCTAATATACATATTAGTCTTGATGTATTATTATTATCTTATTTTATAATAATACTCAACTAGGGATATTTTATAAATAATATAAATTATTTTAAGGGCAATTATTATATTTATTTATATTATATAGATATAACATTAAACATAATAATTGAAATGCCTTTATAATGAAAACATAATACATGTATGCAAATTCAATCATCCTTATGATTGGCTACTGGAGCATACATTAATAGCTTTTTCTAGAATAAAAGATTGAAAAATATAGATCTCTTCTTCCATGAAATCTTTCTTGTAGGGTTTAGTAAAAATGACATTGACATTTTTAACCTATTCATAAACTTGATCTCTAGGTAAGGGATTTGAAGCCAGTGATTTTTTTGCTAACCCATTAAAAGCTTTCCTTAGCTTGCAATGTTAATAGCCGTAGGGCAAAAATCTTAAGTGGCTAAGATACATCATCTTCTTTCCATGCCTCAATTGAGAAGAACAAGCACCAATTTCATAAATATGGCATACTCTATATCTTTTAACATTGTAGCCAGACAAATTGCTTATGCTAAGAAGTCATTGATTATACAAAAGAGCATAGAATGTAAAATGAAACATTTCTAACAATATATATCAAAGACCAAGATACCTTCCCAGATCATCTTTAGGTCTTCTATTAGCAATGTTAAGAAGATATTTGTGTAATTCTTAGTTGTTTAGGGCTTAAAATTAATAAGGATAACATGACATGCTTCATGCATAGCCTAAGAGGTAGATTGTAGATCATCAATATAATAAGATATGTTTATGTTTGCCATTATATTACCATAAAGGTTCATTCCATCCATACAAAGTATAGGCCTAAGTTTTTTTAGCCCATAACCAGGTGCAAGGAACAATGTATCAACTATATGCCTTTAAAGGGAATCAGTTAGATACCAAAGCTTATCAATAGGTAAGATCTAGTCCTTATGCCATGTTAGATTCTTAATATCCTTTCCATTGGTGAACATTCATTTAAACCTTGGTATTATTAGAAGATATCATTGCTATCTTTCTTCCTTAATTTGTAACATGGTGCCCTGCATTTTGGACATTCATTTAAAATCATATGTTCCATTTATTGTAGTATGCAATTATTAAGACAAGCATGTATCTTTTTGTACTTTATACCTATTAGGCACATAACTTTCTTGGCCTTATAAGTAAGATCCAAAAGCCCATTCCTTTTGCAAGGTATTTCTTTTAATAGATGCAACAATATCATAAAGCTTTTATTACTCCAACCATTCCCCACCTTCAAGTTAAACAATCTTAGCATAGTAGATAATTGTATAAATTTGGTCTAATCTATATATAATAGCTTTTCTGCATCATTTAACAAGTTATAAAGGACATGTGCGCATTGAATGAATTTACCTTTAATATCATGCACCATGTCCTTTAACCAATCATCTATTCTTACATCTATGTTATCATTTTCATGGATCAGCTTGCCTCAGTAGGTATAGATGAATTAGATAAATCACCTTCTCTATGTTATATCCATCACATATACCCCTAGTTAATGTAGCTAAAAAATGTATGCTTTCTTATCCTTGATGGATTGACCATCCTAGTATAGACATATTTCTCATAAAGATACCTAATGAGCTTATTTCCTTTTCCTAACTAATAATAAATCTAATAAATTCCTCGATCCTTTTGGCATATTTAGCACTTATGCAATGAGTATACATCTATTTATAGTCTATGACTACCTAATCTATATAAAAAATGCAACAAATACATAAGAAATATCTATAAATAAAAAATTACACTAACATATGAACAATATTAGGGTTTTAATGAAGTCAATATGCATATGTTGACATTTACACCATTCAAAACCCTAGAAAAGGTAATTAAACATATAGAATCCAAACAGATATAGAGGTACACAATCACAAAATCAAAATGTTCATCCCTAAATTTAGAGGAAAAATAAGGAATTCTAACACACCTTAATGAAAAGAAGAAAACTACAGTGAGCTAGGGGTGAATTAAAGGTTGAATGTGAGCTTTATTGATCTTTGGTAGAAATATCTAATAATGAATCTTGTGAGAAAGGTTGAACAACTCTACATAATACATTTTGGAACCAAGTGAAAGATTCATATTTATTTCAACTTTTGTTGTCATTTTTGTGAATTATTTAAAGAGCAAAATGAGATTGTTCGATTTTCCATGTTAGTTGTATACTAAAATCGACATCTAATATTCAATGTATTATGTTCAAAATATTAATGATCAAATATAACATGTTGGTTACCTAAAAATTATTATCTTTATTACTTTCTACATTAGTTTTAAATAAAAAAAATTAATATGTTATATTAAAAAAATTAAATTTCAACATCAGTTTTATTTCAAATTGATGTAGTTTCCTTATTTTTTTTATTAGAGAACAATTTGTATTTGAATATAAAAAATCTTGTTTAATATGCCAATTATTATAAAAAGTAGACATCATAATATAAAGACATCAATATAAAGAAAAAAATTAATGTGGTTTCATTGTTTTCTTATTATTGGAAAGTGAAATCTTTAACATTTCAAATGAAAGATAATAATTAGAAAAGAATTATTTTTAAATGTTTTAAATAAATAGAGAGTTAATTATATCTCATTTTGTAAATGAAGTATATGTTCTATTCATACCAAAAGAGAGTTATTGAAATGCAAAAACTAAACATAAGTATTAGAGAAAGTAAATTAAGAAATATATGAAAAATAGATAATAAACAATTATAAAAATATACTATTTTATTTACTTACATGTACATCATTGCATGATTACTTCAACAAATGCAATAAATAACCAATTTTTATTACATATTTTATATCATTACATCAAAGATGTTGATGAATAGAATATTCCATCCCTAGTGCTAGTTTTTCTCATTAACTAGATTCTTATTTTTTTTATATTGCTTAAGGTTGCTTTTAAGTTAGAAGGTGTAGGTGACTCTCCTACTTCAATCCCCAAAGAGAAAGTCTTTTTCCGTAGTACAACTAAACATAGGAAAACATAGTTTTTCAATTTCTCTTCCTATTGTAATGGTGGAAAAAAATTAAGAAGTTAGCTCGTATTACTTATGCTTAATTACATGTAAAAGGAGACTTCCTACTTGTAGATTGAGGTAGGGATGTAGGAAATGTCTAGGTAATACATTTGCTTTCATTATCAATTTGTAAGTGTGGATTGGATGCAAGATAGCTCTCCTTACATCTCAAGAAGTACATTTAAAGATGCCTTAATTCTTGTTACAAGCCTTACTTCTTTTAATATCTTAGGTTTCTTAGTGTGACTATTATGGTTTATCACCCTGAAAAACCTGAGATATTGGGGAAAGCAAGTCATTTGATATGATCCAAAGTATTTCTAAATGCCAGATGAGATAGAAGAAAAACTATCTTTAAATTTAACCTAAACTTTCAAATTAGATAATAGATACAAAGGCATCACCGAATTGTTCAAAATGGAGATTGCAAGCAAAACTTATAGGTAATATGTATTGGTTATAAGAACCATTATCAAAGTTTAAAAGTTTGGCAATTTAAAATGTAGCACCTAAAATTCTTTTATACATTGATTTTTTGAAAAATCAATATTGCATGTTTTCATGATTTCATATAATCTCATGAATATTGTAGTGCAATTTAAATAAGCTAACCATTGACATAATTTTACACATCAGTTATCAATATAAACTGACATGGTAAGTCATTTGCAATTTCTAATAATATCGTAAATATAAATATTAATTACTTGTAAATGACCTTTAGATGTTAATTTTATATACAACCAACATCTAAGTATTTACAGTTTCCAATAATACTGTAAATACAAAAATTAATCTAACATGCTATTTGGTATTACTTTAGACATTGGATATTTAAAAATTGACATGGCTTATCAAAAATAAGTTTATAGCTGATATCCATGTCAAATTTTATTAAATAGTTGATATGGTTTGCTCATTTTTTTTTCAAAATCTAGTATGCTATAAATATAATTTTACACAATGAAATCTTGAGATTTTAGAAAATTTTATATTATGATATTATTATACAATAAAGATTAATGATAATAGCAATAAAAGATCAAATATATTTACATATTCACATATGAAGGTACAGATTAAATAAAAACTTTAATTATAATATATCATTATATGATTAAAATTACATAGGAAAATATAAAGCATTTTTACGGTTATATATATTCCATAAAACAACTTACATAAAAACTATACTTTTATAGTATAATCATTATGTATCTAAATTTAATCCATAAAATATTCCTTGTTGCAAATTCTTGTATATTCAAGAAAGTTAATTTGTTTTCCTTATATTGAAATGTTCCAAAAGAATATGCAAATATTAGCCATTCCTTGCTTTAATGTACAGGGTGGATATGAGGATAACTTATATTTAGGAATTCTTCGAATTTATGGAAGTATCACATCCAAAACTTTAATGCCTTATTTCATTTGAAAGCAAGAGATATTAAAGTCTTGGATAGGATGCTTCCACAAAATTTGAAGTATTTTCAAAAAATAAGTGAATTGCGTTCAAATTCAACCTAAAATATAAAAAAGAGTAGGAATGAAATTCATAGATACTAAGAGAAATAATAGATGTCAATTATTAATAAAAAATTGACACCCTATGTATTACAATTTTCAAAGTAAGATGTGATTCTCATACATTTAGACATTGACTAAGCCCAAATTAAAATATAAAGTAAAATAAACATCTATCATAAATAATAACTATTGTCTTAAGTTTTTACATAACCAATTCTTCACTTTCAATTAGATATCATGATTTTACAACGTTAATTTTTTATTTGAATTCACATGATAAGTTACACTTATTTTCAGAAATATCACTACAATTATGTGCATTGATTTTCACCTTAACTGACATTAATATGGTGACATTGTATTGCAATTCTATAATAATAAAATTAGACCAACCATTTATTAGTTCGGGTTTGAATCTAATAATTAAATATTTAATGAGCCTTAAGTTCTTTTTGGGTATTACATTAGATATGTTAAAATTTACATTAAATTACAAAATATTTTAATACAATATTTTTTTATTTTATAATATTTAATAGATCTTGAATCTTTTTTAAGCATCATATTAGACCTATTTAAGTAATATATTCCTTAATTAAAATATTATTATATAAAAATCAATATTATCATATATATAAAAATACCATGACAACTTATTTGAGATAAATAGTTTTCAAAATATTTAAATTTACATTAAACCCTAAATATATTTTAAAATAATATTTTATTTATTATATAATATTACTTTGTACAATATAGGAGCATATCTCACGAAAATATAAATAAATAAATAAATAAATAATTATCTATAAGTTGACCTAATGTGACCTTTAATTAATAGAGTTAATAATAACATAACTTACATTCATCTTAAAATTGATATAGATAGTATGAATGAGTTAAAATAAGAATAAATATAAATGAAAAAAATATGTATAATTCATAATTGTTAGGTGTGAATATTATCAATAAGAAAAAATAATCTTTTATTTTTATTAAAAAATTTAAAATCATATTTTTATTAACAAATCTAAATGAATCTATATTAAATCTTTTAATCAGATCTTATTGAATCCTTAATTAATATGTAGTAACAAGCTTTTAATGCTTCTAAATCTAATTTGATTCAACTTCAATCTATCCAAATCCAATGTGTTCCCATCCTTGTTTATACCAGCAATGAAAATGTTTCCATACATATTCAATATTTTATCCATTTTTACGAAAGTTTGAATATTTTACGATAGTTTTTATAGTTTTTATAAACGTTATAATCATATATAAATTTTACATGTATAAATACATAAAATTATTAATTTATTAATTAAATTATGAGAAAAATATTTTTTAAAAGTTGTTGCTTATAAGGAACTTAGATCTTTTCGTAAAAAAATACAAAAAAATATAACATTTTATGAAAAATGCAAAATCTTTTTAATTTTGGAGTAATTGAATTTAATCTCCACTAACTCTATAAAATTAGAATTAGAATATTAAAATTATATAAAATTTTAAAGTGAAAAACCTATGCTTCACTCGAATAATAATTTTATTTGATTACTTGATTTTTTTAAGAACATTGTTTAACCACATAATGCTATATAATTATACGGTGGTTGTCACATCAAATTTTTTATGCGATTTTGATTTTATTTTCACACACTTATTTAAAACTTTATACATCTAATTATTTCTATTAATTACCAAACGTAGAATTGAGTTGAAAATTATATGAAAAAGTAACATGACAAATCAATATCTAATAATATTAAGACACTTATTTAAAAATTGTAGAAAAAATGATATTTTTTCATGAAGGTTTTAATATTCCATTACATCTAAAGTTTGATTCTTGATTCTTATATGCATATTCAGAAGTTTAACCACTCTTCCAAATACAAAAAAAAAAATGATTTACTCTAATACGTACCATAACTTTATTTTTAACTATTAATATAAGTGATATGTCATTCATTTATTGATATAAATAGAAATGATACTTTTTTATAAAACATATTTTCTGACGAAATAAATAAAACCTATTTAAACATATATTTTCGAAAGTCAAAATTTGTCCATCTATGCTCAATAATATTAATATATTTTCCTCATTTAAATTTTTTTATCCAATTTTTAATAAAATATACCATAATTAGTAAGTTAAGTGAATTTAGAATCGCAAGGGAGCAAAAGGATAGGGTATATTTGAATATGGATATGTTATTATTTTTTTTTATTTTCAAAAACTTTTCTCAAAAGTTATTTTATAAAATCATTTTTTTAATTTTCAAAAACTATTTCAACATTCAAGGAAAGCAAATAATAAAGGATGGCTGGTATTATAAATAAGAAAAGGTTTCATTTAATTTTAAAACTAACATCAAGAATGAAAAAAAAATTAAAAAATCTAAAAGTTATTTCTAATTTTTTATTTTTTAGCTTAAAAACAAATTTTAGAAATAATTCCTAAATAAGAAGTTTTTTTTTCAAAAATAGTAAACAAATAGACCTATATCTTTTTTAAAAACACAATAAACAAATAGAAAAATAGAAAACTAAATTGATTCTAGAATTCTCAACTGAGATTAAAAAAAATATTAGCTCTATCCTCATATTTTAAATTTACAAATTATATACTATTGGTATATTCTTTACAAAAATATCCATAATGGAATATATGAATTTTGATATTGACCAATATCTTTTTGTGATTTTTTTTCTTGTTTAAAGTGTGTTAGTAATATAAAGATGATAAAATTAATATATTTTAGTCTTTATCGCTAATTTTTTATATCAATTCACATGAATATAGAAATTTACTTTTAATCACACGTGGTTTCATCTCATTTCATTTAACTCATAAAATTTTTAGTTAAAAATTGAATAGAAAAAAAGTTTAGAAGAGTAAAATACTAATAGTAGAAAATACAAGTAGACAAATTTTAATATTTGAAAATACAGGTGAATTAAATGAAATTAACAAAATTAAGTAATTTTCTCAATTTTTTTTTAAATCAAATAATTAAATAAATAATTAATTGAGTAGATAATGAATATTAATTCTAAAATTTTATATAAGTTAAGTTTCAATTTCAAGATTACAAGTTACTTGGTATATGAAAAATTCAATCACCCGAAGAAACGACTCTCAGCATTTTTTCTCAAATTTGTTTTATAAAAGTAAGAAGTTTCGTATGCACGCTCATTTTTTATATCTCAGTAAGAACAAAACCCTATTAATCTACGTTCCGGCGGTTGTATTTGACCTCAACATATATGTCTTAGCTTATCTTTGCCAAAATACCCTGCGTCATTATGTTTTTTCTCTTTTTTTTTTTTTTTCCAATTTTAATCGGGTAATATTATAACAATTCCCATATATTTGACCGATCAACTTGTTTGTTTCTCACCTCTAAAATGTTTGTTTTAGAAACGTATATTCTTCAAACTTTTGAACCCATTCATTTGGCCGTATTATCATACTTCCAAATGCAAACCTGCCTGCCATATTCAATGCTCACCCTCTTAAATTGATTCCCTCAGACCTCAGCGAGCACTTTCCTCAAACACAAAATCTGCCATTTTCTTCCTCAAGATCACCTTCAGTCCTTCTATCCCAGATGACCTTGTCCTTGCAACCTAATGTCTCTCTGTCTCTAACACTAACGTCATCATCTTCTTCATCATCTCCATGTCTACCTCAATCCTTAAATCCAGAAGAAAGAGGCATACAATTGATTCAGCTTCTCTTGTCAAGTGTCAATCATGTTTCCTCCGGCAACCTCCGCTCGGCTGACACCTGCCTCCACCGGATATCGCAGCTCGCCTCTGTCTCCGGCGACTCCATGCAACGACTAGCAGCTCATTTTGCGTCAGCTCTCGCACTTAGGCTCCTGAAGCGTTGGCCCGGCCTTTACAAAGCTAAGTCTTCTCATTCATCTATACATGATCTTGATCAGGCCACGTGTACCTTTGAGTCTTTTCCTTACTTGGGCCTTGCCTATGACATTGTAGCCCAAGCCTTGGTCCAATCCATGTATCAGGAGAGTCAAGTTCACATTGTGGGTTTGGGCTATGTTGACCCAAAATTTTGGGCTTCAATCATTCAGGGATTTGGGAGGAAATCAAATGGGCCCCCACTTTTGAAGATAACTTGTGTGAATAGTAATAAGGAAATTTTAGAGAAGCTAGGCACAATGCTAGTGAAAGAAGCTAAAACTTTTGAGATTTTATTTCAATTCAACTCATTAGACGTTGGTTTAAGCGAGTTAAATAGGGACAAGCTTCAATTAAATTCAAGGGAAGCATTAGCTTTTATTTCAATTTTAAATCTTCATGAATTATTAGTCGAAGACAATTGTATAAACATGCATTTTGGTGTTGCCAACAAAAGTAATGCAATAAAAAATTGTAAGGAATTGGATCAATTTTTAGACAAGATTAAAGAAATGTCACCAAAAATCATGTTTTTGGTAGAGCAAGAAACTGATCATAATTTAAGTCATTTAAAGGATAGATTTAAGGAGTGTTTGCATTATTATAGTGCAATGTTTGATTCATTAAATGTCACTTTTGAGGGATTTTCATGTGACCAAAGGCTAGTTTTGGAGAAAAGATTTGGAAGAGAAATTGAAAATATTATAGCTTCTGATGGTTTGGAAAGGAAGGAAAGACATGAAAGGTATGCAAGTTGGTTAGTTCGATTCATCCAGGCTAGGTTTAAACCAGTCTGATTATGGTATGGAGTTACAGAGGAAGCCAAGCAATTAATGAGGAACTATTGTAATGGATACCAAGTTGCTAATCATAAGTCAAGTTTGATGATCTGTTGGCATGATAGGTCTCTTTATGCTATATCAGCTTGGATTTGTTAGTTAATGGTTTCAATTCTTGATTAATGCAAAATGTTGAATAATCTAAAAATGTTGTTAGCATTAGTTATCAATATGTCATTAACATGTGGATTTTCTATAATAAACTAGTTATTAGCATTATATTTATATTTAGCTTTAGGTCATAATATTGATCTTAAGCACTATTTTTTTGTTTTAATAATATCATTATATATAGATAAAAAAAATTGTAGTCACTTGAACTGCCTTTTTCATTATGGCTAGAAGAATTTTCTTTTATCATTTATCTCATACTCGTATTTAACAATGCAAACTTTCTATTTTTTTAAGTTAAATAAATTATTCTGCTTATGTATAGTTTTATTCAATCTTTTATTATATTGCTCATAAATTAAAAGTTTAAATTAATTTTTATATTCCTTATTAAATATTTTTCATCACTTTTTCATTGACATATTATATACATAACCAATCAATAATTCTTACTGATGTGATTTGTTAATGGATGATATGAACCTTCCATACAATAAAGAAAAACAACCAATTTTATAGAATTATTTTTTTAAGAAAATAGATAAGTCAATTTTATCCTATTTTAAAAGTTGTTAATTATTAGTTAAAGTCTTTAATTCATGTGACATTTAATATTTCTTGAAGACTTTGTATCTTTTGTTATATCCCAAGTTCATTCCTTTGTCTTTGCTTGTATGCATTTATTAGTTTAACCACTCTTACGATTAGGAAAAAAAAACTAGCAAGGATTAGGTCATATCGATAAAACTATGTTCAAATGTTTAAATTGTCAGCATAACTTTATTAAAAATTAATAGGAAATATTTATAGCAAGTTTTGTTAGTGATTTTATTATTAATAATTTTGATTGAAGGAAATATTAAACTTGTTGAATTTGCAAGATTAGCTCCAATTGAAACGTAGGATAGTATGCATAATAAAGACTTTCCTTTTAATAGGCATGTTGCATTTGCCATATAATGTTAGCACTTGTAGGCCTAGCATAATAAGGCATTGCATTTAAATGATGCTCAACATCCAACAAGACTAAGCCAAGTTATTTTGTCTTATGTAAGTAAGGTGGTAGCAAGTTTGGAAGGCATGGTTAATTTGGGAAAAATAGCAATTACAAAAATAGAAGTTAGCTAATGGCTATAAATTATTCTATAGGAAGATTCTTCACATGATATTTTTGCTTTTTTTTATTGAAAAGGTTATAATCATAGTGTTTTTGTTGTAGCTTTTGGTTTAATTTTTGGCTACTTTTATTATAAAGGCTTGGGTCTTGGTTTTTTTGTTGTATTTATTAGACTATTTTTAGACCTCCTAGTTTGATTTTATCTTTATGTCTATTTAAAAAAAAGAAATTAATTGATGTCTTTAGATTGGTGAAGCTTAATTCATATATTTTTTTAAAATTTGGATTACTAAAGTAGTTTGTAGTGGCCTAATTCAAAACATAAATAGGTGGTGGGTATTTGGATTTGTTAAGCCTTTTAGCCTATGGGTGGTGGATATTTGAATTTGTTGAACTTCTTAGTCTATGTTCTGCTTTTTAGGCTAAATATTAGGATATGATTAGAATTTTACAAGTTGCTTAGGACATTGGCTATCATAATATCCAAATTGAATGTGATTATAAAGTTTTAATTTAAGTTTTAAGTATTAAGATTTTTATGGGTTGCCATTAATTGTAAGTGTTTTAATTTTAATAAAATCAATCAAATAATAGTTTAAGAGGTTTATTTTTCAAAGCCCAATCTTAAGAGTGATCTATTAGTTATTATAGGCTTACAAATATATTAGGTTAATATATTTAGCAACTAAAGTATAAGTTTGTACCTTTATTGGTCCATAATAGGAGGGCCTGTTAGGTGACAGTTATTAAAGCTAATTAAAATTATAATTTAGTAGTTTAATGAAAATTGCAGTATAAGGCAACAAATCAGGTCAAATCTCTAGTGATTCACTTAATACATCCTTTCATATTTAATTATTGACTATGATTATAGAATTGTTTAAGCCTTTTATGCAATAAAAGTAGAAGAAATAAATGGAAATAGAAATGAAAATTAATCTTACACGCTTAAATAATTAAGCAAACAATATGTATACAAGATATAAGAATATAAACAAAATTAAATTAGGGGTTTTAATTTGAAACTAGATAAAATTCAATATTAGAAATAAAATGTAGAATTAACCTAAAAAAAATAATAGAGCAACACAATTGATTCAATGGAATTAAGAACTGTTTGATAGATTAATTACAAAATACAATATATTTGATAATTGCAACTAATTTTTTAACCTATAATCATTTGAAACCCCTACAATGATTTATGAATTCTATGTTAAATAACTATCTAAAATTTAATCAATTTAGATTACTAAAATTAAGTGACCATTATAATCCATAAAGCTAGATATAAATTAATTTGAATATAAAATTTAGCTAAATTTAAGGATTAAATGAAAAACCTTTGATTTAATCATTCAATCATTCATTCTCACAAGAATGATGATTAACTAACCAAAATTCAACATAAAATAAGATAGATATCATAAATCACATGAATGAACATAGATTATACCAAATCAATTTGTAATTTTGAAAATTAGATAAGAAAATCAATTAATAAAAGTTAATACTAAAGCCTAGGATCTCATAATATAAACTGATATGAGCCTTAAATTTCTTGAATTAATCCAAAAATTAACCTTTCATGGATTAAAAGAAGAAACTTGGAAAAAAAGAAAAAAGCTATTTAGAATTGTGTATTCTTGCCTTTTAAGGCACAAACCATATAATCTAATTTCCTCCCTTACTAATCTTAATAGGTCATGTTAATATGTCTCTTATGGTTATAAAGAATAAGGTCTTGATAATTTTAGAAGCTTAAAATCTAATTTACAAAATAATACACTACAAGAGTTATTCATAAGTCTGTCTTTTAACCATTGCAAGACTTTTAAAACTACGTAGTTTTACTAAACCCTAAACATAATAGTTGTTGGACTAACTCTTAGGCAATTTTGGGCATTAGTTTCATCTATTTTGGACCTTTAGAGCTTTAAATATGACCTAAAAATTGAGACTAGTTCCACTTGAACAAAAATAGAGCATCAACTTCATGGCCATTTTTAATCTCTCAAATGTTTGAATTGGGCTTTGGCCAAAATATGAAAGTTTTAAAGCTTTCTATAAGCTTTCCAATGATATAAATATGACCTAAATTCAATGTCCAAAACTAAAGTTATATTTGGAAACCTAAAATAGTATAAAATTTCAACATTAACTAAATAATTTCAAAACATTAGAAAACTAACACTTAATCATATAACAAGATCAATTTCATAAAATTAAGCATATGTAACATAATAAATGATATAAAATAGGAGGGAATAATATAAATAAAATTTTACACATCATTAGGGTTTGATTTATATTAGCTATATCTCCTTTCTACTTCGAACCTTATACATTAGTTTATCCTATTAGAGCTGTATTACACCTATAATGGTACACTATGAATGTTATGGAGACACATGAAAAAGTATGCTTTCATTTATTTTTTGGTGGTATATTTTATGCAAGGCTTAAATTAAATTCTCTACATGTGCTATTAGAGTTTGAACCCAAAATAATAAAAATTCTATAATTAATCTAGTGAATTTTTTGATTGAGTGTGGTTTACATTCATCATGATTTCATTCCAAGAATTGGCTTTAATAATATATAAGTTTTCAATTTTTTTCTTCCTAATAATTTTGTTACATAATTTGGGACATAGGCCTATGGTTTAATAAGGTTTGATTACTTTGATTGATTTGGGATTTTTTTTCACCCACATTCCTATTGGTAGAAGGATTTTTGGACTTTTTTCCTTTCCTTCTAATAATAGGATTATGATGTAGCATGATTCACCAATATACAGAATAAATTTTGAATTCATAATTGGATCTAGCATTTCAATTCTATTGCATGTAATTTTGCATAGAATCTTTCTTTATTTTATAATAATTTTTTAATTTGAGCATTTCTAGTGTATGTGAAGATTCATAAGATATTGTTTGTAATTTATCACAAACACTTGTTTCTAGTGAGAAATTTTATAAGAATTATTAACTATTTTATGCTTGTTAATTTTCTAGATTTAATTGCATAAATTAAGGGTTTTTTTATAATATTTTTGCAAGAAAAAAAGGTTTCTTTTAATAAACTCAAGATATGAAATTATTGTTTTGGATATTTTATCACTAATTCATTGTCCATTTATGACTTTGCCATAGAGTTCAAGTTGAGAATTGTCCTAAGAAGCCCCCACTTAAGTCTTAATGGTGGATCAATATCCACAACTTGAAAATGATAGTGCTTTTATACCTATATATTTGTGGCTTACACATTTTTCTATTTTCCATTTTTTTATTTTGGTTTTTTTTATCACCCATCTTTAGTCTTGGTTCATGGGCCTTGTAAAAGAAATTCAATATTGCTTAATATTTTGAGCCTATGTTACTTCAAAAGTTCTAATTAGATATGTGTTCATGAATGGCCCTAAGAAATGACATATCTTTCTAAAAAATGATTTCTTATAGGTATTCACAAAGGAAAATATCTTCTGAAAATGGATATAGTAAAGTTATAAATTACCTTCCTTATGTTGAGATAATAATTTTTGTAATATGCCTTATAATACCTATCCCAATAGCACCTTTTAAGTCTTGTGGTATTTTACATTTCTTGCAACATGGGATGGGAATCTGAATTTATTAAAATCTTGTCACAATTCAAAGTAATGTCTAGCATGGAATATTAGTCTTGTAAACTTTCATATGATTTATGGCTTTTAGAAATGGTTGGAAGTGTTGATCCCATCAATCAATATAAATATTGGTTCTTTCACTGAAATGTCTATGAATTGAATGATTGCCAATAAATGAGAAATGAGACAAAACTCAAAAATTACAATAAAAATTGTATATATATTATGATATGTCTATTTTGCAATGATAATACCTTCTCTTCTTGAATGTATTCTTTTTTTTATAAAAATTAAAAATATTTTTTTGTACTTAATAAAGTTTGAGATTGTGATATGATACAATATGATTTTAATAATCAATATTAGTTTATATTATTTAGCACCCATTAATAAACTAATTGTATTTTATTATTATTGATAATTTAATTTGTAGTTTTGGATTTAATTCAAATATCTTAGTTCTTTTAGGAGACTTATAAGTTAATTTGGATAATTATTATCAAAGTAAAATTATTCATTTTGATTTATAAACCTTCTAACTATTAGTAAATACTTACAAGCTTGATTTTTAACTATTTCACATGATTACTTGCCCAAAGGGGTAAGCATATGTTTTAATTAAAAATGAGCTTATTAATATAATTTTAATTATTTTATACAATGACTTATCAAAGGGGATTGTTGTATATTGTAATTAAAAATTAGTTTAGTGAAGTAATTTTGTTTTTAAATTTATTTTATTATTATATATTTTATCTACCAAAGGGAGATGAATTTACAATAATAAGGCATTTTTTTGGTTGGATTCAATTTAAAAAAAAATTACATATTGCATTCTTGCCTAAAGGAGATAATGTAAAAATGTTTAATATACTCTTAAGTGTGATTATTGATATTTTTAATGCTTAAAACTAATGTATTGCATTTCTAATCATTTTTACACAATTTCCTTTGCTATAAATATATTTTATTTTACATATTGTACATATGAAAGGTTTTTCAAATATTAATTTTCAAAAATGTTTGGTGTTTATGCTTATAAAAGTTTTCTTTTATCATAAATCTTATATGGGATAAGTAAAGTATCTTATTGAGCTATATTAATATTATTTTTGATATTTTATTTTTATTTTTATTTTTTATATATAGTTATGTTTCTTAAAAGAAACATATTAAAGGGAATTTGATTAAAATTATTAATTTACCTTTATGTTGATCTTAACCTAATGTAGAGTAAATAATTGAATTATTATGCTTTATATTACATAATTTGCTATGTAAATGTTATATGTGCAAATTATATAGCATGCAACTTTTGATTCAAAATATTTTAGTTATTGTTATGGACAATTTTATGTGTCTTGAATTTTTGGAAGATATATGAATTACCATGAGTAGTTATCACAAAAGTGGGGTTATTCTTATTGATTCATAGAATCTTCAAGTTATGTTACACAAGATTGTTTTATGATTATTGCATACAATAGCCTACTCAAAGAAGGTTCTCACATGTTTTAGTTAAGAATATTTTATGATAGATATAAATTTCTAAAGTTATTTTAATTTTAAATATTTATTTACCTAAAACGGATGGATTTTTAATATTACAATATTCACTTGGCTAGCTTTGCAAATAGTAGGAGGGTTTTTTATATGCTATATTTTTTGCTCACGGGAAAAACTACGATGATGTAACTTACTCCTATATATGTTTATGAAATAAGAGTTACATTCTTATTACTTTTAATTTTTTTTCAGTTTGTATAATAAATTTGTTTATTAGAACTTTTCCAACATGTAAGTGATCCGCTAATTTATTTTAATTTTTTTTAATCTTGGTTACAAGGTAAATTGGTTCAAATGGCCTATCTACCCAATGATGGTAGTCTCTTGAATACTATCTTATCATATGGATATTTAACATATACTTTATATTTTATACAAGGAATACACACACACACGCACACACTTATGTGTTTTATATGGATATTGCTAATATTATTTTTTAGATATATATAGATAGAGAATTTATTGAGATATTTCAATTTTCTTATAGTTTAAATGTTATTATGACATAATATTTTTTTTAAAGATTTCATGTTTGTTATATAACTCTTGACTATAAATTGATGTATTGAATTTTATATTTTATATGGCATTAAGGCACGGTATACTTAATTATAATTTTTTTCTTTTTAGAGTGGAATGTTTATATATTATTAAAAAATTAAATTTGATGTATAAATTATTTCATTAATTTGTTAATTACTTATTCCATGAGTAATGTTAATATTACAAATATTTTGATATATATATTATGGAATTAAATTTCATGTAAATTTTTAGATTGTTAAATCAAATTAAATCATTGAAATTTTAGTGTTATTATTTGAAATTATAATTGGACAAGAAAATCTAAATTTTTATGTCACACTTTGACTATAATAATTTTATGATATATTATTATATATGTCATTATGGATATTTTATATATAATATTCTTTATGTGATGAAATTAATATATAATTTTCCAAATATTGGATTTTAGTTGTGAATATAAAATTGCTCACATTTTCAAATCTTGGATTTGCTTTTTTGAAAGCACAAATATCTTGATTTTAAATTTATATAAATTTGCAATAATAAGTATATTGAGATTCTTATTGTTTTAATAATAATGTTATGCTCCACCTTTATAAATATAAGCAAAACTTTGCTCTTATAATTTACTTGCTTGTGTTAGTTATTCACTATAAAATGCTTTGTAACATTACAAATATTTGCCAATTGGAGCATATTTTTTATAACCATTAGTAACCGTTTATATTCAATCTTGTGTGCATGATGACATAATGATCATTATAATAGTGATATTTTATTATTTTGTTGAAATTATAAAATAGCACACACTATAAGAACAATAATGCATAGTTTTTCCTCACTTATAATTGCATCAATCATGACATTAGCAGAAGTTTGGTCCAATATTATAAAATTCTACCTATAGTACAAAATATGATGCTTATATAAAAGAGCTTATTTGTAGTGAAAGATCATTTAATGATATTTTGTAATAATATATCTATTATTATGTAAAACTTTTTGCCAACAAATATGCATGATAAAATGGTGAAAAAAAATTTCTTTAAGACATCATTTATGTATATAATTTTTTATCAAAGTATTTTGTATTCAATCAAGCATATTTTCTATTAATAGTAATGAATTTGACATATGTGCTTGTTTCTTCTTTGAGCACATTATAAAATAACTTATAAAGTTCTTGATGTATGTGCTATAAATCCATATTTATTTTTTGGACTTTTTGTGAGTCTTTTTGCTTTTTTTGGATAGGGGTTAACTTGTGTATATTGCTAGCATGGAAGTTTTTTGAAATTGTTGTAAGTTAAATTAAGACTTTTATTCATACTTTATTCAATTAATTCTTAAAAATATTTTCTAAAAACTTTTTTGTTAAATTAATTTTTTGTCAATTTAATGTCTACTTTTGATAGCTATGTAAGCTTCTGAGACACCAAAGTTATTATATAATTGATTTTCATAACTATTGATTTGTTTTAATTAGGTTATATCAGTAATTTTAAAATTAGCAATATAAGAAATCATAATTGTACATATAACTAAAATATATATGTGGAGCTTAAATGTTGTTTTTTCCCCTAAAACCAAGTTTTGATGTTTATAAGGTATTTTAGACACCTATTAAGGATTGGACGTTTAATTTTACTTCACTATAATATGTTTGGTTAGTGGTAGTTTGATATTGTAAATTATTGAACCTTCCATCTTAGTTAATAATTATTATATGTTTATTAGTACAAAAGTGCATGTATGAACCATTATTGTATTGGTCTTAATCATACTAGTACATTTATTGTGTATTTGAATATGCAATTTTTCTCTCTTCTTTATTAATGTACAATGTACCACACTATTGTAGTTTTATGAAAATTAAGACTTAGTGCTCATCATTAGTTCCTAAGCTTGTTGTTATTAGCACCATATTGAGACAATGAGACTTGCCTTCTTAAAGGTTAGGTATCAAGTCTAATATTTTTCTCTATGATACCTTGTAAGGACTATGATAAGGTATTAATTATTAGTTCTTAAGCTATATGTATGTCTCTTAGTTGATACCTTTTTTAAAACTTTGAGACATTTTAATGGTATATTTATGAGGACTAAGCTT
Organism: Sindora glabra; assembly: GCA_020226215.1. Classification (NCBI taxonomy): domain Eukaryota; kingdom Viridiplantae; phylum Streptophyta; class Magnoliopsida; order Fabales; family Fabaceae; genus Sindora; species Sindora glabra. Next base: position 35,101,700 of record CM035233.1, read on the forward strand.
AGTGGTTGTTAGCTTTTAGGTTAGACGTTTGTTTTTTAATTAACACTATTTTATGATTTTGAAACAATTAACTTTGTTATTACTAAAAGATTTCTCTACTTTATTATTTAGTTTGTCATAGAGAAATTGTTGAGCATTAACTTGAAAAATAACATGTTCTATTATAGATCACGCTTTTAATTATATTTTTCTTACTATACTTGTACATTAATGACTCATGTTTAAGTAACTAATAGTATAGCTAACCATTGAAGGTCTTACATTAATAATAATGTAATTACCATCATGATTCAATATTATTGGTTGCTTAAGACCAAGTCAAGTTTCATGTATCTTTTCTTAGATTATGTGTTTTCAAAATCATAGGTATATATTCTAAATTTTATATTCAACTTGAGAGTCATTTTCATATAATTTGTCTTAAAATAAAATCTTTACAATTAATATTATTTAAGTAGGAGAATGTTAGAATTTTTATGGGTTATCATTAATTATAAGTATTTTGATTTTAATAGAATTAGTTGAATAATGATCGAAAAGGTTCATTTTCTAAAGCCCAATCTTAAAAATGATCTATTACTTTTTATAGGCTTATAGATACATGATTGGATTAATGTGTTTAGTAGTTAAAATGTAGGCTTGTACCTTTATTTATCCATAATAGGAGGGGTTGTTATAGTTTTATTTATATGGACTAAGTATTCTTTCTATTCCTAACCTAATACATTAGCTTGTACCATTGGAGTTGCACAAAAGAGGAGAAGGAAAAGAAGTCCTATGCTTATAATGGTGCACTATCAATTTCATGGAGACTTGTGAATAGGTACGCTTTCACTTATTATTTGGTATCTTAAATCCTATGTAAGGCTCAAATTAAATTCTCCTACCTTAAGGACTTTAGAAATTTTAAGGCATTATATAATCACAATCATAAAAAAATTTATTTAAAAATAATTAAGAAGTTGGGATAATGCATACTTACAATGAAGGTAATGTATATGCTAATTAGCTAGTGAATTATAGCCTTGAGTTACCTTCAAGTACTCATATGATGCATAAGCCTCCCCTATAGATTTTTAGTTGACTTCTTATTGATACTCTTAGAGTTTCTTAGACTAGTTATGTGTTCATTTCTTAGGTGTTTTTCCTTTTTTTTTTCTTTTTTGAGGCTTAGGCCCCCTTTGAATACAAAAAATGATGGAAAATATTTGGTTAAAATAAAATATAAGCATTAATATTTAATTTAAGCTTTTAAATTGTAAAAACTTCAAAATGATTGAAGTTGTTAAAAAATAATAAATTAAGTTAACTTTTTTAAAGGATGGATTAAATCATTGATTAAGAAATAAGAGATTATTTTTTTTATAAAAAAGTTAAGGGGGAAGATGCTTAACATTTTTCATCCTTCCCTCTATTAGCAACAAATAAATATTCTTTTGTGTCAAACCTATATTCTCTTAAATGAAATGATCTAACACTAGTGAATTAACTCCTTGAGAATATTATTTAAATTAGGCTAATTCTATCATACCTAGATTGGAATTCTAGGTATGGATACTTTGACTTAATGGAATTATTATAGTCATCAGATATATGAGAAAAAAGATGGAAGGTTGATATACTTTTATAGGTAAATTACTAGAGAGATAAAAGTTGCTTAGGTGGCATTATATTTCTAAACCTTACTCTTCATGCTTTTCACAAAATAGCTATATAAACAATAGGCTAATAAATAAACTTATTATTATGTTTCCAATGGGCTGTGAAGGGCATCTTTGTTAGGCTTGCAAACAAAAAATACATCAACTAAGTTAAGCTAAATTATGTTTTTAGTTTATGGACAATAGATATTTGATGAAAAAAATAATTTTGACAATAAAATGCAATTTAACTTTACATAAATAATTAAAATTATGAGTTGAAATAATAAATTTTCAAACAAGTGAAAATAAGAAGAGAACAATTAGAAATGTTCTCCCTATATATATGATCACTAAATTTATGTTGATATGAATATAAAAAAATTATTAGCATTCTTAGTAAGTAGCATTTAATATTATGCTAGGGGCTTTACTCTTCATTATGTCTTGAAATTGAATTTAAAACCTTACATATGTACGTTAAATAAATTATCATTCTAACTATTTTATTATAATATATATATATATATATATATATATATATATATATATATATATATATATATATATATATATTAAACAATATTAAAGTATGATTTAAAAAACTCTATAAAATTGAAAACTTATAATTAATGTAAAAAAGATTATCTAAATAAAACACCTAAGTTTGATATAAAGTAACTATACATAAATACTTCAATTTATTAAAAACATTAATTTATATTTAAAGTATATAATTCAATTACACTATCTTTATTATTTGATAAATAATCCTTCCTAATTTAAATTTTTTGAATATAATTTAACATATATCTATCATGATCCCTCTCTAGCCATGATTAGTATAGAATAATTAATTTTAATTCGCTTATTTTGATTAAAGATTAACACTAGATAGAGCTATCTAACAGTTGGGTAAGGCTAGTTAGGTGGCACAAACCCACTCAATTAATTGGAATTACCTATGCTTTATAAGGACTTAGGATTGATTAACCCATATAGCCTATAACTGAATGAAACTAACTACTTTAGGTTCAAACTATTGATATGGGTTTAGTCAGGTGGCCTATATGCAATTGGCATTAAGAAAACCAGAATTAGAAATTAACCAAAATGAGGGAAAAAACTCAAGAGAAAGTAAAAAGCTTGAGAATCCAACTTAAGAACTAAAATGGAAAATATAAATTAAAAAAGTAAGCAAAAAATAAAAGGCCATAACAATTGCCTAGATAGCTTTAAGAAATAGTAAACATTAAGCTCAAGTAAACAATAAGGAAATAAAACATACCAAGACTATATTATAAGCAAACCAAACACAAGGAAAATTATAGTTTTTTCTTCATGTTTAATGTTGCTAGCTTAAAATCCCTAAGAATTTAGAAGTACCATTATCTCTCAAAATATGGAAGCATCACAATGTCTTAAAAACAAAGAATGCAACATAAATTCATAAAAGCAAGCAATTTTACAAAAGCATCTAAATAATTGATATCACACTATATATCTATCCTAGACATAAGAAAATTGACATACGTTCATAAATTTGATAGAAGCTAGCATTTTTTTGAAAATTGAAAAATAACTATGAATCAAGCATACATCATTAACATAAAAAATTGCAAACCAGAGGTAAAGTGTTTCCAAAATAGCAAATTAAAATGAAATAGAGATAAGCATTGCAATATTTCTTACCTTAATTAATGATTCTCCATAACTTCTACACTTTGCATTGACAAACACAAAATATGACCATGAACTTCCTTGCTTCAATAAGGAAAAGTGCAACTAAGCAAAATGGATGGTGGGGTGATGAACAAAGGAACTTACTTGAACTTTAGCAAAAGAAGAAGAAGGATAAAGGTTGTGATGGAAAATGGTACTTGCTAAGGTAAGAATATGGGGAAAAAATCATATATAGAGGCACAAGATGCTAAAATGCATCCTAAATAGCTTCTAGAATGTTGTCATTCCACATTGAAGCCAATCAATTAGGCTTTGGGAAAAGCTAGTTAAGGCTAAGAAAACTTGAACTTGACTAAAAAATTGATTAAAGCCAACATGCAATAAACTAGAAAACATCATCTTACTTACTCAACATTTACTAGGATATAAATGATGAAACTTGATATTCACATTTCAATGAATCTAAAATATCTTAAATACAAAAGAGATATTTCAAAAGAAAAGTTAGTTTAACTTATATACCTACACTATATAAGAATAAGTTAGCCTAACTAAGTTTTGTATCAAGTGTTTCTACAGTACCTATGCCAATACAACATTAAGCCCTATATATCCTAGCCTTGGTCCATGGTAAGTAAGTTTACAAATTTTAACTTATTTACAAAATGATTACAATTTTAATGTTGTTTTATTATGGTAAGGATGGTAGAGGCACATCAATCTAGGTATCTATAAAATAAAAACTACAAAAGGAGTAAGTTTGGGAACTTAGCGAGTTAACATTCTACTTAAAAACTAAATTAATAGGATTATAGTTAAACAACAATATTAGCTCATTTATAACATAAATAGACTCCTAACTAGACTTACTAGAAGATAGTCCATTAAACTATAAGCTCAAACAAACACAAATGGTATAATTTATTTATTGGTCAAAATACTAAGCCTACCAAAAATAAGTTTAGCAAGATAATAATTCACAAAAATGGTATCCATTAAAGTCCACAAATAAATAAGCCTCCTTATGGCTATCGATAATCCTTATCTTTTTATAAATCCAATCTTGTCCTTTTATATTACCCATATCCCTTGACAAATAAATACTTGAATTCGGTGTATATGTCTCATTATAAATAAGGTTCACACTCATCATCATCATCATTACATAACTATGACACATGCATGAGCAATATTGTCACGATCCTATTTTTAGACCGTTATGATCAATGTAAAAATTTCAATCAAATATCCTTACAAGCCTTTCTAAACTAACTAATCTATCAAAGATTTACTATTTTATAAAATATGCATGATACACAAACACAAAATTAACTAACATTTTTTTATTTTTAAAAGTTTGTGTCAAATCAAATTTTCATAATTAATGAAGTTTAATATTTTAAATACATTTCAAAAAATCTGTCATGTCAAATATTTTAAAAGTCAAAATGAAAGTCAAATAGAATAAATTTCCTTTCTAATTTGGAAATAGTTGAAACATAATAACATTAAAAAAATAGAAATTTTTACTGAAATAATTTTAGAAAAATATTTATCTATCAAGAAGTCATTGCTTCCAATATATAAATAAATAATTTTTAGGAAAATACTACAAAAAAGATATTTCATTAGACATATAGACTATAATTATATTTGAAAAATTTGTTCAATATTAATTTCTTAAAAATTTCTCAAGAAACCAAAAAGATACTTTATCAGAAAACTCTATGAAAATTAAGTAATGTTTTATTTTCATCATTTAAACTATGAAACCAACAAAATAGAATAAGATCTAGTTTATAAAACTAAAAAAAAAAAACTAAAAGATCCTCCTTTGTTTAAAATACTTTAGAGATAATATCAAATTCATAAATCAATTTCTTTTCTTTAGAAGTAGGTAAGAAATAGTTTAAGTTTAAAACTATGTGAATAATACTTAGAAAAATGTCTTAGAAATATTTAGAAAACCACTTGGAAAAGTTATATGTTTATCTTTAATGTTAGGGAAAACTCTTTTCCTTATGTTTCCTTGAAATTTCCATGAAATCTCTTATTATTGTTGGTAATAACATGTATGAAAGGAAATAAATGAAATATGAAGTAATGTAAATTATATATTAGCATAATTAAATATATGCATTATTTATAAAAATAGAATATTGGGGTTTTACCATAACTTTATCAAATAACTACGATAATGTTACAGCAAGTTAGTGCAAATATATACAAGAAAATCAAACCAAAAAGAATAAATTGATAGCTAGCAACCTAACTATTTACTGATGCATCAAAATAAAACTTATATATGGCAAGTGGAACCTTAGCTAGTATATACCATTGCATTGCATGCTCTACTAGATGTCATTAGCTTAATGAGTGACATCGAGCATGGTGTTTATAAAGATATATCCATAAGTAGAGCGAATAATAAAATTATTCAATGACATAAATATCACACAAGTTTTCTAGATAGTTTTAATTTAGATAACATTTATATACAAGATATATATATATATATATATATATATATATATTAAAAACTCATTATTTTACTAAAAAATATTTCTCATTAAATTATTTTACATTCTACATTAATAACACTTAGATAGAATATAATTCAATTATAAAAATAACTATTAAATGGCTTAGAGGCATAAAACGTTCCTCTTTGTTACTTCTAACAAACGTTATCCCACTCGACCTTCCATGTGACTCGGAAGTTGGTGTGTTAAGCCAAACCTAAAAACTCTCTCCAAGTTCTTATATCACATAAATATGTCACATATCACATATGGTATTTAAGCCAATAATGTTAGATATGGCACGAAAGCCTATATTCAACATATGACCATAATTTCACATATGACATAAAAGCCAATTTCATGTGAGGTTGTCACTAGCCCATTTTGCATACATAGTGTAAGGTCAAATGCTAACCATAGCCATAACTAGAATATAAAAATAATCTAACAAGAGAAATTCGCAAATTTACCTTGTCATTTTTTCAATAATCATAAGCATTATTAGTGTTTCCATTAGATATATTGTGTCATTTTCAAGAGCTCATTGACATGGAGCTTCATTCATAAGTATTCTTATATATGAACATAGTAATGCATAAATAAATTATAGAATAATTCATATCAACATGCTCATACTAATATGATAATCTCATTATGAAACCAATAGAGTAGTATTCATTTTTTTCATAAAATTATCATTATTGACTAAACATATATTTAAGCCATTAAGTTCCTATAATTGTATGTTATTCATCAATCAAAATATCAATCTAAGATTGATATTCATCACATGGTTTTTTACAACAAATAGGAGATATTCAATTTGGATATCTCCAAATTTTACAACTTTTATTTCTAAGCAGTTTCAATCCTCTGCATTGTGTATTGCTCTAAAATGCAAAAGAGTTATTTTTTCTTAAAAAATTAATCATTTAATCATGCTACCTAATATTAGTAAAAATGTACAATTTCATCATATAAAAATATTCAAAAATCTAGAATACAATCACAAAACCATATTAGGTTTTAACAAACATTCTTATACTTGGAAATTCCATTTAAAATAGAAAACTTTAGTATTTTTTTTTAAATTTCCAAAATTAAAATAAAGATTTTAAACCTCATATTTTAACCTTTTTCAAGCTTAAAACATTGTACACCACTTATTACTTTAAGCAATTATCAAAATTTCTTAAAATTGGCATCCTTAACTTTGAAGTTCTTTAAAAAATATAAAACTTCAATAAAAAATTGTAAAAAATTCTAGAATTAATATTTAAACATATAAAATTTTTCAATCATTTTAAATCATAAAACAAGTTATAAAGATGATCCAAAACAATTACCATTCAAAATAATTTGTAGAATAACTTTGTTACTTGAAAACATAATTTTTAAAAATAATTTTTTGCATTTTTCCATAACCTTTCAAAGACATTTCTAAGTATATTCTTGCTACAAACTCTTAGTATAGATAATTAATAATATTAATTAAATAGTTCAAAACATAATAAGGCAAGTTTTTCTTCCAAAACAAAAATTTTCCTCCATAATAATAGCAAAGAGCTCACTACACATGTTTATTTCAAAGTGGTTTCTAATTAAAAACTTTGATGCAATTATTTTAAAACATCCATACTAGAGTGCAGTTTAATGCTCACTAAATTTTCAACAAGAAAAACAAAATTTCTCTCATGAAAGCAAAGGAAACCTAAGAGCCTTTCTTATGTAAAACTAATCCTTTTTTTTTTCAAAATTCGATATTCATGCATTTCATTACCTTAAATTCATTGTATAATTTAGTGTAACATTTTTTGAGAAATAAAAACATAGTTTTTACTTATTCCAAACAAAAAACCCATGAGCTCCTTAATGCTTATCTCACAAAAATTTCTCTTTCATTTTCATGAAAAATCATATTCTTGAAACTCTGTTATTTTAAAGAAATCATTTTCAAAATTAACTATTTTATCTTTTCATTATAAAACTTTTCAAGTAAACTTTTTAAACTAATCTACCACAATAATCATGCCTTTAGCATATCATTAACATTAAAAATAAATATGCATTTTCATATAAAAATATTATTAAAAAAGTAATAAGAAATAGAATGGATCTATACTCACTCAAAGATGCTTATAAAACTTATTCCCTTCACTAAAATACAAAATATAGCATTCAAGACATCATAAAGTTAATAAATAATCTAAATAAAGAAGATGAATTCATAGAAGTTTTAAGCTTATATCTCTAATAGATGATCAAGAATGCTTCCTTTCCAACAATATCTTAAGAATTCTCAAAGAACTAATGGAAACTTATTAGAATTTAGCAAAAACAATCAATAATAACACTTTCTCTCTCTAATTCTCTTTCTAGCTATCAGCTCCTCTAAGTGTGGGAGGAAAATTGTGTTAGCTTCTCTTATTTATAGTATAAAAGGTGAGTGCTCTCCAAGTAAATGACATCATGCTTACATTATGAAGATAACATCATCTTGCTTACCTAATGCTTGCATCATCCAAGAATATTTCATATTCTTTCTTTATGCCTAAGTTTTGGTATTAAATCCTTCATCAATTCTTTAATTGCTAATAAATCTTAAAGTAATTGAAAATTATTCTAGTGTCTTAAAATCAAGTTATATTACCTTAAAGCCCTTAAACTAAACTAAATTCCCTTCTTTTTCCCTAGTGGCCATCCATAACCTTAGGGATTGTCTAAAATTATAATTTTGCCACCTTAGGATGCTCTTAGGTAAAAATATTAAATTATTCAAAAACCTTGTTAACCTTAGATCTTGAATACTCTTAATTTTTTCAATTTTTTTAAATAACTCCTAATAGATTTTCCTTCTATTAAAACTAATAAATACTTCTTTTAGCAAATATCTATATTTCTACTTATTATCTACTAATAGACATTGTTTGACTTAGTTTTAACTAATTTTCCCTACTGGGTTTTTTTTATTGGGCATTATTAAGATAATAAGATTTCCACTTTAATTCCATTTCATAACCATTTAACTCATATCAATATCATTTAACTTCATATAATTCATAAGAATAGAAACAATGCCAATAAAATTCTTGAAATTTAAAAAAATTTAATAGTATACAAAGTGAATTGATCCATGGCATATAGAAAGTTTTTATCATGGATGAATTAATAAGGGAATCAATTCATATTTTATAGAAAGTTCTTGCCATGGATGAATCAATGTAGGCTATATAAAGAGCACTTTAAACTTAATATGTTGATTAGGGAATCGATTCCTTTCAATGAATTCTAGCTGAATTAATTTGGCAATTAATTCAAGTCATTTAAAAACAATTCTAAGCCTAATAAATCAATTTAATATGAAATTTTATGAATTTTGATTAAAATAAATTGTTCATTTAATGCAATCCACCCCAAATCACACTTATATCTTCATATTTCGCAAACAAATCATCATATTTCATAAGAAACACATTACAATAAGATTCACCATAAGATTTACAATGCCCAAGCTAAAATCTCAATGATTTAACTTAATTCCTATAAAACCCTATAATGGCTAAAATTTTAAGATTTTCATGAGTGTAAGTAGAATGCTACTTATCAGTTGAAGGAGGAAAAGTTGTTGTAGATTTTCTACTAAATCAAGTTACCACACATTAAAAGGAAGAATTTCTTAAGTTAGGACACAATTCTTCTTAACCTAATTCTTTCTTTCCTTAACCAAACTAATACATTGCTATAAGTTTAAAGGAAATTCAACAATAAAGTTCATCAAAATGGAAAGGAATAAGAATTTCTTACTTTGGTAAATTGATTGATGAAGAAAAAGATAAAGTTGAGGATATTAGATGGAAAGGAAGGCTAAGATAGTGAGTAGGAATTTTTAGTTCAATGAAAAAGAAATAAAGAGGGAATAAGGTTTAGAAAGAAAAGAGTAGCAACAAGGAAAAAATGGAAATGATGTATTAATGCTCTTCTAGCTCTCCTAACCACATTAGTCCATAATATATGACTATGCATAAGTTAAATAAATTATTCTTGCACATTCTTTACATAATTTTGTCACCCTTAAGAAATTTTATTCAGTCACAATAGTCCAAATCATGAGTTTTGCTAATTCGTGATTCACCTAACAAGGTATTTAAATTTTTTATAATTTAGTTATTTATGACATCATAATTTAACTCACCTTAACCTTAAGCCCTTAATTACGGAGTTAATTAACAATTTAAAATTCATAATACTACTAAGTGTAATAGTAATTTCACTTCAAAAAGAATTTTTCCTTGAATTCTTGCAAGTACAACCTAAGTTTTCTAATTAGCTAATATTGTCAAAATCTTACATTTCAAGACATACTAAAAAGTTGAGGATACTTTTGTTGCATATCAAACTCAACCTCTTAAGTAATTTTTTCCTCACCACGTCACTCTTAAAGAACTTTCATTGATGATAGCTACTTGGATTTTAGTTTCCAAAGTTAACTATTAAGGATCAATACTAGTTGCTCTTTACATGATAGTTTCAAATTAGTTTAAAGAGGATCTTCTTTAAGGATATGATTGACATCGAGTTTATATTTTTAGAGTATGAACACATGAAATACAAGATGAATGGCTCACAAACTATTTAGAATCTTAAAATTGTAAGCTACAACCCTAACATATTTATAAATTGAAAAAGGGGGTAATATAATGGGGTGCAAGCTTTCATTTCTTACCAAATCACTTAACTTCTTTTATCAGTGATACTTTAAGGAACATAATGTTACCTTCTTGGAACTCTAAATCTCTTATCCTTTTATCTATATATGACTTCTATCGATCTTAGTGGGCTTTAGTCAATCCTGACTGATTTACACATTTTTAAGAGTATCCAACACCAAGTTGGGTCCCAAAAGCTTCACCTTACCTAGTTTAAACTAGCCTATAAAGGATTTACATCTTTGGCTTTATAATACTTTAAAAGAGGTCATTTTAATGCTTGCTTGATAACTATTATTGTAATCAAATTCCACCAAAGACTAGTATCTACCCTTTAAATTCAAGAGTACAAGCTCAGAGCATGTCTTCTAACACCTAAATAGTTTATTCCAATTATCCATCTATTTGAAGGTGAAAGGCTTTACTAAAATATAACTTTATTCCTAGAACTTATTGGAAGGACTTCCAAAAATGGCTAGTAAATTGAGTACTTTAATGTAATATGAATGATGGAAAACTTATCGAGTGAAATTATCTTATTTAAGTAGACTTGAACATATTAAGTTGCTAAATAAGTGGCTTTCATTGTTAAAAAATATGCCATCTTGTTTAATAGATCTATTATCACCCAAATAGAATCCTACCTTTTAAGGGACTTAGGTAACTTATTAGAAAGTTCATAGTTATGCATTCCTATTTCTATTCTAGAATTTGTAAAGGTTGATGCAAACTTTCAAGCCACTGGTGTTTCATTTTTACTTGTTAATATATAAGGCACTTGGTCATAAATTGTAATAAATCTTTTTTTCATTCCTTTCCATTAAAAGTTTTCCTACAAATTATGATATACTTTCGCTACCCCTGGATGCATGGTGTAGGAGGAGAAATGCACCTAGTATACTAACTTATTCCTTTCACTAGAAGGAATCTAAAGTCACCCTTGGTACTAAACTACCCTTTTTTTCATTAATTTTTAGATTACCTTCCTGATTTGCCATTATCTCCTTAATCAAAGTGAGGTGATAAGGATCATTCTTTTGGGACTTTTTAATTCTCTTTACTAAGTTTGACTATGTGGCCACTTAGTCAAGTATTACTTCTTGGTCACCAACCTAAAGATAGGCTAAAGTACTTGATTTCTTGCTTAACATATATACCACTATATTCATTTGTTAAAATAATAATGAACTATGTAATGATCATCTTTGATAAGTTCCATCCATTATTTTTGCCTTAAATTTAAATCCTTCTACTTAAATATATAATTCAAACTCTTGTGGTTTGTATAAATTTCATAAGTTTCTTTATATAAATAATTTCTCCATATATTCAAGGCAAACAGTACTACAACCATCTTTAAGTCATGTATCAAATAGTTAGGTTCATGCTCTTTTTAGTTTTTGGGATATGTAAATTATAATGTTTCCACTTTGCATTAACACATATTCAAAGCTAACTCTAGATGCATTATAGTACACTATCTACCATCTACCATTTGATGGAAGGGCTAGCATAGGAGCTAAAGTTAGACATACCTTTAGTTTTTAAAAATTACTTTTACAATTGTCTAACCATATGAACTTGACTCTTTTTTAAATCAACTTGGTTGATAGGGCTACTATCTTTGAAAAATATTTTACAAAGCTTTTATAATATCTAAATACACTTAAGAATCTTTAAATATTTATAACAAAATTTAATCTTGGACTATTTTCTATAACTTTGATCTTTTAAGAATCCTTTTGCACTCTATTATGGGATACCACATATCCTAAGAATTTCATATTAATCATTCATAATTTACACTTAAAGAACTTTACATACGATTGATGTTTATGTAAAGTTTGCAACATAATTCTTAGGTGTTGAGCTTATTCCTTGTAATTCTTTGAGTACTAATATGTCATCTATGAATATAAATGTGAACTTATCCAAAAATGGCTTAAATACTCTGTTCATTAAGTTCATAAAGGCCATTAATGCATTAGTTAGGCTAAAAGTCATAAGTAGAAACTTAATGGCCATACCGTATTCTAAAAGCTATTTTTAGTATGTTACCTTTTGAATCCTCAGTTGACAATATCTTAATCATAAATTTATCTTTGAGAAATACTTATCTCCTTTAAATTGATCAAACATATCATTAATACAAGGTAAGGGATATTTATTCTTAACTATCACCTTGTTCAATTATTAACAATTTATGCATAATCGAAAAGACCTATCCTTCTTCTTGACAAGCAATATATAAGTTCCCTAAGGTGATGAGCTAGGATGAATAAACCTTTTATCTACTAATCTAAGATATGATTACTAACAAAACTTCCAATGATCCTTTGCATATTTGTGATGGTTAATTCTTAAAGGCTTAATTAAAAGCTTTACAATTGAATATAAAACAAGGGATGAAATTCATGCTTTTAAAAAGTCTAAACACTTGGTCTTGCTTATTCAAGCTTATTTGGATTATTTTAATTGAATGGGAGTCAATTGGAGCTACACTATACAAATGGGAATTTTCTTGCATGTTTTAGCGTAATTGTGTTTTTGGGCTCAATTTTGAGTTCAAGTACTCATAATTTAGGCTAAACTTGTTATTTAGGCCTTATTTGAGTTGTTTTGGAATATTTTTTATTAGAAGTGTAATACTGCAAGATAATATTAAAAATTATATAAATTTCAATGCTTGTAAATATTTATATTTATTTCTTTATTCAATTAATAATTAGTTTTTAATTTCTATTCTTTAATATTTAAATTTTATTTAATTGGCCATTATTGGTTCAAGGGTTGTTTAAATATTTTTATTAGAATTTTTTTATAAGTTGAGAATAATTTTAGTAATTATGTGTTGGTGTATATGCCTTAAAACTAATCAAATAGATGATTATAAATTTGAATCATGTTATTTTAAAGAAAAATTTTCAATTATCATATTTATATATATATTTTTCGTATAGTATATTTAATTATGATAATAACTCTAGAATAATTGTATTCTTAAATATCCCTAATCATGTATCATTATCGATTAGGTTGCATTGATATATTAAAACTAACATGTGTGTTAACTCATATGAGATATTGAGTCTACACATGAGTACAAATTAGAGAACTTATGTGATGGACTAACCTACCCTAAGAACATTATATAGATTGCTATATAAGTATCATAAGTGATTCTTAATTATCATTATTAATATAGTCCTTTGATCTGAGATCGCCAAGGTTCCTCACATATAAGTTTCATAATTTGATATTACTTTATGTCACTCATGGTTAAGTAAATATAAGGGTAGTTATTAGATGTGTCACATATCATGAAAAGAGATTTATGTGATCAAGATAGAATTTGTCCTTACTATATAATATGAGTGACATCTGTGGTCTCCTTGATTAAGTAAGGTTGAGAAAAATACATGACCATGCTTAGATGGATTGACATGGGATGTTAATTACATCTGCTTTAGTCAGCTTAGGAATTAAAAAACCTTTGAATTAGGCTATACAGGAATGATACGGTCCATGTCCCATGCTCAATCTAGATGTCTAGGATAAAAGGTTATAAATGATGATTACATATATAGGTTTAGTTAAATCACTAACTTTCACATTACTTGGGTAATAATGATGTGTTAGAAGACATCACTCATTATTTATGATTATTATCAATGTAATGAGAGCCTGTAGGGTTGCAAACTTAGAACCTAGTGGATTTGGAATTAATAAACCAAATTATTTGGGCCTAATATATAGGAATTTCATGTTATAATTATAAGGCTTAACTATAAGTCTATAATTATACATGGAACAAAGCCTAACTAGTTAGGATTTTCTGTGCACTTATTTAAATAGGCGTGTTAGGTGTTAATTCATATATTATTATTCACACATCCTAATAACATAGAAAATCTTAGCAACTCTTCTTGACCATAACCCCAGAAGGGGCATAGTTAGCATTGTGAGGAAAAGGAGGAGAATTCTAATCAGTGGCCATAGGACATTCATTGGTGATTCGTAGGTTCATATGGATACCTCAGAATTTTTAATCGAAAGCAAGTCGAAAAGGTGATTAACAATCAAGCCTTTGAATCATTTGTAGAAAGTAATGACTAAATCATTATCCTGATTTAATCATTTCACATTGATCCTTGGTTGGAATTAGTTAAATTTCACTACAATTGTTTAGCACTCAATCCCAACATTATAGTTATAAAAATTTATAAAATTAATTTTCTATGATTGATAATTTATTCATTTGAGATTGAAATATTATTTTAGAACTTTCATATATATATATATATATATATATATATATATATATATATATATATGTATGTATATATATTCAAGGATGATTGAAACTAAGTGAAAATTAGAGTTTTTTTTTTATAAATCAATGACTAGAATGTTTTTAAATTAAATTGAAGGGTTAGGAATCTATGTTGAAAATGAGCTTATATTATGCAGGAAGTATAAGATAATAACCTTTAGTTGATGTTTTTGGATTTCGCTCTTTTCTCATAGAATTTCTCTTCACTTTTTCTTCTTCCTCTTCACTAACTTCCTCTTTCATCACAAGGCCTCATTTTCTCTCTCTATCTCCTATTTCTTTCTCTTTTCTCCATCTGTATCCTTCTCTTTTACCTAATATCGAAGCTAGCTTTCTTTGCCTGATGTGCAATTGCTATTCATAACTTTGCTCTCTCATGTGCACCTTTGTCTTTCTCTGTCTTGTTTTCCCTTCTTACATACAATGTTTGTAGGTTGTCAAAATGCTTCTCTTTGCCACACTACCCTTCCTTTAGTCTATCCACCCCCATCGAACCTTCAATAACCTATGAAGCTTAAAACAGCTCTGCCATACAATGCTTGAAATGGTAGAATAAGGGAGTCACTACTTCTTCTTCTTTATCAACTTTTACCTCCACTAGTAATGTGGAGTTGCCAAAAGCTTCCTAGGACGAAGGTGAACCACTTTAGCTTATGATATTTTAACATTATAGTTTGATTTAAGATGATTAAGAAAATCCTTAAATACTAAACTATTCCAAATTTTTCCTTGCTAGTCTTAAAAAGATTAGAAATTAATAATCTGAAATGTTAAAATATCGTGATTGGAACATTCTTTAAGCTTAAAGTAATAGTATTTTGAGTGTTGTATAATTGGTTTAAGGGAACTCTTAGTTGCAAAATCTATAGCTTCTTTATGAAAACATTAAAAATATGAGAAAGTGATTATATAAATAATAACAAGGAAGTAAATAGAATTTTTTCGAAGCTTTGAGTTTTAATATTCTTCTTATATGGTTGTAATCTAAGCGTTCTTACATTATAGTAAATCTCTAATTAAGGAACTAATTTTAGAAAATGGGCAAAGTATGGTATGGAATATTAAAATATAATTTTATGTTGTAGAGTGTTGAATTAGCACAATTAAAATTTTTATATTATTAATCTCTATATTTTTGCTTGTTAAAAAATCTTTAGAATATACATAAAGTATTTTCTCTTGAGATAAATGTGGGATATGGAAAAACAAGTGTATTGTCTCATAAAATGATAATAATAGAATATACTTTTGGCATAAAGTTTTAACATTTTGGTATTTGGAGCTTGATTTATGAAAACCTTCATTTATGGAAGCCTTGATTTCTTTATAGTGATTTTCAAAATATAAGGAAGTGATGACTAAGCTGATAGAATGATGCAAATAAAGTCTATTAAGGGCGTTACATTTTAATATTTTTACTTATATAAGTTTGATAAGAAGATTATTATATATAAAAATAGTCTATATTGATTTTATAAGTTAATTATTAATATATCATGATATAAAATTAGAACTAGGATAGTTGGGAAGAAAACATGGAATGCTTATTTATTTATAAATAATCCTTATAAATTGTGAATAGGAAGAAAGCGAAAGATAATCATGGATGTTTTAGAACTTCAAGAAGTAGATGAATGACCCTACTAGATGAGTATATATCCCACCCAATAATCCTTTTTACAGGTGATATGGATCATATATCGGTTTATATGTATTTTTTTATTAATATAATTGTGAATGATAATATACTATAAAATTGACCTAGTGGCCTTGTATAAATAATACAAAAGTAATAGTTGTGATGTATTGGTAATTGTCTATTTGAAAGAATATTATTTGAACAAGCTTGTGAGGCACGTTGGTGAAACGACTAACTATTAATTAAATCATGACTAAAATATGATGGTAAATGATATTTGTATTGAGCTTGGCATTATATTGTTACTTGTATGGTGGATACTACAGTGTGATTTATATTGAAATGTAAATAAGTGTTATAGCCTGGAAAAGGATATAGTAATGTTGCCATATATATTATGTCATGGGAATTGACTTGCCCCATGATGATAAATAGTTGCTTGTGTTGAAATTATGACTAGCATAGCTGAACTCTAATGAATTTGTTACATTCTGAATTATCCCAAGAGTGAAATCTAAAATGAGAAGTGTGATGATGTAAAGGCCGGATACGACAAACAGCTTATGAAGGAAATAAGATTAACTCGAAAATCCAAATATGGATATATGTATGTTTATTATAAGTGGTTATGTGATGTGATGTGACATTAGAACTTTATTCGTGATTGGATATTACTAATGTAATTACAAGGACATAGTTTAATTATTATGATTTGTTTGTGTTTCAAACTTAATAGCTAATTATGAATTTGATGACTACTGTGAATGGATTATATGTGATATCATAATGATATTGTGTTTCAACAAATGGTTGAGATTACTATGATTTGTGATGTGAAATATAAAATCTAAGTTGTGTACAAGTAAATATTCAATTTGAGGCTGGGTTTCATATATTTCAGAAATTTACGAAACCAATTTGCTACCAATTTCTAATTAAATACATGATTAGCTTGTAACTGTTATGCTAATCTCTTGCAAGGTAGTGGTAAATGTATGCTCATTGAGTTTTTGTAACTCATTTTTTTTTACTTTCAATTTTTTCAAGTTATGATAAGTGCTTTCAAGCCTTGTTACATCTATGAAGCATTAAAACTACCTTGTTAAAAGATTTTGATAATTGGATTTGGATTAAAATTAAAGATAGAGATTATGTTAATTCAATATTTGATGTGTTGAATTGTTTATCTCTGTATGTATATTGAAATTATGTTATATTATATATATTGATGATGCTATTATATCTATCGCATTTGAGAATATATGCAAGTTTTATATCTTAGGGTATGTGGCTTTTGGGAAATATCTAAAAATAGGGGAGACTCTATCCATCTTTCTACAAAATTTAAAGTATAAGTTGAGTCTCCATGAAATAAGGACACTTCCATTAGATAGAATTATAGGAATCAATATTAAAGTTTATGGAAACTAGGTATCGGGATTCATCTTAGTCACAATTGGGTTAGGTTGTGATAAGTAGGCATAAAATAAGATTGGTGGCTAGTTAACTCCATTAAAAATATGAGTTTCTTTATTAATTTGGAGCGAATCACATCCACTAGGACTAATGGTTAGTCAACTCCACTAAAAATAGGAGTTTTACTTATTTTGAAGTAAATCACACCTAAGCTTTAATTTAGGGAATAAATCACATCTAATACCTAATTAGATGGCTATTCTTGGGGATTTAATTAACTTATTTTAGGATCTACCTATTTAAAGGCTTTAATGTAAATTAAAACTCATATTTGAATTTTATGAATGAAAAGTGAGGTTTTCCTCCTTAGTTTTTTAAGAATTGATTGAATGTATCAAGTTGCAAACCTTATGGTATTCAACTGGCTTATCACTCTTATCTCTTTCTTTTTGTAAGTGTGGTAACATTTTTTTCATACTTTTAATTACAAACTACAAGTTAGTTTAGGATAGGGTTCAATCTAATTTAACTTTCTTAGGATATAATTCAACTTGTTCATGGGTTACATGAAAATTACCATCGAGGGTCATATCAATTGGCATCAAAGCTTTGGCTCTAAATCAAGTTGGCTTATCCTTTTTTTTATTTCATTGAGTTGGGTATTTTTAGTGTTAATTCTATCTTGTTTTCATCTTGTTTATCTATTCACCATTTTTAATATCTTTTCATTAGTTTAAGTATATAATTGTCAAAAAGGTGTTGTTTTAAATCATATGTTTGTGTTTGGCATTGATCTATTGAAAAAAGTGAGAAAAATGTAAAAAAGGTGAAATTTTTTTAAAAAATTTAAGCATAACAATAAGAAAAGTAACTCGGTTATTCGTTGTAGTTTTATGGATTCAGCTAGATTACTTCTTGAAACATTCAAAATCATCCTTTTTCTAATTTGTATTTACATTATTCCTTTTGTTTTCATTTTGAGTCCATTCTAAGTTTAATAAATTCAATTCTTGAGTGTTCTTATCAAAATTAGATCATTTGTTCTTTAGCTTGCATTGTACCTTGTTTTCACATTAAATCTAACTTATTGGTGTCAAAACTACTTCTTTTTATTATTTAAGCTATTTGGATTAGTTTTTCATCATATTTTATATCCTTATTTTTGAATAAGTTTGTTTAGTTAAAAAAAATAAAAAAAGGGAATTGAATGGTAAAAGGCAAGAGTGTGAGCACATTTTAAGAAAAGCCATAAAGAGAGTAAACATGAAGGTTTAGTGACATTTAATTGAAAGAAACATGTAAGGAATGTTTTATGAAGATTTTTTATTTCTTTGTATATTTCAACAGATTTTACAACATGGCATTATCAAGAGACAAAGAATTAATTAATAGTGAAATTTTAGTTGCTAGGAAAGCTTTAAACTTACAAGTAATAGAAAATGATGATTAAAGGGTCAATATTTTCCATTCATGATGTCATGTTAATGGGAAGGTTTGTAGTATGGTAATTAATGGAAATAGTTCCACAAATCTAGCTAGCACCATTTAAGTTGAAAAGTTACATTTACTAACCTAAAAACATGCTTACCTTTATAGATTATAATGGTTGAATGAAAGGAGGAAAGTTAAAGTGACCAAGTAGGTGTTACTTTGATTTATGATAGATAAATATTTTAATGATATGTCATGTAATATAGTTCCTATGCATGTAGGACATATCTTGTTAGGTAAACTATTATAATATGATAGGAAGTTTACATATGATGGATTTAAAAATAAATATTCCTTTGTAATTAACAACAAACATGTGACTCTTATACCATTATCACCATGGCTAGCTTATAAAGATTAAATAAAAATAAAAAAAGAGCTTAAAGGAAAAAGTGAGAGAAAAGCTAAGGGTGATGTCACTCTTATATCATTATCACCACATCAAGCTTATAATGATTAAGTGAAAATTAAAAGAGAGCTTGATGGAAAAAGTGAAAGAAAAGTTAAAAGTGGTAAGGAAGAAAAAATAAAAGTGATAGAGAGCTCTAAAACTAAAAAGAGTAAAAAAAAAATGGAACTAAGGCCACAATGAGTGAAAAGAAAGAGTAAGTGTTAAAAAAGGAGAGCTTATATACAAAATTGAAAGATATGAAGAAAGCTTTCTTTGTAAGGCAACTTACGTTTTTGCTTTTGTACAGAGAGGTATTGATTAGGTTTAGGTACATATGCATAAAGAAAGTTTCCCGATGTAAAAGAGTTCAAAGTAGTAGCTAAGAAAGGATAATCCTTTCCAAGTGGTGGCTCGCATTAATGATAATGCTTATGAATTGGATCTTCTAGGTGAGTTTAATGTTAGTGCAACTTTTAAAGTGTATGATCTTTTTTTTTCAATGTAAGTGACAATTCAAAATCCTTTTAAGAAGAGAGGCAATGATGGGACTAAGATGAAGTTACCAATAATGCTATAAATGATCCTTTGCATATTTGTAATGGTCAATTTTTAAAGGCTTAATTGGAAACTTCAAGGGTAAATCTAAAATAGGAGATGAAATTTGCACCTTAGAAGAGTCTAAACAGTTAATTTTGCTTATTCAAGTTGATTTGGAGTGCTTTAATTGAATAAGAGCAAATAGAAATTGCATTGTGCAAATGGGAGTTATCTTACATTTTTTAGCATAATTATGTCTTTGGGTTCAATTCTGAGTTCTTTAAATTTAATTATGTGTAATTTGGACCAAACTTGTTATTTGGGCCTTATTTGAGTTATTTTGGAATATTTTCTATTAGTAAGCATAAAATAGGATTGGTGGTTAGTTAATTGCACTAAAAATAGGAATTTCCTTATTAATTTAGAGTAAATCAAATCAATTAGGATTAACGATTGGTTAACTCTACTAAAAATAGGAACTTTTCCTATTATGGAGTAAATCACATCTAGACTTTAATTTGGGGAATAAATCATATCCAAGTTTTTTATATGTTAGATATGATTGATAAATAAGTGGTTTATAGTTCTTCAAAGGAATAGACAAATTATTTGTAGTGTGAATAAAAAAGACATAACCATTAATATTAAATAAATACTTCATTTCTCATTAAGACTACCTTTAATTAATCATGAAAGCAATTTGGAAGAATTCTATGTGCAAAAAGGCTATGGTGGAAAGATATGGGTTGACAATCTTGCCTACTAAATTTCCTACTACAAGCTTAAGGTACTAATGTCCTTTGTTTTATTGTTATAGTTCTAACATAATTGTTTACTGTTTAGTTTGTATTTCATTAATAAAATTTCCTTTGGTCAAATCAACTTTTATGTGAGAAATGTGCATGAATAATGACTTATATATACTCAAATAGAAAAATATCAAAGAAAAATTAGAAGGTGATTTTGCTTTCACTAGTAAACTTTTTCTTTATGATTGCTTCAATTATTAAATTGTCATTGCTCAATTTGTTCCCTTGCATTTTGAAATGAATGGTCATATACTATTTAGTAATGCAAATTTTGATGTGTTATCTAATCCCATGTCTAAATTATATGCAATTAATGTAAATGAAAATGTGGTGTTTGTCTCAATAAAGCTATTATGTATTGCATTTGTTTGAACATAGGATTGTACACTATAATATGCAATGTACATTATTCTCTATTTCATTTGGAAGGTTCTAAATGTATTTTAAAATTGAAGTAATGTGTTTCATTTGGGGGGTTTTATATGTATTTTAGATCTAGAATAGTGTAATGAGAAGTCATTCGAGATGCTATACAAAATGGACAGGATGTATAGAATGCGTTAGGTGGATAGATAGGAATAATTTTTTTCAAGGGGGAGGAAGGTAATACAATATTGGTTGTTTAACAGAACTAATGTGATGCAATATTGCACATTTGGTTCTAAAGGAAACCAATGTTAAGATTTAATTTTCAGTAACGGTTATTGAGTAATAACTGATGTCTTTAACTCATAATTGATGATTGAATTAAGAATTAAATGTAAAACAGAGCTTAGCTATCAAAATAAGGTTTGAATCAATGGAATAAAAGCGTACTTAGCTTAAGGATCCCTTGTACATTTCATTATGGACTGAATATAATTCTCTAACTTGGTTTACTGTTAATTAGGATTGCTGGATTACCAAAATTAAGCTATACCTCATTGCAAGGCTACTAGCTACTAACCAAGAGATTAAGTGTCCAGAATTACTCTAGTAACCACTAATCTAGGTTGCATTAACTCTGCTTAGAATCCATTCTTGGACATTTCATCCAGTGCAAAAGAATTCAATCAGCTTAATTCCTAAGTCTAATTGATATTCCCAATGATCATGCAAGATCCGATTAATTAATTGGTCATTTCAACCTAGAATCAACTAATCCATAACACAAATCCAATATTCCGGATATATTGGCTTGTGACCTCTAAATCCCGCAAGTGCACAGGTTAAGTCTAGTTATAGTATAAAAGATTATCGTTCTCCACAGGGATTGTAGGTTGAGTACTAACTGAATCTCAAGTAAATTATCTAGACGGATCAATTGAGAGTGTGAATTAAGAATTAAATGTAAAACAGAGCTTAGCTATCAAAATAAGGTTTGATTCAATGGAATAAAAGCGTACTTAGCTTAAGGATCCCTTGTACATTTCATTATGGACTGAATATAATTCTCTAACTTGGTTTACTGTTAATTAGGATTGCTGGATTACCAAAATTAAGCTATACCTCATTGCAAGGCTACTAACTACTAACCAAGAGATTAAGTGTCCATAATTACTCTAGTAACCACTAATCTAGGTTGCATTAATTCTGCTTAGAATCCATTCTTGGACATTTCATCCTGTGCAAAAGAATTCAATCAGCTTAATTCCTAAGTCTAATTGATATTCCCAATGATCATGCAAGATCCGATTAATTAATTGGTCATTTCAACCTAGAATCAACTAATCCATAACACAAATCCAATATTCCAGATATATTGGCTTGTTCCAGACAAAACAGCATAATCAAATCATAATTCAACAGCAAATCAAGCTAGATTATATAAGATTCAGTTCCATAACTCCATGAACAAGTTCACCTAAGCTAAGCACAAAGGTTTAGTGTGAGAACATTACAAGATCAGAAGAAAACAAGAAAACAGAGAGGGAAATCAAACAGTCCATGAAGATCTACAAATTTCTTGCTTGATCCTTCAATTTCTTGCTTGAATCCACGCTAGATGACGCCCTTGGTTGATCTGAATCTCCCCTAGGGTTTCTTCCAGCAGCTCTCCTTGTTAATTCTCAGTCTCTCCTCCTTTCTGTGCAAGATCTCGCGTAAAATTTATATTTTTGATGTACACGGGGTACAACACGGCCCGTGTTGTACCCCTGTTTCTCAGCGAAAGTTTAAGCAGCAAGAAACACGTTGTGCAACACGCCCCGTGTTCTCTTGCGAAATATCAAGCAGTAATGTACACGGGGTAGTACACGCCCCATGTTCTACCCCGTGTTCTTCAGAAGCGAATGGTAGTAAGATACACGGGGTCTAACACGTCCCGTGTTTTACCCCGTGTTCTTCTCTGAAAGCCTCGAAGCAGTCCAGAAAGAAACACGGCCATGAACACGGGGTTCCCATACCCCGTGTTCTTTGCTGAGTGAACAATCTTGCTTCAATGCTTCATGATTTGAATGGTTTTACCTCTGGATTCTTTTCTAATGCTCATATGTGTCATTTCATGACCTGAAAACAAAATATAGAGCATTTAAGTGTCCTTTTCAATCAATTTGCACAAAATACTAAGAAATAAGTGGATGAAACACATAGAATTTAGGTGTATTTGTGCACTTATCAATTCCCCCACTCTTGAATCTTGCTCGTCCTCGAGCAAGGAAATAAGAGAACAAGAAAATCTACTCCAATTTTATTCACTTCTTTTTCTTCTTTTCTTTCTTCTTCTCTCTTTTTTTTATTTATAATCAGGCAATCATTCAACAAATCAAAGATTAGGATCAAGTCATGCCAAGAAACTAAATGAAAATAAAGCATCTAAACAAGTTAATCCTCAGCATATAAGCAAAAGAGAATGGCCTCACAAGTAAAGTGTTTACTCTCACTCTCAAAACAAGGCTTGTGTATACTCTCAAGTCAATCAACTCATGACTTAATGCTACCATAAGCTTGTACAAACTCTAATCTCCACTACTATAATGTAAAATGCATGCAAATCAGAGGACTTTATTAGGGAGAAAGGGTGAGGATAGGGGGAAGGAACATTAAGGGGTGAAAAGTGATAGAACCCTGAGTTTGAAGGAAGAAGACACATTGGTCATGAATTTGACCATTGTCAAGTTCCATAACTCAGCTTAATAGCTTGCTTCCACCCTTGCTTCAACCTCCATTCTTCTCCTTTTGATTTTCATTATTTCATTCATCATCATTTTTTTTAATACAAATAAATCAGCAAACACAACACATTTTTTTTTATTTATTCATAACAAGCTTTTCTTCCTTTTCTTCTTCCCAAATTATTTAATTGACACCATTTTTTATGGTGCTTTGTTTTCTTCTTCTCTTCTCTTTTTTTTTCTTTTTTATTTATTTGTTTGTTTGATTTTGATTTTTTTTTTAACAACCAAAACTACAAATCAACTTATCCAACTAGCAACACTAAGTAAGGACCTCAAAAATAGCCAAACTTATAAAATATGTCTAAGTCCCCTCAAACTCTAAGGTTCAAGTTCACTTAGGTAGTGGCTTTGGATGAACATGGTATGGCTAGGCTAGAAATGAGAGTCCAAGGCTCAAAATGGCTAACTAGGGAAAAAGTTTTAGGGGAAAAATTAAGAAAAAGAATTCAAATGAGCCAAACAAATAAAAAGGGTAAAGAAACATGGCCTCATCATATTTGACATGCAAAATACATAAAATGTAGCCTCAAAAAGAGAAAATGCAAGTTCTAGAGCACAAAGACAAGAGTGATGACATAATCCCTCAAGAAGAAAAATGAGCTTTAATTTGTAATGAGAAAATAGCTCAAAAGGCTTAAATCTCACAAGGGCCAATTATGCTCATTACTCTTAGCTTCAAGCTTTAGATTTTCCTTATCAAGTTGCCAAATATTCATTAAAGAAATAAGGCATGAATCAATCACTTTATTCAATGAATTGCCTTACATTTTTTTTTTATTATTATTATTATTTATTTTCATCATTTTATTTTTTTTATATATCATTGAAATTGGAGCAAATTTCAGTACTCTAAATCATTCAAGCAAGTTCAAGTGCAAAGCATTGCAAAACACTGCTCCCCCACACTTAAAAATGGACATTGTCCTCAATGTACAAAATAGTAAATGGGAAAAGAGACAGAAAACAGTTGGGGAACTGAAACTTCCCTAACATGCGGATTATGGCTGTCCAGTAAATCGCAAGGAGATCCAGAAGGATAGATGAGGTAGGAGAGAGAGAACCGGTAATCTAAAAGAAAGAAAATACAATACTGGAAAAGAAATGCTGTTAGTTATTATAGATATTAACATTAAGAGTGCAAGAAAATAAAAGAGAAGAAAGTAATATAATAAAGAGTAAAACAAAGTGCATAGTTAATATATGTACAGACCAGATAAATGGGGATAGATATGAAGAATAAGTAAAAAGAAAAACAGAATAGCTAAATAAAAAGTGCAATAATCAATCTAAACTACTGGGTAGGGGGATCCGGGTCAGCAGGGGAGGAAGGGTGGAATAGGTGGAACAGGGGCTCCACCATGCCCTCTATGTGCTTGGAGCGCCTATCCAAGTCATCATACAGTCCCTCGATCCGCGTCTAACGCTCAGATATCAGACGGAGCTCCGCCAAGATCTGCTGCTGGCCAGAGAGGATGTCTCTGAAATATGCCTCATGTGGAACTCTACTCCCGGTGGAAGAAGAAGGACCAACATCAGGAGCTGTGTCATCGCCTGGACTATGCTGCTGCTGCTCCTCCTGGGGTTGCTGCGGCTCCTGCACTACTGGCTGGATCCCCATGGCTATAAGAATGCCTCTTCGAAGGGGTGCCATGTGTGATACTATGGTCAGAGAACCATAAGGCCGGTCGAAGACTCCTAACCGTCTGGCTAGTCGAGTGATGTATGGGCCAGCAGCTATACTACCAACTCTCCTATCCATGGCCTGGGCTGAGTAAAAGTGGGCAAATGCTCCTCCAATGTGGATAGGCACCCTCTCAATCATGCTATAGAGGAATAGAATATCAGAGGTGCTCACAACTCCATAACTGTGCCCTCATCCGCTCAGAGTATGACTGAAAATGGAGTGAAGGACTCTCCAGGAAACCTTCCTAAGGCTAGACGCCTTACTCTTGGCGGGATCATATATGTGTCTAGTGGCTATGTTGGTCCACACCTGCCACTCCTGGGTCTCGTGGGGCAGTCCGACCAGCATGTCCTAGTACTCCGGAGTAGTCACAAACTCCACAGAATAGAGTCCCAGGTGAACAGACAGCTGTGTCACACTCATAGAGTAAGCAACGCCTCCAAGCCTGAACTGAACTGTATCAGATGAGTCCACCGTCCCAAAATACCTCTCTAAATAGAATGTGCTGAGAAACTCCAAGGTGAGCTCCCTGTAGGTAGGCTCTCTAATCTCAAAGAAGGTCTCCCAAGCTCCCACACTTATAAGCTCACGTATCTCTTGCTCTAGTCCAAACTCCCTCAGCACTCCCCAGTCTAAGAATCTCCCTTCTACAATTGGCTTATCCTTGTGTCTATCATAGGCTTGGATGTAAGCCTCTTCAATGAAATCTAAGAAGGGGTGTGAAGGTCCTCTAGACGATGTCCCTCTAGAT
This sequence comes from Sindora glabra, assembly GCA_020226215.1. Lineage (NCBI taxonomy): Eukaryota > Viridiplantae > Streptophyta > Magnoliopsida > Fabales > Fabaceae > Sindora > Sindora glabra. The sequence goes on from CM035233.1 coordinate 35,128,457, forward strand.
GTACTACCCTTGGTAGTCTTTCTCGTAGTGGTCTTTTGTCTTTTAGACATTATCTGCAAAAGGAATTAACAAATTGAGAGAGTGTATTGAGAGTATATCAGCCAGCAGCAAATTCCAAGAACAAAGATTCAGCAATAGCTAACATCCAATTATTCAATGTTCAATCAATCAATCTCATGTTTATTAACAGTGGCCAAGTCAGCAGATTTAAATGCAATAGATCAGCATGTATTTTCAATATCATCCAATATCAACTAAAAAACAAGTTAAAATTCAATGCCATGAAAGCAATGGAGTGGTCATGTCAATGAGGCAAGGCAGGCAATAAGGCAATCAAGCAGTAAACCTCAAAGGCTTGCAATCCAAGTAATCAAAGAATTCCAATTCAAAGAGTTAAAGATTCAATACACATAAGCAATCCATCAATCAACATCCAATCAGTGGAGTTTAATGAATGTCAAGGTCAATTAGTCAAACTCATCCAATTAATCTCGATGGGACCTCCAGTCCTAGGAATGAAATATGCAAACTCAATTTATCAATCTAGGATTCTATTTTGATCAATTAATCATCAAAGAAGCAAAATCAATCAAGAAAACTAGTGAATTTCCATGAACATTGCTTTGTAAAGTCATTCAATCAACCTATCAAACATCAATTTCAAAGGATTTCAACATTCCAATGAATTCTAACATGTAATAGAAGTTAATAATCATTAAAAATATCAATAAATTCCAAGGATTTCAAAGGAAATGCACTAACCTCGTGAGATGATGAATAAAAAACCTAGTTCGTGTCGAAATGAGAAGAGGAATCCAAATCACAGCTTTTCAACCGATTAAATCGCAAATCAATTAGCTAAACAACCTCAAATGGCAAAATGAAACACTTTGATCGGTGTATTTTGGCAATATGGAGTGCGAAAATGCAAGGAGAAGGGTTAATGCAGCAAGGAAGAAGGAGAAATTTGGGGGAAATCTGGAAAAATCTGAGTTTTTTGACAGTTAAAAGCTCCCTTGCACAAGAACACGGGGTTAAACACGACCCGTGTGGTACCTCGTGTTTCTGCGCGGATGATTGTTCTTAGTTTCGTAACTTACACGGGGTCTGAAATACCCCGTGTTATCCCTCGTGTTTCTCTCTGAAACATGTTAACAATCCTCGCAATTGTAGACGGGATCAAACACAACCCGTGTTCTGTCCCGTGTTTCTCTCTGGATTAGACTAACAAAATGCGTAATAGAACACGGGGTTTAACACGATCCGTGTTGTACCCCGTGTTTCTCTCTGGAAGGCTCAAGTTTAAAAGCTCTCATTAGTGGTTCAACCAGAGAGGTACACGGGGTAGGACACGTCCCGTGTTCAACACCGTGTATATCTCTGGACTTCCATGAAAATCACAAAGTTTTTACGCGAATCAAACAGTGAGGAACACGGGGTCTAGCACGGTCCGTGTTAGACACCGTGTTTCTCACTGGACTGCGTTGAAAATCACAAGTTCTTTAAAATTGGCCAGATAGTGAGGTACACGGGGTAGTACACGGCCCGTGTTTAACCCAGTGTTCCTCACTGGACTGCATTTTGAGCCCTCTGTGTAAGAAAACAGACAACAATCATGAATTCATGCCTAATCTACCTCAAAGACAAAGTCTGCATGCAAAAATGAGTATTGAACATCAACACTTAATGACTTAAATTCCTCCACTACTCAGTAACTCAGATTGAAAAGTAGAAAACTAAGGATTAAAAGGTAGGAAAACAGAAAAACAAGCTTGGGTTGCCTCCCAAGAAGCGCTTGTTTAAGGTCATAAGCTCAACCCCTGTTTCTTTATTAGTCTGGTGCTTCCATTAATGGTGGCCCAGCAACATAATTCTTCAATCTTTGGCCATTGACCTTGAAGTTTCCGGTGCCTTCGCTCCAAATCTCCACAGCTCCAAATGGATATACCTTTTTCACAAGATACGGTCCAGTCCATCTTGTCTTTAACTTCCCTGGAAATAGTTTGAATCTCGAACTGAACAAGAGCACCGAGTCGCCTTCTTGAAATTCCCTTCTAAGAATTCGCTTGTCATGCCAAGCCTTTGTTCTTTCTTTATAGATCTTAGCATTATCATAAGCTTCATTCCTCAATTCTTCAAGCTCAAGAAGTTGGAGCTTTCTCTTCTCTCCAGTAGATTGTAAGTCGAAGTTGAGCAACTTGATTACCTAATATGCCTTGTGTTCCATCTCTACTGGTAAGTGACAGTTCTTCCCATAGATGAGCCTAAATGGTGCCATTCCAATTGGAGTTTTAAAGGCAGTTCTATAAGCCCATAGAGCATCATCCAGCTTAAGTGTCCAATTCTTCCTTGATCTAGACACTGTCTTTTCCAAGATGGACTTAATTTCTCTGTTGGAAAGCTCAACTTGCCCACTGGTTTGAGGATGATATGGAGTAGAGATTTTATGGGTTACTCCATATCCTCTCAAGAGCTACTGAAACTGATGGGCAATGAAATAAGACCCGCCATCACTTATGACAGCTCTAGGGATTCCAAACCTAGGGAACAACACCTTTTTGAAAAATCTAACTACAGCCTTGGCATCACAAGTTCGAGTGGCAATTGCTTTCACCCATTTGGATACATAGTCAACTGCCACTAGTATGAATCTGTTGCTGCAAGAAGGTGGGAATGGTCCCATGAAGTCAATTCCTCAAACATCAAATATTTCAACCTCTAGAATGTTATTCAAAGGCATCTCATGTCTCTTTGATATGTTCCCAACCCTTTGGCATTGGTCACAAGAAGTGACATAATGATGAACATCTCTAAAAAGAGTCAGCCACTAAAATCCTGCCTGGGCAATCTTTGCAGCAGTTCTTGAAACACCAAAATGTCCTCCATATGGAGAGGAATGACAGTGGAACAAGATACTTGCAATTTCCTCCTCAGGCACACATCTTCTAAATAGGCCATCAGCACATCTCCTAAAGAGAAGGGGCTCATCCCAAAAGTAGTGCTTTGCCTCAGCTAGAAACTTCTTCTTCTTTTGATACCCCGCATCCGGAGGTAAAACTCCACTCACAATGTAGTTCACATAATCAGCAAACCAAGGGATGGCGGAAGAAGAGACAGCTAATAAATAATCATCAGGAAGGGCATCATTGATTGGCATGTCCTTGTCTTCCTCATCTCCTAATTCTTGCTTCAGCCTTGAGAGGTGATCAGCTACAACATTCTCGGTACCCTTCTTATCTCAAATTTCCAGATCGAATTCTTGCAATAAAAGAATCCATCTGATGAGACGAGGTTTAGCTTCCTTCTTGCTTAGAAGGTACCGGATGGCTGCATGATCTGTGAAAACAATCACTTTTGAGTCCACCAAGTAAGATCTGAACTTATCAATTGCATATACCACAGCAAGAAGTTCCTTTTCAGTGGTGGCATAATTCAATTGAGCTTCATCAAGAGTCTTGCTTGCATAATAAATTGCATGAACCTTTCTGTCCTTTCTTTGGCCAAGCACCGCTCTTATTGCATAATCACTAGCATCGCATATCACCTCAAATGGTAAATTCCAATCCGGTGCTTGCATAATTGGGGCGGAAATCAAGGCTTTCTTTAACCTGCAAAAGGCATTTAAACAATCTTGATCAAAATCAAAAGGAACATCTTTAGCTAGTAAGTTAGTCAAAGGTTTAGCTATTTTAGAGAAATCTTTAATGAAACGTCGGTAGAAACCGGCGTGTCCTAGAAAACTCCTCACTCCCTTGACAGAATTTGGGGGAGGCAATTTCTCTATAATGTCCACTTTGGCCTTATCCACTTCAATCCCATTTTCAGATACTTGATGGCCAAGGACAATCCCTTCTCTTACCATAAAATGGCATTTCTCCCAATTGAGAACCAGATTTACCTCTTCACATCTCTGCAAAACTTGAGATAAATTGGTTAAACAGTTATTGAAGGAAGTGCCATATACAGAAAAATCATCCATAAAAACTTCCATGATATTTTCAATGAAATCAGAAAAGATTGCCATCATACAACGCTGAAAAGTAGCTGGAGCATTGCACAGACCAAAAGGCATTCTTCTATATGCAAATGTGCCATAAGGACACGTAAATGTGGTCTTTTCCTAATCATTTGGATGGATAGGAATTTGGAAGAAACCAGAATAGCCATCCAAATAACAGAAATGTGAATACTTAGTTAATCTTTCTAAAGTTTGATCAATGAAGGGAATGGGGAAATGGTCCTTCCGGGTTGCCTTATTCAATTTCCTATAGTCAATACACATTCTCTAACCCGTGACAGTCCTAGTGGGAATTAGCTCATTGTTTTCATTTTTTACTACAGTTAGCCCCCCTTTCTTAGGCACAACATGAACCGGGCTAACCCACTGGCTATCGGAAATTGGGTAAATTACCCCAGCATCTAACAGTTTCATTATTTCCTTCTTCACAACATCTTTCATATTAGGATTCAGCCTTCTTTGGTGTTCAATGGAGGGCTTACTGTCATCCTCCAACAAGATCTTATGCATACATATAGAAGGACTAATCCCTTTCAAATCAGAAATAGAATACCCCAAAGCTTTCCTATGAAATCTAAGCTGCCTAAGTAATTTTTCTGTTTCCATAGCAGTTAGATTGGCATTAACTATAACAGGATAAGTAGAATGGGGTCCTAGAAATTCATACCTGAGGGAAGATGGGAGAGGTTTAAGTTCTACCTTTGGCAGTTTGTCTTCCTCAGTGGTGGTTTTGGTGGACTCCACTTCCAATTATTCAATAGCTGCTTCAGGGGGGGAAGTGGTGGGCTTACTTCCAAAAACTGGGCATATGCAGCAGCTTCTTCAGTTTCAACCACTCCATTTGTAACTAGACATGCTTCAAGAGGATCTTGGAGGCTTCCCTTTTGATGGTCTTCTTTCACAGCTTTGTCTAGCATATCTACCCTGCATATGGAGTCTTCACAAATAGGTAATTTGATTGATTCATTCAAATTAAATTCAACTTTTTCATCCCCAATAGATAATGACATTTTACCATTTTTAACATCTATTAAAGCACCAGCAGTGGCAAGAAATGGTCTACCTAAAATGATAGGGATTTTAGAATCCTCTTCCATCTCAAGTACAACAAAATCAACTGGTATGAAAAATTTACCCACTTTAATAGGTACATCCTCAAGAATACCTACTGGATACTTTACTGAACGGTCGGCTAGTTGAAGTGAAACCGTGGTGGGCTTCATCTCTTCAATGTTCAATCTCTTAGCAACCGACAATGGCATAAGGCTCACACTCGCCCCCAAATCGCACAATGCCCGATCAATAGGGACATTTCCTATAACGCAAGGAATGGAGAAGCCTCCTGGATCCTTTAGCTTAGGAGGTAGTTTATTTTGAATGATGGCACTACACTCCTCAGTCAAAGCCACAGTTTCATGCTCCTTTAACTTCCTCTTATTGGAGAGAATGTCCTTCAAGAATTTAGCATATGAAGGCATTTGTGAAAGTGCATCAGTGAAGGGAATATTGATGTACAATTTCTTCAGCACTTCCAAGAACTTTCCAAACTGGTTATCCAGTTTAGCCTTGGCCAATCTTTGAGGATAAGGGATAGGTGGTTTGTACGGTTCCGGAGGAATATATTTTGATTTGTCTAGTAGTTCCCCTTCTTTCTCTTCAGCTTCCTTAGAAATTGAGGCTTTGTTGCCTTTTTTTTGCTCTTCTTCCACTCTTGTCTCTTTTTCACTTTCTTGAGTGGCAATAGGATCATTCAATAATCTTCCACTCCTAAGGGTTATTGCCTTGCAATGCTCCCTTGGATTTGATTCCGGTTGAGCAAGGAGTTGGCCATAAGCTCTTGAAGAAGATGCAGAAGCTTGTTGAGCAATTTGAGTTTCCAGCATCTTTCCATGAGTGGCCAAGGAATCTACCTTAGAAGACAGTTGCCTAATTGAATCTTCCATGTGTCTTCCATGTTGTCTAAATTCCTCATTGGTTTTCTCTTGAGAAATAAGAAATTTCTCTAAGAGGCCTTCTAATTTTGCAATAGAGGATGGTTAGGCTAGTGGGTTGTATGATCTTTGACCTTGGAAACCAGGTGGTGGTGGTCTATTGGTAGTGGTTTGTGTGTTGTATGGTTGGGTGGGCTTGTAGGAGAAATTTGGATGATTCCTCCATGATGGATTGTAAGTGTTTCCAAATGGTTCACTTTAGTTTTTCTGTCCAAACCCACTGTTATTCACATAATTCATTTGCTTAGTAAAATCTTGGCCCAAGGTGCATTCAGCTGCAACATGTCCTGTAATTCCACAAATCTCACAAGGAATGTCAGTAGCACCTGTTGTATTCACACTGTTAACATGAAATTTGTCAAATTTAGCCATTAAAGCATCTACCTTGCTGCCTAAACTTCCTAATGCATCTACTTTAGCAGATAAATGACTAAAGGCATCTAATTCATACTTCCCTGCTGCTTTTCTTGATGGTCCCCTCTCATTTGACCATTGATAATGTTCAAAGCCATGTCTTCAATCAGCTCATAAGCTTTATCCAATCTTTTATTCATTAAGGCACCTCCAGCAGTAGCATCCACAGTAAGTCTAGTGTTGTAATTCAAACCATTGTAAAAGGTGTGAAGAACAAGCCATTTTTCTAATCCATGATGTGGACACAGCCTTAATAGCTCTTTGTATCTATCCCAAGCATCAAACAGGGATTCTCCTTCCCTTTGAGAAAATGTAGTAATCTCGTTCCTCAATTGGGCAGTCTTGCTTGGAGGAAAGTATCTTGATAGGAAAGCCCTCAGTAGCTCTTCCCATATGGTTATTGATCCAGCTGGTAAAGAATGCAACCAAGCTCTTGCTCTATCCCTCAAGAAGAAAGGGAAAAGTCTAAGTTTGATGGCATCCGCTTGTACACCGTTGATCTTTATTGTATCACAATATTCTAGGAAGATCCGGATGTGGAGGTTGGGATCCTCCATTGGCAATCCACCGAATTGGTTTTGCTACACCATAGACAACAAAGCTGGCTTCAATTCAAAGTTATTGGCCTCAACAGCAGGCCTCCTTATGCTGGACTGAAGACCAGTGGCATCGGGTGCTGCAAACTCTCTAAGTGATCTATTGTCCATGTTTTGAATTACTGGTTCAGTATGGATTTCTTCTTGGATGTGAACTAACTGCTGCTCTCTTCTTCTCCTATGCAAAGTTCTTTCAATTTCTGGATTGAAGTCAAGAATTCCTTCGAGACTTCTTAGCATATACAAAGATTTTCTGCACAAAGATTAAGTAGCACTCAAACAGAACAAGGTGAGAAAGAAATGTTATTAAAGTAAGAAAAATCAAAACAAGAGGAATTATGAACTAAAAGAAAAAGAATTGCCTAGTCTAATTCACTTAAAACTTGTTGTTAATATCAACTGGATACAATCCCCGGCAACGGCGCCAAAAACTTGACCTCTAAATCCCGCAAGTGCACAGGTTAAGTCTAGTTATAGTATAAAAGATTATCGTTCTCCACAGGGATTGTAGGTTGAGTACTAACTGAATCTCAAGTAAATTATCTAGACGGATCAATTGAGAGTGTGAATTAAGAATTAAATGTAAAACAGAGCTTAGCTATCAAAATAAGGTTTGATTCAATGGAATAAAAGTGTACTTAGCTTAAGGATCCCCTGTACATTTCATTATGGACTGAATATAATTCTCTAACTTGGTTTACTGTTAATTAAGATTGCTGGATTACCAAAATTAAGCTATACCTCATTGCAAGGCTACTAGCTACTAACCAAGAGATTAAGTGTCCATAATTACTCTAGTAACCACTAATCTAGGTTGCATTAACTCTGCTTAGAATCCATTCTTGGACATTTCATCCTGTGCAAAAGAATTCAATCAACTTAATTCCTAAGTCTAATTAATATTCCCAATGATCATGCAAGATCCGATTAATTAATTGGTCATTTCAACCTAGAATCAACTAATCCATAACACAAATCCAATATTCCGGATATATTGGCTTGTTCCAGACAAAACAGTATAATCAAATCATAATTCAACAGTAAATCAAGCTAGATTATATAAGATTCAGTTCCATAACTCCATGAACAAGTTCACCTAAGCTAAGCACAAAGGTTTAGTGTGAGAACATTACAAGATCAGAAGAAAACAAGAAAACAGAGAGGGAAGTCAAACAGTCCATGAAGATCTACAAATTTCTTGCTTGATCCTTCAATTTCTTGCTTGAATCCATGCTAGATGACACCCTTGGTTGATCTGAATCTCCTCTAGGGTTTCTTCCAGCAGCTCTCCTTGTTAATTCTCAGTCTCTCCTCCTTCCTGTGCAAGATCTCGTGCAAAACTTATATTTTTAATGTACACGGGGTACAACACGGCCCGTGTTGTACCCCGTGTTTCTCAGCGAAAGTTTGAGCAGCAAGAAACACGTTGTGCAACATGCCCCGTGTTCTCCTATGAAATGTCAAGCAGTAATGTACACGGGGTAGTACACGCCCCATGTTCTACCCCGTGTTCTTCAACGAAGACTGATCAGCATATTACACGGGGTGTGACACCCCCCGTATTCTTCAGAAGCGAATGGCAGTAAGATACACGGGGTCTAATACGTCCCGTGTTTTACCCTGTGTTCTTCTCTGAGAGCCTCGAAGCAGTCCAGAAAGAAACATGGCCATGAACACGGGGTTCCTATACCCCGTGTTCTTTGCTGAGTGAACAATCTTGCTTCAATGCTTCATGATTTGAATGGTTTTGCCTCTGGATTCTTTTCTAATGCTCATATGTGTCATTTCATGACCTGAAAATGAAATATAGAGCATCTAAGTGTCCTTTTCAATCAATTTGCACAAAATACTAAGTAAATAAGTGGATGAAACACATAGAATTTAGGTGTATTTGTGCACTTATCAATGATTAGGTTGTATATTCATGAAGAAAAAATGATTATTTTGTTAATATAAGAGCAAATGTTATTTTATTTTTTCATATCGATTAGTTAACCAATGTCATAAATTATTTATAATGTCATTTGATAAGACACTGGCCAAGTTATAATGTATAATTTATTAAACAACTAACGTCAATTAATAATTTTATAGTAGTAAAACTTTCAATTCTTTTCTTGTGATAATAAAAGGAATTCAACAAGGAAATCTTTAAAGATTGAAGGAACTAAGGATCTCTTACTTGGATAGTTTGATTGAGAATGACGATTTGAAGATTGTGATGATTGGCCCTTTCTCTTAAGCTCTTGGTTTGTTAGAAAATATGAAAAGAAATGAGGATATAAGAGAAAGAATGGAGGTTTTATTACAAAAAATTCAGTCCCTCCAAGGGTAAAATAGGAAATAGGAAATGTAACTTCTTTATACCTCTTCAATTAATCCATTTTATCTCATTTCATTAAAATTATTCACATTCAATCTCTACTTATTTAGTACCTCTCATTTACATGATTATGTCTTCTCTTAAAATACTTATTTAATCTATAATGGTTTAACAAATTCACAATTTCAAAGGTCAATAAATAAATGAAATCAAAATTTTAATCCATATCAACAAATTTACATATTCTTATTGCAAAGTTTTAATTTAACTCCATTATTAAAATTCTTAAATATGGTTTAAATTAATAAATCTTAAATCCTAATCCTATCAGGTGTAAAACAAATAAACACTCGGATCCTGTGCATATATCTTATCATAAATAAGGTTCACCCCATCATCATTATTATGCAACTATGGCACATGCATAATCAAGATAATAAGATCTCTATTAGAATTATTTTTTTATCATGACCTAATTTTGAACTATTGTGACTAGCATAAAAATATTAATAGGATATTTTTACAAACCTTTTTTCTAAAGTAAATCATTTTCAATTTTAACTATTTTCTAAAATGTGCAAGATGCAAAGCCATGTAGTTGAAAATTTCATTGAATTTTTTGTATACAATTTTATAAACTATTACTCAAAAAATAAACTTAAAAAAATCTTCAATAGATGAAATTTAAAAAACCCCTTTTAATAAAAAATACTTAGTAATTTATTTATAACAAACAAAACATCATCTAAATAAATAGAATTATCAAAAAATCTTTTCTTTTATTTAATAGAAAAAGATAGCATTTAAAATAGATTTATGAAATTATGGAATTAGCATTAAAGAACAAAACCATCATTTTTCTTGAAAATTCCTCAAGAAAACAAAAAGATATTTTAGAGTAAAAACTAATGAAGAATTCTTTCAAAAGAATTAAGTTCCATCTTTAAGACAAAAATTAAAATCATGAAATAAATATAATAGAATAAAACCAAGTTAGAAAAACTTAAGAAATCAAAGGATCCTATTCACTTTATAAAATACACTTTAAAGGTAATATATTGTCTTTAAAAACCAAAAATCATATTTCATTCTTGAAATCAAATAAGTATCATACTACTTCTAAAATTCCTATATAAATTACTTAACAACTTTTTCTGAAAGAAAGTGACTTTCCATCATTTATTGAATACTATTAAAACTCAATAGTATGCTAAAATTTCTCAGTCACTTTTATGTAAATTACCTTGATATTGAAAATTGTTTCTTTTCTTTTTCTTTAATGAAAATCGTGGGCAACATGTTTTGCATATCTATTCATAAAAAAATTAGAAAATAAATTCTTTAGAAGGTAGTAAGTAAATGATACCAAAAGTCATGCATCATACATATATATATACACACACCTACAAACACGCATACATAATTATGCATAATTTTCACAAATAATTCCTTGTACCCCGTTACCACAAGTCATAAAATATTATATATACCATGAAAAGTAGTAAGATAAGTTAGAAAATATTTATACAGATAATATGTCTCAAAAGTAGATAACTTTAATGATAGTTTTCAAACCAACTAATTGTCTATGAAGTCATTAGAGTCAAGCAATGCATAGTCCTCATATGCTAGGATGCAAAGAGGTAGCTCTACTATTATTGCTATTATTAATGGTACTAGTATTGTGGGATCGTAGGATGCATAATCGGCTAAGAACTATAGTAAATTAAACTAGTACTTAGTGATCTTTGTTGGGATCCAGAGCCAAACAGTTCCAGCGGAAGTTAATCAATCCCAGCCAAGGATCTATGAAAAACAGTTATATTAGGACAAGGATTTAACCATTACCTTCTATAGATGATTCAAGGCTCGATTGTTGATCATCTTTTTTACTTGCTTTCGGTCGAAACTATGAGGTATCCATATAAACCCATAAATCACCAGTGAATATCTTACGACCACTGATTGGAATTCTCCTCCTTTGTCTCCTAGTGCTAGTTACGCCCCTTTTAGGATTATCATCAAGGAGAGCTGCTAGGGTTTTTTTTATGTTATTAGAATGCATGAATAATAATAAATATATATTTTAGCACCTAACACGCCTATTTGAATAGGTGTACAAAAAACCCTAACTAATTAAGCTTTATTCCATGTATAATTACGGGCTTGTGATTGAGCCTTATAATTGTAAAATGAAATTCTCATATACTAGGCCCAAACAATTTAGTCCATCAATTCCAAATCAGCTAGGTTCTAAGTGTGCAACTCTACAGGCTCTCATTACTTCGGTAATGATTATGAATCATATTAATGATTATAAATAATGAGTGGTATCTAACAACACATCATTGTTATCTAATGAAAAAGTCATTGATTCGACTGAGCCTATACATATGATCATCATTTATGACCTTTTGTCCTAAACATCTAGATTGAGCACGGGACATGAATCGTATCATTCACGTATAACCTAATTCAAAGGTTTCTTAATTCCTAAGTAAGCTAATTAAAACAGATGTAATTGACATCCCATGTCAATCCATCTGAGCATGACCATGCATTTTTCTCATCCTTACTTAATCAAGGGGCCTAAAAATGTCACTCTTATAATATAGGAAGGACAAATTCCATCTTGATCATACAAATCCTTTTGCATGATATGTAACACAACCAATAACTACCCTTACATTCACTCAATCATGAGTAACATAAAACAATATCAAAATGTGGAACTCACATGTAAGGAACCTTGGTGATCTCAAGTCAATGGACCATATTAATGATGATTACTAAGAATCACTCATGACACCCATATAATGATTTGTGTAATGTTCTTAGAGTAGGTTGATCTAATATGCAAGTTCTCTAACTTGTACTCATGTATAAACTTAATATTTCATATAAGTCACCACACATACTAGTCTTAATATATCAACACAACCTAATCCATAATGATACATCACTAGGGACATTTAAGAATGCAGTTATTCTAGGGTTATTATTATAATTAAATATACTATGCATAGAATATATGCATAAATATGATAATTGGAATCGCCTTTAAAATAACATGATTCAAATTTATAATCATTTATATGATTGATTTTACAACATATACACCAACAATCTCCCACTCACACTAAAGCTAATCATCATGTATCTAGTACCTATGGATAATATACAACCATCATGCTTCTGCTATGTCAAGGGTTTTATTAGTGGATCGCCAATGTTATTGTCAATTGGTATTCTATATATTATGACAACATTTCTATCGATGATATCTCTTATGAGATGATAGTGCCAGAGTATGTGTTTGGATTTCTAGTGAGACCTAGGTTCCTTATCTTGTGCAATGGCTCCATTATTATCACAATAGAGCTCTATCAAGTCAACAATGCTAGGAATAACTCCAAGTTTAGTGATAAACTTCTTAATCGAAATAGTCTCCTTTGCGGCATTTAATACTACAATGTATTCAACTTTTATTGTAAAATTGCTTCTATCCTTTGCTTTGAACTCTTCCAAGTCACAGTACCAGTATTGAAGCAAAATACATAACTTGACTATGATTTAAAATCATCTTTGTTAGTTTGAAAGCTAGTATCAGTGTAACATCCTACAATGAGCTCTTTCTTACCTCCATAAATTTAGAATATATCTTTAGTTCTTCTTAAGTACTTAAGAATATTCTTGATAATTGTCTAGTGACTTTCACCTGGATTTGATTGATATTTGCTCATCATACTTAAAGCATATGAGACATCAAGATGAGTACATAATATAGCATACATGATAAACCCAATTGCAGATGCATAAAGGATCTTACTCATATGCTATCTTTCACAATCTGTGGAAGGACACTATAAGTTTTTGAAAGACTTATGCCATGTGAGATTGGCAAGAATCCTCTTTTAGAATCTTGCATGCTAAATCTCTTTATCACTTTATCAATATATATATTCTAAATTAAGCTAAGCAACTTTCTTAATCTATCTCTATAAATCTTGATACCTAATACATAGGTGGCCTCACCTAAGTTTTTCATGGAAAAATAATTTCCTAACCAAATTTTTATATACTGTAGTGTAGGGATGTCATTTTCAATGAGTAGTATGTCATTTACATATAACACCAGAAAGACTATCACGTTTCCACTAAACCTTTTGTATATATAGGGTTTATCTTCATTCTTGATGAAAATAAACTTTTTTATTGCATCATCAAAACAAAGATTCCAACTCTGAGATGCTTACTTCAATCCATAAATGAATCATTGCAATTTGCAGACTTTTCCAGCATTTTTAGGATTTATAAAACCTTTAGGTTGTGTCATATACACATTTTTAAGAAGATTTCAATTAAAAAAAGCGGTTTTAGCATCCATCTGTCAGATCTTATAATCATAATATGCGACTATAGCTAGAAGAATCTTAATAGATTTAAGCATGACAATTGGGGGAAAAGTCTTATCATAGTCAATACCATGGATTTGCTTAAAACCTTTTGTAACTAGTCATCTCGTAAAGGTACACATATTACTATCCATGTCAATTTTCTTTTTGAAAACCCACTTGCATCCTATGGGTTTATCCTTTCAAATGGATCAACCAAGGTCCAAACTTAGCTTATATACATGGAATCCATCTCTGATTTCATAACTTCTAGCTATTTCTTGAAATTTAGGCCCATCATAGCCTCTTGGTAAGTTTTAGGCCTATCCTGGTCCATAAGCAACATATCACCATGATGAGTCACAAGAGATCCATATCTCTTGGGCTCACAATATATCTTACTAGACCTATGTGGTTCTATGTCACATGAGCAAGTTCTTCTACAATTGATTTTGAAACTAGCTTAAGTTCTATCTTAAGTTTAATGTTTTCTTGTTAATTTTGAATTTTTTTAAATTCTATTCACCTCCCATTAGTTCTTCTAGAGATAAATTTTCTTTTTAGAAAGAAATCTATTTGAGCAATAAACACCTTTTGGTCAATTAGATTATAGAAATAATATCCTTTGGTCTCCTTAAGATATCTAATGAAAAAATATTTATTAGATTTAGGTCCAAGTTTATCAGAAGTTTAATATCTTACTTAAGCTTCATAACCCCAAATCTTTATAAAAGACAAATGACATTTCCCAGTCCATATCTCATATGGTGTCTTTTGAATTGATTTTATTGGAATGTAGTTCAATGTAAAGGCTGGGGTCTCTAAAGCATGTCCCTAAAAGGAATTTAGAAGGTCAGCTTGACTTATCAATAATTGAACCATGTTTAACAAAATTTAATTCCTCCTCTTAGATATGCCATTCCATTGAGGTATTCTTAGTGGAGTAAGTTATGATATAATGCCACACTCCTTTAGATTATCAACGAATTCTCGGTCTAAGTATTCACTATCTCGATCTGATCGAAGTGCTTTAATACTTTTATCAAGTTAATTTTGTACTTCATTCTTGAATTCTTTGAACTTTTCAAAAGATTCAAACTTATGTTTTATAAGAAACACATAGTTGATGTACACGCCATAATGCATCAAAATTGTATTAAAATTGTATTAAAATTGGTTGCTGAAAAATAAGATAGAATAGTGACACAACCAGGTCAAACCCCTAGTGATCATTTAATTTCATCCTTCATAAATGATTTTCTAATAATATATGCGCAATTATTGAATTATTTATGCAATAAAAATGTGAAGAATTGATTTAAACAAAATGCAATATAATAAAATAGA
Source organism: Sindora glabra (assembly GCA_020226215.1). Lineage (NCBI taxonomy): Eukaryota > Viridiplantae > Streptophyta > Magnoliopsida > Fabales > Fabaceae > Sindora > Sindora glabra. Next base: position 35,143,540 of record CM035233.1, read on the forward strand.
ATGCTGTGCAGAAATAAAATGCAATATAAATATGCTATATAATGTATGATATATGCTATTTATGCAACTTATGCAAAACACAGAATTAGGGGGGTTAGTTACACGAATTAAGCAATGTAATAGCATGAAATTAAGTTTAAAATAGAAGTAAAATAAAAGAGAATTCAATGGAATCAAACAGCCGATTCAAGGAAATTGAGAGCCCTAAATTGGAGTAATTATAGATCAATTAAGATTTAAATTTTTTTCTAATTAACTCTTTAACCTTAGATTACCTGAAACTCCTGCAATAATCTATGAATTCTATGCTAGACAACCGCCTAGGATTTGATTAATTAAGATTGGCTGATTAAACAACCGCTATAATCTCTATGTTAGATCGAAATTGATTTAATGACATAATTTAATTAAATTGAGAAATTAAATTAGAAACTTCCAAATCAACCTCTCAACCCTCTGACCCTATATGTGAAAATGTGATTTACCAACCATAATTCATGAACAAAATAACAAAGAAATTAGAAATCATAAGGAAGAATATCAATTATATTAAATCAACATCCAAAACAAGCAATCTCAATAATTCAGCACAAGTAAATAGGGAAAAAAATTAATTAAAAAACTCAACATTACAAATTATAATATTGTAATCCTCAAGAGGAAGGCTTTAAACTCCTTGAATCAACCTCAAAAATTAGCCCTCCATGGTTGGAAGACAAAAGCTTGAAGAAGAAGAAAGAAAACTGTGTTGCTAATTGTATGTAATCAAATTGTATGGTTGTATGATATGTTACCACCCTTCATCTCTATTTATAGCTGATAAAACCCATAGAATCCTAATCCTAGTCCTCTTAGGATTACAAAAATTAAGGCCTTGTTGATCTTACTCCTATTAGGATTATTAAACTTAGCAATTTCTTCTAGAAAGTCCAGTGGTGAAATCTCACTAGTTTGACTTCCATATGATGAATGATCCCCAAAATGATATAGTTTCACTAATATTTTATTTGAAATTGTAGGCATGGGTCTTAGCAAAATTTGAACATTGATTTCACCTTAATCGAACCTCTGTAGCTCCAGATATAGCCCAAATACCAAAATAGCTGGGATAAAATGATGCCTTTTACTTCTCAGCCACTTTTAACCCCCAAAACATCCAAAATAGGCTTGGACCAAAACATAAAAGTTATAGATATATCTTTTAGCTTTCTATTAATATAAAGTTTGCTTCAATCCAAGATCTAGAGCCCAAGTTATGACTAAAAAACAAAAATAGTATCAAAATTCAGCATTTACCGAATAAATTCACAAACTTGTAAAATCAATCCAAAATTATAAAATAAAGCCTATTCTATAAAATTAAACACATATAACACCTAAGAGACATAAAATAGGGGAAAATAAAATAGTAAATATTTTTTTATCAATAGCAATATCTATTGAAATCATCAGTAAAAGTAATGAATTATTAATAACCACTTTTAGCTTGTGTGTTTAAAAGTCCAAATATATCACTATGTATAAGACCCAATAAATCACTAGCCTTTTCACCTTTCCCAATAAAAAGGGCTTTAGTCATCTTACTTAATAAATATAACTTATATACCTTATATAATTCAAAATCAAATGAGTTTAAAAATTCATCTTTATGGAGTTTGGAGATGCGTGTCTTATTTTTATGGCCTAAACAATAATGCCAAAGATAGATTAGATTTGAATCATTAATTTTGACCTTCTTGCTGTTTATGTTATAGATTGGATTTTTAAAGTCTCGAACATAAAGACCATTTGTTAAGTGTGTACTACCATAAAACATTTCATTTAAGTAAATAGAGCAACATTTGTCCTTTACTATAAATGAAAAGTCTTTCTTGTTTAAACAGGAAATAGAAATCAAATTCCTATAACAATTGTTTAATTCCAAAACTAATCCACTAAGCAAAGATAGATAATAAGTCCCTATAGCTAATGCAGTAACTCCTGCTCCATTTTCAATGTGTAGGTCCACTTCACCTTTGGCTAATCATCTACTTCCTTTAAGATCCTGCACATTTACACAAATGTGAGTACCACATCCAATATCTAATACCTAAGATATAGAAGTAGATAAATTAACATATATAACATAAATACTTAAGTTGGAAGTATCACTTCCTTTTTGCTTCTTAAGCTCTTCCAAGTGAAGTTTGCAATTTTGCTTCCAATGTCATGGTTCTTTACAATGAACCATTGTCCTTCCTTGGCCACACCACCTTTGGGCTTTAGTACAAAGGAACTTGACTTGGACTTTCCATTAGTTTTGTTCTTCTTCCTTTTATTCTTAGCCTTAGACTTGCCCTTCCTTTTGCCCTTTTGAACCATCATAATGGAATTGGGCTTGGACTTTTTTAAGTTCTACTCAATAGTTTACAACATATTAAGTAGTTCAAGCAAAGTTTTATCAATTTTGTTCATGTTGTAATTCACAACAAATTGATCATAGCTCTCAAGCAATGATTGTAGAACTATGTTAGTAGCCAATTCTTGTTGCAAAGGAAAACCTAACCTTTCAAGGCTATTGATGTATCCAATTATTTTAAGCACATAAATGGTAATAGGTGTTCCCTCAACCATCTTACACTAAAATAATGCTTTAGATACATCATGCCTCTCATGCCTCGCTTGCTTTTGGTAAAGTTGTTTGAGGTGATCAATCATATTGAACACTTTCATGTTTTCTTGTTGCTTCTGAAGCTCAAAGTTTATAATAATGAGTATAAGATAGCTGACATCCAAAGCATCTTCTAGATGCTTCTTACAAGTATCCTTTTTTGCTTGAGAAGCATTGGTAGTAGGCTCATTTGGAATAGGTTGCTTTAGGAGATATTGCTTTTTCTCATACTTGAGGACAATCCTCAAGTTTCGATACCAATTAAGAAAATTTATCCCATTCAGTTTATCCTTCCCAAGGATAGATTATAGTAATAGGTTTAATACATTTAATGCCATGGTTATCTACATTAGAAAAATGTGCAGAATAAGAATCATGTATTTTATTTATTTAATAAGTTCTTTTATTAAATAATACTCCCATTATTTTTCTCAAAATAATAACCCTTACTATTATTTTTGGAAAACTTTATCATTAAAGTTTTCTACTGAGCCAAGATCCATATTTTATCAAATCTTAAGCTAGCTTTGGCTAATTGCCTAAGATATGGCTATTTAGGTAGATAACTCCTTATCAATTACATCTTATGCAACTCTTAGATAGTCGAGTGAATAACACTTATTCAAATTCATCTTATTAATTCATAACCAACTCTATACCTCTAGGCCCCAATCTTATTAGGATAGCCCAGTTAAGTCAAACCCAATATTTAACAATTTGGATATTACTTTTATCCCATCGCACCTTATCAAGATAGACTTTAGGTAGTTTGCTTTAGAAAACCTACCTATAGTCGATCAAGATCTTGACAAATACTATTATTGGAAGGCATCTCTTTTGACTTAATATTTTGTTTGAGGAATTTTTAATATTCTAATCTTACCATTATTGTACTTAGTTGTATTTAGCATGTATCATATACATCTAGTATAGGTATCTCATACATTCATCACATACATTTCATACATATAACATAAATTAAATGTGACATGATCATGACCCAACCTAAGTGATATTCTAAAGGTTAAGAATATCAAATAAAACTAAGAAAGAAAAACTTCTTCCTAAGAATCTTCTTCTTTCCCTATAGCTTGATCTCCACTTCCATTGTTGCCTTTTTAGGTGTTCTAATAAATATTATTACATAATAAATAAAGAAACCTCAAGTTACATTTGAGAGGAGTGAGATGAAAAAAGAATGTACAATCAAAAGTAATAGAAAGGCATGACACACAAGCCATATTTAAAATTACAACAAAACTAAGGGCTATAATCATGCACCATGCATCAAGTAATAAAACAACATGATAAATGAAACATATATTCAAAATATATTTTCAATATCAAAATCTAAATTAATTAATTCTAAATTAATTAACTAATTGCTTAATGCTATGCTATGCAAAGAATTTTATGGCAATCTTACTAATCGATTAGCGGACAGGGTCAAGGGGAGTCGCCCTTGCAAGGGATGTGGAAGGTAGAGCCCCTCGAGTGAAAAATTGACTGTATTTGACATTTAGATCGTAATTCTTTTTGTCAACAATTAACATACCCTTTTGTCGAACAGTTCGACAATATCTGAGATTCATATCGCAATTTCAAAATAAGATTTGTGTCATAATCACAGTAGACATGTTTAATCATATTAAACAAATCCAACCAAGTTCAAACAGATTAAAGCATTCATGCACATACTTCATACATGAATCCATATTTATTTTAATCACATTAAATGGGTTAAACAAATCTATATATGAAGACAGCTTCAAAACTAATCATATTATTTCTGTGCAAAATAGATTATATACTTGAAGACGAAGTATATCACATATATGAAATCAAATTCAAGGACTTAATTTGATTAATTATTATTAGTAGTAAAACTTGTGTTTAATTAGTAAAGGTTTTTCATATATTAAATTATATTCACGTAATTAATCCTATTAATTTTGTTCAAACTAGAACCTAGAATCAATCATAAAATTAGATTTAAATTTAAACTAAAACCTAGAATTAATCATGAAACAAATTTAAATTTGAACCAGAAACCAAAATTAAGTGCAATTAGATTCAAATTCGAATCAGAATCTAGAATTAATCACATTAATTTTACTTAAGCTAGAAAAGCATGAAATCAGATTAATAGGATTAATCTCACTAATCCTAATTAGAATTCATCTAAGCATGATATACAAAATAATTCATTAGATCAGATTCATGCAATCAACCAATAGAATCCTAATCTAATATTTCACAAGTAGCTCTAATACCACTATTGGGATTGGAAGCTAAATAATTGCAGCAAAATTTAACCAATCCCAGTGAAGGATCTATATGAAATGATTAGATTAAGACAAGGATTTAATCATTATCTTTTATAGATGATTCAAGGCTTGATCATTGATCATCTTTTCAACTTATTTCCAATAAAAAAACTCTAAAGTCTCTACACGAACTCATGAATTACTAGTGAATGCCTTACAACCATTGATGGGAATTTTCCTTTTTTACCTTGCAGTGCTAGCTATGCCTTTTCTAGTGTTATGATCAAGGAGAACTACTAGGGTTTTTTTGTATTATTAGGATATGTGAATAATAATAAATATATATTTTAACACCCAATATGTCTATTTTAATAGGTACATAGAAAACCTTAACTAATTGAGTTTTATTCCATGTATAATTATAGAATTATAATTAAGCTTTATAATTATAATATGAAATTCCCATATACTAAGCTTAAATAATTTAGTCAATCAATTCCAAATCCACTATGCTTAAGTGTGCAACTCAATAGGCTCTTATTACATTGGTAATGATTATAAATCATATTAATGATCATAAAAAATAAGCGGTGTCTAACAACACTTCATTGTTACCCAAGTAATAAGCATGATATACAAAATAATTCATCAGATCAGATTCATGCAATCAACCAATAGAATCCTAATCTAATATTTCACAAGTAGCTCTAATACCACTATTGGGATTGGAAGCTAAATAATTGCAGCAAAATTTAACCAATCCCAGTGAAGGATCCATATGAAATGATTAGATTAAGACAAGGATTTAATCATTATCTTTTATAGATGATTCAAGGCTTGATCATTGATCATCTTTTCAACTTATTTCCAATAAAAAACTCTAAAGTCTCTACACGAACTCATGAATTACTAGTGAATGCCTTACAACCATTGATAGGAATTTTCCTTTTTTACCTTGCAGTGCTAGTTATGCCTTTTCTAGTGTTATGGTCAAGGAGAACTACTAGGGTTTTTTTGTATTATTAGGATATGTGAATAATAATAAATATATATTTTAACACCCAATATGCCTATTTTAATAGGTACATAGAAAACCTTAACTAATTGAGTTTTATTCCATGTATAATTATAGACTTATAATTAAGCTTTATAATTATAATATGAAATTCCCATATACTAAGCCTAAATAATTTAGTCAATCAATTCCAAATCCACTATGCTTAAGTGTGCAACTCTATAGGCTCTTATTACATTGGTAATGATTATAAATCATATTAATGATTATAAAAAAATAAGCGGTGTCTAGCAACACTTCATTGTTACCCAAGTAATGAGAAAGTCGGCGATTCGACTGAACCTGTACATGTGATCATCATCTATGACCTTTTGTCCTAGATATCTAGATTGAGCGCGAGATATGGACCATGTCATTCTTATATAGCCTAATTCAAAGGTTTTTTTATTTCTAAGTAAGCTAACTAAAGGAAATATAATTAACATCCAATATTAATCCATCTAAGTATGACCATACATTTTTCTCAGACTTAATCAAGGAGCCCACAAATGTTACTCTTGTTATATAGGAGAGACAGATTCCATCTTGATTACACAAATCCCTCCGCATGATATGTGACACATCCATCTAAGCATGACCATACATTTTTCTCAGACTTAATCAAGGAGCCCACAAATGTTACTCTTGTTATATAGGAAAGACAGATTCCATCTTGATTACACAAATCCCTTTGCATGATATGCTACACATCCAATAATTACCCTTGCATTCACCTAATCATAAATAATATATAGTAGTATCAAAATATAGAACTTACATATAGGGAACCTTGGCGATCTCAAGTTAAAGGACCATATTAAGGATTATCACTAAGAATCACTTATGATATTCATATAACGATGCATATAGTGTTCTTAGGGTAGGTCAGTCCAGTACACAAGTTCTCTAACTTATGCTTATGTGTAGACTTAATATCTCATATAAGTCATCACACATGCTAGTCTTAACATATCAAGGTAACCTAATCCACAATAATACATGAGTAGGGATATTTAAAAATATAATTATTCTAGGGTTATTATCATAATTAAATATACTATGTAGAAAATATATGTATAAATATAATAATTAAAATTATCTTTAAAATAACATGATTCAAATTTACAATCATCCATATAATTGATTTTAGGGCATATACACTAACAATCCCATCAATGGGACTATCTAATATAGTGATAAAAGACGTGGAGGGTACTTAATAAACTTTATCTAATGTATGAAAATCAAGACTATACAAGATCTAGTATAACTAACTCTAATTTAATAACTCTAGCCCTAATTAACAACTGCACCCTGGTATGGTCTATCCTTATGTTAAAATGAAACTCTAACTTAAACCAATTGTGGTTAGTCTTGTACAAATGCCAACATATATCATAAACCTTAACTAGCTTCATTTGGATGTTGAGTATTTAAAAAATATATCCACAAATAGAGTAAGTAATGAATTACTTAGGAAATAACTATCAAACTAATTTTCAAATGGGTTTTAGCTAGAAAACCAAATACATATAAAATATATATTAAAGTATTTTCTTACCAAAAAACTTTTCCATTTAATTCATACATTTAGTTTTTTTTGTTTGTTATACTTTTACGAGGATACAAAAAGATTATAAATTGAGCATAGATTACAATTGCAAGCATATAATTTCAATATAATCATTCAATAGAAATACTAGAAGGTATGCAAGGTTACCTCCTTGTTACTTCAAAACTAATGTTATCTTACTCATTCCAACCTTGCTTTTTCGCTTACTTACTATGCGTTATATCATGTGACATCAAAATACAGGACATTAGGTTATCTCCCATTATTTCCATAACATAGGTTCCATATGGGTTTCACATTCACATCTATGTTACATATTCACATTCTTTTTCACATTGTCATATAACGTATCATGCCACATTATCATATCAAAATCTCATAATATTCAATAAGGAAAGGTTAGAATATCATCCTTTGCCATGATTATCATATTAATATTATTATAATTAAATTTCATCTTATAATCTAGCAGAAAAGTGTCACAATCACTTTGTCACATTTCAAGTGACCTCTTTCAATTATTCATGCTTTCATATTCAATGCTAGATTTTCAAGAGTTTAACAATTTTAATTAAACCTTTTCATATATGGAAGTTCTTTGACTCTTTCACAATTTCATGCAATTCATTAAGAGTTTTCATATTAACTCTTTCTCATGATTTTCATGAATATCATTTCAATGTTCAATTACATGTTCTTATGAATGAAAACATCATTTTCATCATATCACAAGAGCTTATAACTTTCAGTTTTACCATAGAAACCATGGAACCTATGTACATTCTCTTTTCCAATTTGTTTCAACTAAATTCATATTACAAACTAAACATTCTATACAATTCAATATAATTATTCAAACACTAATTTAGCACCCAGACTCATGATTTTTGCTATAAAAAAATTATGGATCTTAATGCTATGTTCCATTTCCAATCAATACAAATTCAAATATACCTTAATTGATTAATTCATACACATATCATGCATTTAAGAAGATAAATTTTTCATATAGATTAAAATGAGGACTAGTGATTTTATTAGCAAAAATCATGAGCATTCCTTACATCACTCAAGCATTCAATATATCAAATTGTACCATTGTCTCTATCTAAACATCTTATATAATTTCATAAATCTAATAACTAATTCATCTACAAAATTATGGAAAATACTTACTATTTTCCAACATGCAAACTGTGAGATTCAACCTCACTTTATCAACATCAACTTATCTAAAACTTAATCATATAAGTTACAAACACATTTTACTAAGATTCAATATCATAAGAACTAAATTTCTTTTACAAGTTCCACTATTTTTTTAATTTTTTTCCTAACAAAGAGTCATGAGTTTCAAGGATGGATTTTTCACATCTTTTCTCACTAAATTAAAGTTTTACTTGTGGTTTCATAAAGATCCCAAGAGCTGAATATAGTTTTTCCAAACGTCATTTTGTTTCTCCTTTTATATAAATACATGTTTACAAAAGATAGCTACTTAAAATTCCAAATAAGGTAGTCTTTCTCCACATGTCATTTTCAAATATCATTTTCAAGGGTTTCCATTAATACTTTCACTTTCTTTTTAAGAATATTTCTAAATATACTTCAAAACCTTTTTATCTCTTTTCTTTTTCAAGTAGTTTTTCAAATCTTCAACTTTTCAAAATCATAAAATAACTTTGAAACATAGGATAATTCCAAAAATCAAAACCTTTTGAAACATTTTATTTCCTAAAGTTAGAAATCAACATCTTTTCCAAGATTCACACTTTTTGAGTTCAAAATCATAACTTATGTAATTCTTAAAGAAAACACTTTTTTTTTTCAAGTTCAAAGGAAATAAGATTCACCATAAAACCATAGTTCAACATGCCATTAAACAAGACCATATAAATATATCATATATACAATGTCTTTTTAAAGAAAACCAAGAAGAAAAAGAGTGGATATCTACTCATTCCTTTTAGAGGTTGCTCGCTTAATTATGCATCAATGAATTCAAGTTATATTATTTGAAAACAAAATAAATTTGTCAAATACCACTTCTTCCTCAAAGAAATCTCATGAAATAAGAAGAACTTTTCATCACAAACTCTCTTTTTCTCTAATGTCTTTCTTTATACTTTTATATGCAAAAAATAAGCATGAAAGCCATTTTATTTATAGCAAAAATGTAAAGTCATATGTAAGCTTCTAATGACATTATCTAGGATAAGATAATATCATCTTTCTTAGCTTCTAAGTTGATTCACACATTGTGCCTTAATGAGAGATAAATCTCTATAAAATCTCACTTCTTTCTTTTTCTTATCTTAACAAATATTCTTGCATTTAATAACCATATGCCATGGAAACTTCTCCTAAGTAGCTTCTAAACCTAGTTACTTAGTCACTAATCCAACATGTACTTTAAAAATAGTAAAACTATGGGTTTCATTTCAAGTCACAACTGTAATTTTAAATTCTCCAACAAAAATCAATTTAAAAAACACTTAAAAATTAAACCAATTTTCCTTAAATAACTGACATTAGGAAAAATGAAACTAAAATTCATAAATTTAATATTAAAATGCTTTCTTTGATTTTTATAATAAAATTGCCATTTTCTTAAATCCATAGTGCTTCTAAGAATTAAGCTCACATAAGTAGTATTTTTAAGTGTTACACTTTCTTCCTTACTAACTACTTTTTTTTAAAATATAAAACTTAAAAAAAATAAATTATGCTTTTAAGAAGTTGTCAACTCTTTCATAATTTTAGCATAGTTTACTTGTCAAATCTTTACTATTCATACCATTGGCTTTGAAATTTGAATAATTCTACTTTTGGTTTCTTTATAAAACCATGCAAGTTTCCTAGTTTTTTGCCAAAATTTCACATTTTGACCATTTTAGGTTTTTCTAAGGTAATTCTAGGTAGAACACTTAGGTTATAATTTGCAAGCTAAAATCACAAGGGTCTAACTAAATTCCACTAAAATCTTTTATAAACCTTTTATAATGTCCAAAATACTAAGATTTTCATGTGTCATGACCTTCCTAAGGTTGTGATCAATGTGAAATCGATTTATTAGATTCCACTAGCCTTTCCTTAAACCAAAGCATTTCTCAAACAACCTAAGTCAATACTAGAACAACTTTTTTTTAATATGCTAGTAATCATATTATAAATTGTTACTCAATAACTTGACTAATTAATTTATAATCCCTGTTTTTCTATACGGATAAGTCTAATTGACACCTTTAATAAAAATGCCTAACATTTATAATGTCTACTCTAATATATACTGTTTGCAAATGTAAAGTTATTAAGAAATGGTTTAAAGGTTAAATTTTTAATTACAAACAAAGTATCCATTTGCTACCTAATCAATTAATAGCTCCTAAGATGAGAATATGCAATGTTAAAACATGAAAAAGTAAGTCTAAGACTTAGTAAGTAAACATTTTACCCTAGTTTAATATTTAGTATCATAAATTTCAATGTTTATGAATAATAATTTTGTTTTAGTTAATATTAGTTTTAAATTTATTTTTCAAATTAAAGGTTCTAGGATATTGAAATATCATATCAATAAGGTGAAATTGGATTAAAATAATTTTATAAGAAAATTTCTCATAAGTTGAGAAATAAATTCTAGTGAACAAGAGTGCATAGGCTTGTAAAAATAATTTATTGATGTTCGATAAATTATTTAAGAATTGTGAATGTTTAAAATGATTTTGATGGGAATTTTAAATTTATTACATTATTATATATAAAAATCTAGTTTTCTTCCTCTCCACATGCATGCACATGTCCAAACAACTTCTCTTTTTCCCTTTGGTTTCTGTGTTATCCTCTCTTTTGGCTGTTGTCCTGGTTCCTCTCTCTCCCTTTTCATGATTTTAATGCCTTTCTCCTTTAATTTTATTATTAGCAGCTGTTGTCCTTTTGTAGTAGTTTTTTTTCTTTTTATTTTCTCTTATTTCCACTGCCTCTTTTCTCCTCCTCTCTTCTCTTCCTATGCTTGCTTCACATCTGCCACTATTATTTCCATCACTGTCTTCCTTTCCCCACTATTGTGTGTTATTGCTATGTCATGACCCATCTCTATCAATACCAATTTCCAGTGGCGAAGGAGCTATGTTTGGTAGGTGCGTGGTGGATTGAGTTACGATTTTGCATGATTCCAATGGCTATGTCATTATTCTTGCCTACGGTAGCTATTAGAGGCACGAGGAGGGCTAGCAACTAATGTTGATGTTTTGTTGCAACTGGCAGCATTCCGTCATGTCTTCACCATTGGTGAAGCTTTAGTAAGGTAGTGAGAAGAATATTAAATTGATTTTATATTGAATATTCAATATTTTATTATTTTAAGTTTAATTTATACTAATGATAATAAGATGTAGAATTATATACATATTTTTAAAATGTTGTTAATTCAAAAACTCAAATTTAAGAGTACTGATGTGCATGCTGCAATGCACCAAAATTGTATTAAAATTGGTATGTTGTAAGATAATGTTGTATAATGGCACAATTAGGTCATACCTCTAGTAATCCTTTAATTTTATCCTTCCTAAATAATTTCCTAACAATATATACACAATTGTTGAATTATTTATGCAATGAAAAAAAAGAAAACTAATGCAAACAAAATAATAATGTAATAATTTGTGCAAAAACAGAATTCAATGTGCTAAATGCTATATGAAACAAAATGCAAAATGAAAATTATATAGAATTAAGGGGTGGGTTTAGTTGCACGAAATTAAAGTAAAACCAATGAAATAGGCAAGCACAAAGTAAAAATAAAACAAAAATAAAAAGGAAGGATTTCAATATATGACAGCAGTCGATTCAAGGATATGATAGCTCTTATTGTGGATTAATCCTAGATCATGAAATATTTGATTATTCCAATTAATTTTTCAATTTTGGATTACCCAGAACCTCTATAATAATCCATGAATTCTACGCTAGACAACCGCCTAAAGTTTAGTTAATTAAGATTAGAAGATGAATTAAGCAACCGCCATAATCCTAAAACTAGATCAAAATTGACTTATAGATAGAATTTAATTGATTTAGGAAATTATATTAAATACTACTGAAGTAATCGCCTAACCCTCTGCCCCAACATGCAAAACCATAATTAACCAACCATAATTTCACATTCAAACAACGTAAGAATATAAATCATATCTATATATATATTGGGAACGATTGCAAATATATGAAATAGTATTTTAATTAAATAAATTTTATGACATGAGTGGTTGAAATTAATCTGAATATAAAGATAAAGGCTAAGATTTTGAATGTAAAATGTCTACGGTACATTAGCAACACAGAATAAACACACGGAGTTGAATTTTTTTTCAGTAAGTCGGCATTCTTTTTACCAGCGCGCTCCCTTTATATTTTCCGTCACACTCTCTCTCTTAGGCCAATGGTGGCACCGCCCTACTCTCTCTCTCTTCCCCTCTCTTCTTTTCCTCTTTTTCTTCCTCTCCTCTCGTCAGCCTTCTTCTCCTATCTGTCAAGTACAGCTGCCATGGAAGCTCGTTTTCTTGGCTGAACAGTAGCTCAACATTGCTGCTGTGCTACGACCGTGATGCCCCATCAACGAGGAGGAGAATCTGTGAGCAATGACTTGCAATACGAGGGACTTGGACGGAGCTGTAGGCCTCACAAACTCCGACCAGCGACGACCCTCCAAGCTCCAGCATGCTTCCTCAGTTGCAATAGGTTTAAGGAGCAAGAAAGATGCTGCCTTTCCCCGATTTTGTTGTGCCGCCATGACTTCCAGGGCCAACCAGCTTCCGGTGGCCCTTTTATGAGGTGTCATTTCTATTTTATCTTCAACTTTGTTTTTGTATTGTTCTGATTCCAATCACGGGTTTCATTACTGGTACTGTTTGCTTTTAATTTCATCTTTTGTCCTTAAGCGTCGCATTAGAGCAGTTTGCCTAAGGTTCAAAATCTGCCAATATTTAATCCAAGCTTAGTCTTGTTTGCATTGCTTGTTGCAATCCGTTGGTTTGCATTCATGTTCTGTTTTGGATTTCAGCTTGCCATTTTGTCTACTTGCTGCATAAAAAAATAAATAATAAAATAAAATAAAAAAGTAGCTTTTATAATGGAAAATGTTAAAATGAGATGAATAAAATATATATTTATGAAGCGTTAGATTTAAGTATGAATTATAAAGAAAATTTATTATGGATATTTTGAATATTCGATGATATTTATAAAAATGTATTTAGATGTATTTATTTTATAATATTAAGTGTTTAAATATTATAAATAGAACTATTCTAGGGTTTTAAATATAATTACTCTAGAGTATCATATTATAATATTATTAACAGTGCTTATATATATATATATATATATATGTCTTAGATAATTATGTTGTGAGTAAATTTTAATATACATTAATGGCTTTGAAATATATGGATTTTATGGCATAAAATGCTAAAATATTATAGTTAGAATAGTTGTAAAGTAAAATATTCTTATATTTTTGAAGGATTCATCTAAGGTGCAAGGGAAACCCATTTTATACATATTATAGATTTAAGCATTGCTTTTAACAATAATATTTTTGTAGACAGTTTAAAGTATTATATTTTTATATTATGGGAAATTTAAGCTTGAATTAGAAAATATATAGCTAGAGTATGTTGAATATGTGATGCCACTTATGAAAATTACAATTTTTATGATATAGATTGTTGAAATAATATGAGTAAAGTGTTTTTAGAATATTATATTTCAATATTTTAAAGAACCGAACTTGATGTATAAAATCTCCATTTTACTATTTTATTTTAGATATTCATAAAATGAAGATTTTATACTCAAGTAGGTTTTCGGCCTGTAGCTTTCCCCATCCCCCCTTCGTCGGGTGGTGCTTGTGTGGGGGGTGTGCCACCTGAAATCGGGCTTGAAGCTCTCGCCTTACCAACGAGCCGACAGCTGATGGCTGTTGGTCATGACTACCACAAAAACGTTCTAATGAAGATGAATATTTCACATGGAGGAATGTGCATCTGTATGTTAGGTGTTCTTTTGTGGTGCGGCTCGGCGGCTTATGAGCAACCTGTGGGGGTTTTTGAGCTCCTTTCGATCTTATTCATAGTTGGGAAGGGGGAAGAGTCTAAATTAATGGACATTAATGAATTATCATTGATGGACGTGGCACATGACATGATCAATTCGACTCAGGGTCCAACGCTAATAGCAGTGAAGTTGTTGATTCTCCCAGTAGCGAAGGAAAAAGCTTTACATGGATTTCATTTCATGAACTTTTCACTATGCACTAAGCTACTTACGGAATCTTCAATCTCTCTCGACGCCAAGATGTTATGTGTCCAGGTCCATCAGAGATTCAGCTTGTTGCTTCCCCTCCACCTGGTTTGGGTGGCATAGCCTGTTGCAAAAGTCCCCCTTTTTTGATCCATTTCTTTAGTCTTTAGGGAGCTAAAGCAAGAAGCAA
This sequence comes from Sindora glabra, assembly GCA_020226215.1. Classification (NCBI taxonomy): domain Eukaryota; kingdom Viridiplantae; phylum Streptophyta; class Magnoliopsida; order Fabales; family Fabaceae; genus Sindora; species Sindora glabra. Next base: position 35,158,576 of record CM035233.1, read on the forward strand.
GAAGAACGGGATTGATGCGCTAGTGCTCAAGCCCGGTGTTAGCACAGGAGTTTCTTGCTTGACTTTACTAATAAAGGTTCGGGCATTCACGTTTTTTGGTTGAGCTGTATCTTGCTGGGTGGGATTGAGAGAAAGAAAGGATGGGGGGCAACCACGCATGGTACTTCTCGATTGTGTTTCTGAGGGATAGTTGAATGAGTGACTCATGAATGCTATCGGGTTGGATGAGCCAATAAGTCGAATGCGTTCGGTCTGTTTTTTGAGCAAGAATCACGATGTTACCTTACCTTCACCGTGATACAGACTCCAAGTTCTTATGGCAAAGCGCGAGGAGATTTATCATCAATATGATGATAGGAATGGAAACTAGAAGCACGATGGGGTCTTCGTGATCCAAGATAATTTCTAAAAAAGAATATGGAGGATCTA